>JAULBX010031370.1:0-513173 GCA_032358255.1 Heterotrichella gracilis
GGCGGCGGGGGGTGGGGGGGTGGGGGGCGCGAGGGGGCGGACTCGGGCAGCGGGATGGTGAAGGATTTGGCGGTGGCACCTGACAGAGATATACATGAATTTCATGTAAGGATGAAAAAGGGAAGTCTCATTACATACTGCTATAAACATCATGATACCACACCTGGCAAGGTGGCGTTGTCCTGCTCCACAATGACAGTGGCTGACCGGCGGGTGAGTGATAATCGGGATGCAGGGGGAAAGTGCGCGCCACTCGTCGCAGCAGCATTGCCATTCTCCCGGCGATGCTCCCCCCTTGCCTCCCGACCTTTCACCCCGCCAGCCCCCCTCACCGCCCCAGCAAGCTCCCCCTGATTCCCCACGTCGCCTCCCAAAATCCCCACGCCACCCCCCAGGATCCCCACCCCCGCCTCGCTGCGTGTGGCGCTCATGGCGAAGCGCACATACCCCGCCTCCTCTATCTCATCTGTATCGTCCTCCCCTGGCATGGCCAACAACCCACCCGCATAGCTGCCATGCGAGACCACCCCATCAGCCAAGAAGGATCCCCCTTCAACCCCTACTCCTGCACCACTTGCTCCCCCTGGCAAAGGGGAGGGCATCGGGCCCCTTGTGGAGGTCCCGGGTTTAATTTGAATTTCCGCTGGCCCGGCATACCCCGGCACCCGCATCACATCCGTGTCATCCTCCCCTGGCATGGTCAGCAGGCTGCCCTCGTAAACCCCCGCTAGCGTTTGCTCCCCCTGGCTAGGGTATTGATTAGGATCCCCACCACCCGACCCCCGGAGCTGCCCACCCGTCCCGGTCGGCCCTGATGCCCCTTCCAGCTGTGCCTGTTCTGCCTGTGCCTGTTCTGCCTGTGCCTGTTTCAGCTGTGCCTGTTCCAGCTGTGCCTGCACTCGGTCCACCTTCCAATCTGAGGAGAAAACCCAGTAATGCAGCGCCACCGCGGTCTGCTCCCCGATCAACAGTGACACCAGCGCAAGCTCCATCCCTATCAGAAACCGCAAGTTAGGGTCGAGCACATTTCATGCTTTATTTTACTCTGGTATACTACTAAAATTCATTGTTTTATTGCTATGGACTGGCAAATTACAGGCCGGCGTCACGCACAGCTGGAACAGGCACATGCGGAACAGGCACCTACCGATCAGGAAGCCCCACACCGCGCTCCACCACTGCCGCTGGTTGATCCCCACCTCCATGAGCCACAGCACCCATGATGCAAAGGTGGTGAGGCTGCCGCAGTAGCCTGTGCGCAGCCCTATGTGCAGCTCAAGGTTACTCTGCCAGGAGTGGTGCGCGGGCAGGAAGGCCAGGGCCTTGGTGGTGTGCGTCAGGCCCACCTGCAGGTGTGTAATGATGGATGGGATTGAGGGTCAGGGTTTAGGGTTTGGTGGTGCGCGGGCACGAAGGCCAGGGCTTTGGTGGTGTGCTTTAGACCACCTGCATGTGTGTATGAGGGACAGGGTTTAGGGTTTAGGGTTTGGGCCTTGGTGGTGTGCTTCAGGCCCACCTGCACGTGCGTAATGATGGCTAGGGTTGAGGGTTTAGATTTTAGGGTTTGGTGGTGTGCGCAAGTCCCCACTACATATAATGACCCGCTTATCACGGCGTGCAAGGGCAAGTGGACATATGGGTTGTGATGGATAGGGTCTAGGGTTATGGTTTAGTGTTTGCTCGTGTGGGTGACCGCCACCTTTATACATGCAATGCATCCACCTGTGAGACTGACATCAAGCACCTTCTATCATCCCAGAAAAATTTGGTGGACCCAAGCCAATCTACGAGGGATATTATTGCTGGACGCGACAATGGGAATGCTACAGTGCATGGCGAGTGGCCACATTGGTAAATGCATCCCCCCACCCGGACACGCACACCACTGCAGCTATGGCCGCCATCCCTACCGTGGAAGCCGCGGAAAAGAGCCCCATGAAGAAACTGCCCAGCATGTTTGCGGGGAGGTCAGGGAAATAGGCCCCGTATGTGGATGTGCTACTGGCCACCAGGCAGAGTCCCTTGGAGTCTGGTTGACACCCTAGGGTAAACAGCGCCCCCAGGTAGATGCGCGTGAGGGCCCCCAGCTGGGCGAAGAGGGCCAGGTGGAGGAGGGTAAGCGCTAGGGTTTTGTCCTGGGATGCCATGGCGTGGTGGGACGGGGGTGGGGGTGGCGAGTGTGTGAGGGATGTGTTGGCTGACTGTGGTTGGCGTGCAGTGATTGAGGCTGGCTGTGTGACTGAGGGGTTGAAGAGTGGGGTAGAGGCTGGGGCGGGGAAGGAAAAGGAAGGAGTAGGATGGTTCACCGAGACATGCCTTTGTGGGTGGCTATGTTGATGCTGGAAGAGGAGTGCGTGGTGTGAAGCACGAGAGGTGTTGCTTTTGCAACGGGAAGTACGTATCAAGGTCGGGCCATCCCCTCAGCGTATTCCCACCCTCAATCCAGCTGGGGTGGATATGCATGCATACCACAATGCATGCATGCATCTGCAAGTGGCAAGTAGACAGCGTTACCCCGATAAGTGGACAACCACGCAGCAACGTTAATACGTGTCACACTTGCTATGTGCAATAACACGAACTGGCTGGCTAGTCTGCGCATCCTGCGCAGCGTTTATTCAAATACGGAAAAAGTACACTGCACATGTGGGGCCCGGTCAGAGTAAATATATTATCATGCGACGTTGGGTTTGACTACTGTAGTCACTAAAGGAGGTTGCCTTGGCTGCATTGTATGCCGGACCCAAGCAAATAAATAGGGCAGCTTTTATAAGTTGAGCAACTGCTTTCCATGCCCACACTCCACCTACGGCATCTGGGTCCATTCGATATCTCAAGTAAGCACCCGAGTTTGAACACCCAAAGCGCCTTTCTTTCCCAGCACCAACAACCACTCAGTAAGGTTTGTACACCAACGCATCTTTTTTGCCACCTCCTGTTGGCTTGAAAGCTGCATTGGCATCGCGGCGGGGGCCTATCTGCCACAGCGCATCGTACAGCGCAACCCCTGCCGGGAGGCATGCGTCCGCAGCAAGCTGCACACACCACCCGTATTCAAACCCTTTGGGCACAGGATTGCGCCGTCTGTTGTTGTACGGTCGGTGGGGGTCAAGGAGGTTGACATCACACACGGTAGGGATGCCATATGCATGCAAATAGCTGGTATGCGTGGGTTCGGTCGCCTGGGAGGCTGCATATGGGCTTGGGTGGTATGACCCTTGCTCCATTTATAACGCCAACTTGTATACATATCCTATGCGCCAGGGCGTGTGCAGAGGGGGGTTTGGGTTGCTACCCACACCCCGTGAGTACCCTAAGGGTGTGTGCACGCACCGGCTCCTGGTGCGCTTCAGTAGCGCTGTATGTCGGACAATACACATCTACAGCCCCCAATATGCGACCACTGCTTACAACTGTGCATCCAATTACATACCTTATCAAGGTAATGATAACATCACCACCGCCGCCCTCTCCACATAGGTTGCTGCTACCATCCACACCACAGCCCCACAACAACAACACGTGCCACCACTCCATGAACCCTCCCCGTTTTGTTACCAAGCCCATACCCACCACCCCTTGACACCACCCCCATGCCTGGTGGGGCCATGGGTGTGGCTGGTGGGGACCGGCTGGGGTGGCGGGGGTGGGTGAGCGTGGGGGTGGTGGGTGTGGGCATGGCTGCGCTTGTGAAGGACAGGTTTCCTCCCCAGCTGGTGCTGCTCACTATGCTCCTCACCTTGGTGCTGTCAGGTGAGGTGAAGTGATTATTGGCTTTAGATTATGGCATGTATGGCATGGCATTCGTGGCATGATTTGATTAATCTGTTATCCTGTAGCTCACAATGTGTTAATTCAAATGTGGCATGCAACTGAATTCCACCCTCAGAACCCCAGTCAAAACCCTAGGGTGCTGCTGGCCGCAGGTGTGATCAGCGTGCGCCAAGCCCTAGTAGGGTTCAGCGACCAGGGCCTGTGGACCACGGCAGGTGGGCAGGCGCATAGGATCATGTGCATGAGCATTGGACAACTGTATGCGCAGGCACTTTTTGTGCTGACCGCATGCTGCATGGGGGGCTCCCCTTGCGTGACCCACTTATCTGTCCATGTGATTGGTATATTGTACTCACGCCAGGGTTTAGGGTTTAGGGTTTATGTGATAGCACCCCTCATGCGACCACTGCATGCTACACATGGTCCCATGTGACATCCATTTTCATGTAATGGCTCGACCATGTGATCAACATGCCTGTCCATGTGATTCCCCCCCTCCCACTCCACCCGTGCAGTGCTTTCCACCCTGGCAGTGGTTGTATCCTCCACCGGCGCCTTGGACGCACACATGCAGCGGGTGCTGGGCAGCACGCACAACACCACAGGTAGGGTTTAGGCTAGGGTTTGGACCCCACCAAGAGGTACATGCAGCGGGTGCTGGGCAGCACGCACGACACAACCGCTAGGATTTGGCTGAGATTGGGCAGGGCTTTGGGCCGTGCCCAAGGTTGTATGCCCCTGCTAGCAAGCTGCTGAAGGGTTTGGTCAAGGGTTCATACTAGGTGAGCAGACCTCTTAACTAGGCTAGGGTATATTGCAGCTATTGAATCTGGGTAGGGCTTAAAATGAAAAACCAAACACATGAGACATCTGGCAACAGCTTGCCAACATCTATGATGCCATCCTCTCCCCCTGCCTCCCCTGCCTCCCCCGTCTCTCCCCTCCCTCCCCACCCTCCATTCCCCCCCTGCAGTCGGCCAGCTGCGCCTGATGCTGCCTGTGCTGGTGCTGGCACCACTGGTGGGGGATGTGGCTGCGGTGGCGCTCATGGCACCGGTGGTGGCCAGGTGGTGCAGGAGGACGCGCCTGCCACCAGGACAGGTGGGTGGTGGTGGTGGTGGTGGTGGTGGTGTGGGACGGGGTGGTGGTGAAGTAGGCTGGTGGTGGAGAATGGCAGTGATGATGCTTAATGTAACGGAGTTTGCTGGGGTGTCGTGGGTAATCCGCACACACCACAAATTCCCCCCCTCCCCTGGCTCTACTCCCCTCCCAGGACGTGGTCAACCACCTGATATATGACCCCCTCCCCATTCCGCAGATGTTCATCCCCCTGAGCTTCACTGCACTGCTGGCTGGAGCTGCCACACTGATGGGGACATCATCAAACCTGATAGTAGCAGGTAATCATGGCAAATAGAAGATCGAACTGCTTTCATTTGCTTCTAGGAAGGAAGGAACGAAATGTCAACATGCACCGCATTGAGTGGCTGTTGGTAGGTTCACACGTCAAAAGGTTAATGTACAGTGTGCAAAATCTGCGATATGAATGATGCAGAAGTTGTCTGAAGTAGTATGAGTTGCAGTGTGAGTCACATTCACCTTGATTTTTACTAACAGTACACCCCCCTTCCCCTTGTCCACTCACAGCCCAACACAGGAAGCGCTACCTGGACCCGGAGTCAGCACATTTCGACCCAAATGTGGGTGACATTTCTCTGTTCAGCGTCACCCCCTATGCGGTCCCCGTGGCGCTGTGGGGCCTCTTCTTCATCGTGCTCACATCCCCCTTGCTGCTACCAGGGGGGGTAGGCTACGACAGTGCAGGCATAGGTGCGCATGTAATGCACCATTTAAACGTTGTAGCAAAAACATACGCCAAATGCAGCAGCTTTGGCAATGCATGGCACTTTCACAGCTAGTCCAGCAATGTATCATTTTGAGGGATGGACCCAAGGATGGAACACAGCAATCCACGAGTAATCGGCGTTGGCTCAATGACCAAACCCCAAAATGCACTACTTCTCCTATAATCCCCCCTTTCTCTCACCACGTTTTGCCCCCTTATTACACCAGATGGGGAGGAGAAGGACTTTCTTGTGGGGCTGCAAGTCACCCAGGGATCCCCAGTTGTGGGCAGATCCATTGAGGCAGCAGGGTTGAGGGGGCTGGAGGGACTGTACCTGGTGTCAGTCAGGTGAGGAGGGAAAGAACCCTAATGCAAGGGTTGGTAAACAAGGGGAAAGAACCCTAGTGCAAGGGTTGTACCTGGTGTCAGTCAGGTGGGGAGGGAAGGAACCCTAGTGAAGGGTCAGCATGCCTGGGGTTGTGTTCAGATCAGCATGGGATGATTGTGGTCGTGGGGAGCCTATCTTCCCAAGGGCTGCGTGTCTGTCTCCCTGCTCATTTCGGCAAACTAATTACTTACTTGCATAGCTGTGGCAGGATCGGCATGCCACGATCTACCGACTGGCCTGAGGGCCCCTTTAAAAATTCCCTCATGTGCATCGCACCCAATCCCTCCCCACCATTAGTCTCGTTCTTCATTCTTCATTCATTGTGTTCTGGCTCAGACAAGGGTGTTGTGGTATGATCAGGCGCGGCGAGGAGCTGGTGCATGCGGCGAGCTTTCCATATTCTGCCTTTGGCACATCAACCTTCAATCTGCCATGTCTTGTCTCTGACCTGGGGTTTGTGTTATGATCAGGCGCGGCGAGGAGGTGGTGCATGCGGTGGGGCCCGAGTTTGTGCTGGCTGCGGGGGACGTCGTCTATTTCACAGGTAAGGGTTTGGGCAGGGGTGTAGGGTTTGAGATTTTGGGGGTAAGGGTTTGTGCTGGCGGTGCTGTTTCTACTAAAATGTTCCCAATGTAGGATCTGCATACATCTCCACCCGCACTTGTGTCCCACACCCACCACCTGACGGGACGCATTCCCACTGATTTGCACACATTTCCATTCAAAATTCCACCAATTGGCCCCCTTTTGTACCAGGTGACCTTGAGACCGTCCAAGATGTGTCCCACACCCACCACCTCACACCATACACAGACGACCTGGAGGGGGGAGGGGCGGAATCAGGGCACCAGGGGGGGAAACCAGGCGGCACGGGCCAGGCGAAACAGCCTCCCAGGCCGCCCCAAAACCCTAGCCAGGGGAGGTTCAGACCCCGGAGGAGTGAGGAGGGGCCACGCACAGGGGGGGTAAATCAGCGCCAAAGTGGGGATTGGAGGGTGCAGGGGCCCGGTCAACCCTCGACCCTGCCCCAGGGTGTGGAATACCCTGATAGGGTTTTGCCGCAGTACGACGGCGGCGCCGACACCCCCAGCACCTCCCGATCCTATTCCCCCCCTGGGTCGGAAGCTGGTGAAGTGGCGGGTGGTATTGATGGTGCAACTCTGGACCCTACACCAAGGGGAGGAGAAACCCTAAACCCTCAGCAGGGTCTGGACCCAGCATCAGGGGGAGAAGAGACCCTAAACCCTGAGGAGGTTCTTGACCCTGCTGCCCTCCTTTTGGCCATGCTCTCCTCCCCCTTTGGAGCCTCTCAGCTGCAAGATGGTGGGGGTGACAATAATGGTGGGGGTGGGGGTGGTGGGAGTGGGGGTGTTTCCTCCCCTTCACCTCCAGGAGGTATTACTCCCCTTGGGTCAGCGCAAGTTGGTGCAGCTGGTACCTCCCCTGGAACCGCAGCATACGCCCCCCATGCAGCTCCAGAACCCTCTCCTAGGGTCCAGCCAGCGGCTGCCGAGGAGACCCCACAACCCTCGGCTAGGGGCCAGCAGGATGGGGATGAAATCCTAAAAGCCTCGGCGAGGGTCCAGCCAGACGTGGGTGAAGCCCCAAAACCCTCGGCTAGGGCTGAGGCGCACGCTGAGGAGGCCCTTGCTGCCATGCAGCGCCTGATGGCATCACCCTTCGGCGCCCCTCAGCTGCAGGGTGGGGTGGGGGGTGGGGTAAGGGCCGCACAAGGGGGGATTGGGATGGAGATGGGCGCTGGGGTGGGGGTGGGGGTGGCAGCGGCGCGTGGACAGGGGGGAAATGGGGGTTTGGGTTCAGCTCTGGAGGGGGCGAAGGGTGGTGGTGGTGGTGGTGGGGAGGACAGGGGGCGGGCGCCCCCTCAGGCACCAGGGGGGCACAATAATGTTTTCAAAAGGGGGGAGCACAATCGGAGCATCGCAGGGGGAGCGCAGCAAACTGGCTTCCCCAAATTTGCAGATCCCCCGACCGATTTCGGGGGTGCAGGGGGAGGATACGATGGGGCAGCAATGGGGACGTCACACCAGCCCTACACCGTGCCCCCTCCCCCCCCCCCACCCCCTCTCAGTTTTCAGGAGCTGATGACCTCCCCGTTTGGCGCCTCATCTTCCACCCCCTTGTCAATTTCCCAGCCCCCTCGGCAGGGCACATCCCCAGTCGCCATCCCCGGGGTGGTGCCCCCGGCCCCCACCGCCCCCATCCCCACCCCCATCCGCCAGGATGCCCACAAGAGCCCCAGCTTGGACGCCATGCTGGTCAACCAAACCTGGTTCCACAACCCTAGCGGCGGCGGCCAAAACCCTAGCACCACCCCGCCGCGGGGCGCAGGGGCGCTGTCGCTTTCCTTCCAGGGCGCGAAAGCCCTAAGCAAGGGTTTGCCAGACCCGCCCACGCCCAACCTGGCTCCGGTGCCTGTGGACCTCAAGGAGTTGCTGACCTCTCCGTTCCACCAGGTAAAACCCTAAGAACAAACCCTAAACCTCAAGCTGCTGACCTGTCCGATTAGGACACAGGCCGCAACCCTAGGGATTGCGGTCTCGTGCCCTTGTGAATGCTTTTTTGTCACCCTGGAACCTGCAGCCTTGCACCCCTTGTAGGGTTTTCCACATGACACCCTAGGGTTTCCCGCACAGGTGGCCCAGCCCACCGCCTCTGGCTCCTCCCTTGCCCTCTCCCCCCAGCAGAGCATGCGAATCATGCGGGATCTGGCGGAATCGCACAGCGCTGACCTGGCACAATCCCACAGCTCCGCCGATTTGGCGATCCAAGGGGGTCCGGAACCTGAATCCTCTCAACTGCCAGCTGGGGAGGGGCCGGAGGTGGCTGCTGGTGGTGGGGTGGCGGGTGGCGCTAGGGAGGGGGCTGAGTTGGGGCAGCAGCAAGGGGGGAGTCATATCAAGACTGCAGTGCCTCATCCAAAGGTGGGGATTTTCAGATATTAAAGCAGAGATTGGATTTCATTTGCTTGGGTGTTGACTGTGTGCATGGGTGTTGACTGTTTGCGTGCGTGCAAAAGCTGGTACTTATGATCGAACCTGTATTTTATGTCACATCTGTATACATGATGCGTACCTTTTAACATCGTTGCATGTGCATGTATGCTAATTGTGTGCGGATGCAGCTTCCCGCCATGACCCAGCGGGAGGCGCACCGCATCATGTCGGGGGAGCTCAGAGCTCAGGCTCAGAGCTCAGAACTCAGAGCTCAGGCCAATCATTCGTTAGGAATGATCAACCAGGCGATGGGTCCAGCCACCTCCTCCACCTCCTCCCTCCCATCCTTCTGTGAGACATCCACCACCTTGGCGGTGCTGGAGGTGAGGGGTGGGATAGGGGCTTGCCGTGTGGCTGAGCGGTTGCATGAATACCACTCAAGATCTGTTTGGGGAATTACTCACTATTGTTTGCTCACTATTTTGGTCGAGGTACTTAACCAGCGTTGCCCGGTAAGTTGTGCAGTTGTGGGGCAAGCTTACTGACACCAAATCAAGAGTCGTTGGACCGACTGATCGACGCTGGTGTATGAAACGTTGCCAACATATGCAATTGTCGTCACTTGGCTACATGCAAGTGGTCTGACGCTACACAACATCTTTCACCACCATGCACCACACCCACACCCCACACCCGCTGTGCAGGACCCACCCACCCCCCACCCACCCCGTCCCTCTGCCACGCCCTCCCCCACCCCCACCGGGCCCCCACCCCTCCAGCTTGTGCACGCCACCATCCGGGCGGGTGCCCCAATCAGCGGGCACACAATCAAACAAGTGAACTTCAGATCAAGGTTCAATGCGGTGCGTGGAAGAAAACCCATTCACTAGGCTATTTGTTAGGGTTTGCACTGCTGGGTTAGGGTCTGCACTGTCGCATGCTGTAGGATTTAGGGTATCTGGGGCGGACATGGTGCTGAAGCGTGTGAAACCCCGACGTAGGGTGGACGCATTACGCAGACTGGCAGCATCATTGAGTAGGGTGCATGTGCAACTCACGTGGCACCACCGACCCTACACTATGGTTTTATTCCACAGTGCCCTCCACCATCCCTGGCGCCTGTATGCAGCATGCTTGAAACATTGAGTATGATGACAACGCAGTAGGGGCACACTGCTCCAACCACCAATCATACCCACAAGTGCACCCATACGATCCTATCACACTCCCAGAAGTGATCACCACCGCCCCACCCCCACCCACAGGCCGTCATCGCAGTGAACAAGGGGGGGAAGCTGGTGGAGGGGAAACTGGGCCAGGTGGTTCTTGAAGCAGACGATGTGCTCCTGATGGATGTGCGCAGCTCCTTTTGGCTGGACCGATCACTTACAATCAATTTCCAGCGGATCGAGCAGGTTGGCAGCGTGCGCACCAAGCGCCAGCTCATGGTGGCCATGGAAGTCAAGGTGAGGAGACGTTAATCCTAACGGAAACCCTCATTGAGAATCTAGAAACTCCGATCCGATACCTGACTAGACACGTTAGAAACCCTGCTGAAGGCCAATAATGCACACCCGAGTGGGCACCCTAGAAACCCATGGGAGCAGGAGGGCAGCGTGCACACCAAGCACCAGCTGATATTGGCCCTGGACGTCAAGGTGAGGAAGGAAAACCCTAGCAAAACCCTCATCAAAACCCCTTGCGTGATCAATGTCCTGCTGTGTGACGCCAGCTCACATTGCTCTCAGCCCTGGCACTACTTGTGGATCACCCCCCCCCCCTTTTGCTTGCCAATCATTATGCACTGTAACCCTTGCGTAGGGTCCCACCCTCGACGGCAGGCGGGTGGGCGAGGCGGGGCTGCGCGGCCTGGAGGCTGTCTTTCTGGCGGCTGTGGAGCGGCCCAACGGCAAAACCCTACATGCGGTTTCGCCCTCCGAGGTCCTCCGGGAGGGGGACGTGTTATGGTTTGCTGGGGACGTGGATCTGTCCAACCCGCGCCACCCGCTGCACTGCGTGCCAGGTGGGGGTTGGTGTGTTTAGTGTGAGTTGGTTGTGTATGGTGCACTGTGGTGTGTGGTGCAACATGTGCAAGCTGTTTTCTATCCAATTTCCTTGACATAAAACCCTAAGCAAAACCTTGGGGAGATGATGGAAGACCCTTTCCTGTAACCCTAGTCAATCTTCAAATCCTTAACAATGCCCCAACCTCCCCATTGCAGGCCTGCGCCCGCGCCTCGCCACCCATCCGATGGACGACCTGCCCTCGGGTTCCCCAGTGGAGGAAAGCATACGGGTGGGGGGTGAGGGGGATGCGCTGGGGCGGCGGATGGTGCAGGTGGTGCTGGCGGCGCGCTCAGAGATCATCGGTGAGTCTAGGGTCAAGGGTTTAGGGATTAGGTTTAGCAAGGTAGCGGCGCTCTGAGATCATCGGCCAGTCTAGGGTTTAGGGTTTGAAGGTTTGGGGTAAGTCATCACCGGCGCAAGTTGGATCGGGGGTTAGTTCTGTGCTGGGGGTGAAATATCATTGGTGAGTTTAGGGTTTTCAAGTTTTGGGCAATAATTGCCCCTGTGGCTCCCGCCATTGGTATTGCAATTGCGGTTGTAGTCGTGCATGTGGCTTGGACCGTTCCGCAAAGGGTGTAGGGTGTAGGGCTTAGGTGGCTTTGAGGGCACCGTGAAGGACCTGCTTCCACACCACCGCTAATGCTGTTATTGTGGCTGTGCACCGCCAGGAATGGGTGTGTTCATTGTGATTGGAAGAAATTCTAATCCACTTCCAATTACAATCATCTCAGTGAAAGTGTACATCATCATCAAAGTTGTTATCGCACTTGTAAATTTTAAAGGTGATTATGGCTGCTCACCCCAGGGAAATCCGTCAAGTGCTCCTGCTTCCGCACCACCTTTGGAGCCGCCATAGTGGCCGTCCACCGCCAGGGGAGGCGGCTGGGTGGCAAGGTGGGGGCGATAGTGCTGGCTGCAGGAGACGTGCTGACACTGGATACCTCCCCTACATTCCTCGCGCGCCACCGCCACTCCCCTTGCTTTGCGCTGGTTACGGAGATGGCCCCGGGCGACCAGTACAGGTGCTCCAGAAAACCCTAGTAGAAACCCTAGGCTTTATATAATGTCGGGAAATACTAGGAAACCCTCATGCCTAGACAAGCATTGAGCCACAGGGAGACCGTCAAGCCTATGTAATTTCTAAATTCTGGACAAACCTTAAACCCCACAGGCAAACCCACATCCCATGCCAATCCTAAATTCCTTGCAATCCAAACCCTAGGTAAACCCCTGCACAGCCCCATGAATGCAGCTCTTCACGCATCTCACTGAAGTCACCTGTTTTGGCAATCCTGCATCCCCCTCATTCCCCTCATCCACCCACCCACCCACCCACCACCGCTCACAGGCCCCCCCTCCACCACCTGGTATCAGCCACCGCCGCCGCTGCGCTGCTGGTGGTGGTGTGTGGGTGGGTGGAGCTGCTGCCGGCGGCTGCGCTGGTGCTGGTGGTGGTGGTGGGGACTGGGGGGGTTGGAAGGCAGGGCCTCAAGGGGGGACTATCACCCGACCTGTTCCTCCTACTGGCGCTGGCGATCAGCATCAGCGAGGTGAGAGGGGAGGGAAAAGGGTGGCCTGTGGGTTGTGTGGAGGGTTGATTTTCTGGTCTAGACAACAATGATACTGGAAAATATCCAGCCTCACATGCCATGGGTGCAATTCCCAGCGCCTCCCGCCATGAACACCACCATTGCCCATTCCCGCCACTGCCACAGTGGCACCGTGGCCGTGCACCACCCACTCTCTCCACCATGGCTATCACCATGATATAATCGCAAGCGTCACCCACCCACCCACCACCCACCCCGCAGGCGCTGTCTGGCAGCGGTGTTGCTGACTGGGCTGCCCGCCAGCTTCTGCGTGTGAGTGGCCTGGCTGACAGCCACCTGGCAACGCTGGCAGCACTGTATGTGGCAACAGCGCTGTCATCGCAGGTAGGGTTTGGGGAGGTTTTGTGACAGGCTTCTTCAATGTTGTAGTGCCCTCCCCGTTCCTGTGTACGCTTTCTTCTCAGGTAGGGTTTGGTAGGGATTGAGTCTCCTACTTTGAGATCCTACTTTGGGATGTCGGAGAGGTTGCAGTGGTGGTGGTGTACCAACCACACTGCCTTAGCAGTTGGATATCTCGACAAGAATTTTGAAGGGTACCATTCCAGTGTAGTTGAAGCGCATGCACATCTGCAGCCACTCCACCAGCCCCCACACCCCCCTGTACCCACGCACTCAACCCCCACAACCACCCAGGTGCTCGCCAGCCACGCCAGCGCCGCCATCATGTACCCAATCGCAGCAGCGGTGGCGGAGGCGGAGGGTCTAAATGTGGTGCACGCGGGGGTGCTGGTCATGTTGGCATCGTCAGCGGTATACGCCTCCCCCCTGGCTCATCACACCAATTTGGTGGTTATGGGGGCGGGGGGGTACTGTACACGGGACTTTCTGCGCTTTGGCGGCCTCATGCAGGTGGGTTTGGGGTTAAGGGTTTTGAGTATTGCACCAGGGACTTCCTGCGCTTTGAGGGGCTCATGCAGGTGGGTGGGGTGGGTGGGTGGGGGCTGAGGGGTTAATGACCAATGCCCCCCCTACATAGCTCATTAAGACAGCAATGTACCTGCTTCCGGATAGGGACAATGCTATGAATGTCCTGCGATGCACAATGACCAGCTGTAAGCTCGAAGTGCGCACCCCTCCCTCACAACCCTTACAACTCTAAACTCTAAAACCCTACATCATATACCATCCCCTTTCCTCTTCCTGACCCCCCTCCCCCCCTGCAGCTCTGGCAGCTGGTTGTGGCAGTGGCTGTGGTGTGGCTGGCGGACCACTGGCCGCTGGTGTGGGCAGCAAGCGCACAGGCGGCACTCATGGTGTTTGCGGGGGCGCCGCTGCTGGGGCACTGGCTGGGGCAGGGGGCCGAGAGCGGGGGAAAGGCAAATTGATGCTATTTTTCAGGGTAGGGGCAACTTGCCATGAAAGCACTTGTGATGTTTGCGGGCGCGCCGCTGCTGGTCATTGGCTGGGGCAAGGGGCCAAGAGCGCGGGAAGGACAAATTGATGTTAGTTTTCAGGGTAGCGGCAACTTTCCATGAAAGCACTTATGATGCGGGCCGCTGCTGGGACACTGGCTGGGGCAGGGGAGGGGTGAGGGGGTAAAGGCAGACTGACGCCAAGGGCAGGGACAAGGGGATGGGCAGGGTGCTGATGATTGAATGGGGCATGTGGAATGCGGCATTGAATTGGTTTCACCGTGGCATTGCCAATCTAGATTGGAGCTAAGGACTTCAGCATGGTAAGGGGATTGGTGTGCGTACTGCATGCTGGCATATATGTTGAACACCATTGAAAGCAGATCTTGTGAAGTGTGGAAGGGGGAGAAACTTGTAACAGTATGGGTACTTATATTTACAATTACACACATTTGTCTAGCACTGCTAGTAGTAGGGAGCGTCAGCTGCAGCTCAATCACACACACGCTCTCTAGAGTGGCATCCACCATTTTGCCCCACCATTTAATATTGCCTTTGGCTGCCATTGGCTGTCCATTGGCCAACCTCCTGGTTGGCATGGACACATTCCTACACTTGCTTGTTACAGTACATTACAGGTTGCGCGCAAGGTCTTGTGCACTATTTACAACATCGCTGGGTGCAAACAACAACAATGACATTGCCACTACCGGTAATACAGTGCCTGTTCGGCACCGTGGCGATAGCTTTGCAGACTCTTGAGCCAGGTTGCTCATTGAAAAGGTCAGATAGGTCCAGGACCAGGCAGGTGGAATTTGAGCAGCAGGAGTTGCGGCGGAGGCACACATGACCCCACCACCTCCCCCACATTATATTTTGCAATAATAACCCTTCACAAGGGCAAGCGCGCACCCTGGCCAGGGCGCGTGATCCCAGGTGGCACGTCACCTCAGCCACATTCAATGCCACATTCAACGCACGTCACCTCAGCCACATCCAATCTGGCCTCCCTTACAAACCCTGGTTTAGGAACCTCCATATCCCCTCCCTCACGCTCCCTATCGCCCGTCACTCTGCACTTCTTCTTCTCTTTCTTTTTCTTTGGGGGGGTATCAAGGGTACTGTCTGTGATTATGTTTGTCATGTTGTTTGACAGTGTTTCCCTTCAGCTGTTGAGAGAAGCCATGGCTAGCACTGTTCAGGGAGCCTTATCCTTGCATACGTTCCCTAATATTGCCAGTGACAGCTTCTCTCAACAGCTGAAGGGAAACACTGTCAAACAACATGACCAAAGACAGAGCCCTCAATATTCTCGAGAACGATGATGCTTGCAGTTGATTCAGCCAAAGCTGAGCGCAAACCCTTAGCTAGGGTGTGCGACTCTAAATCTCTTCACAGCGAGTAGGGGTACTCCACAATGAGGCCCGCCGCCTCCGTCACCTCCTCCTCCCCATACAAGACCCTCACGAGGGCACGCCCAAACCCTTGGCTAGGGTTGCTTCACAGCGAGTAGGGGTACATCACCATGGGACCCGCCACCTCCGCCACCTTCTCCTCCCCGTACAAAACCCTAACGAGGGCAAGCGCAAACTCGAAGGCTGTCCCCGGGCCACGGCTGGTGAGCATGGTGCCGTCCACCACCACACGCTGGGCGACGGCGCTGCGAGGGGTAGGGGGAGTGGGGTGGTGAGATGGGTGGGGGAGTGGGTGGTGAGATGGGTGGGGAGTGGGTGGTGAGGTGGGTGGTGGGGGCGAGGAGGATAGCGGGAACGGAAAGGGGCTGATGCACCTTCACACGTGGTCTACACGGTGATGGGATGCATTCGTGCCACTTGGGCATGCAGTCCTTTTGAAAATTGAGTTGCGCTTTTTAAAAACAAGGCATTGAAGGGCAAGAACTCCTCACAACCTGCATCATCAGCAGCACCATTGGATGCCAACCCCTATAAACCTGTGCATCCCCCACACCACCCCTGCCCCCACTACCACCACCACCTCCACCCACCCACCTCTGGTTGCTGAGCTTGCCCACAAAGGCAGGGTGCGCAGTGGCCACTTTGCCCTCCAGCAACCCCTGTGCCTCAAACACAACCGCCGGCGCCGCGCAGATGGCTGCCAACTGGCGGTGCGCGGCTGCCTGCTGCTGGAGCATGTGTGCCAGGGGGGCGCTCTCGTGCAGGCGGGTCGCGCCGGGCATGCCTCCCTGCGTGGCATTATATGATTATTCAAATTTTCCCTTCTAAGCAAGGATTGTCAAGTTCCATGAGACTGTTGGGGGGCAGGGGTCGGTGGTGGCGGTGGGTGGGTGGGTGAGGGTCGTTGTGCAAGTGGAGCATCTTATGTGGCTCGCGGGGTGTGGAAGGCATTTCAGGCAACCACCGAATCCAAGGGGTTTTGTGGCCATGATGGTGGCTGTTACGGTTAGGGGCTTGTGACCGTGGCAGCGAGCTAGGCTGTACACAATAATTAAAACCCTATGGTAGGGTAATCAAAACCACACCCAGTTGATCCACAATGCAAGCAGGGGGGCTAGCCACAGGTGCAAACCCGCTGCTGGCACCGCCTCCCGGCCTCCCCTCTTACCGGCAGCGCTATGACGTCGAACGCCTCGTCCGCCACGTCAGCTATGAGCTTATCCGCCACCAGCTTGACGTTGCGTGAGCACACCACTTCGAGAGTATCTTCGACAGAGGCGACAGTCACCTCGGCGCCTGAGCGAAGAGCGACAAGGGGGTTTATTGCCATGTGACGGGTGGGTTTGGCGACTTACGAAGGGCTCATGACGTTTCGGGTTGAACTCACGACATCATCTTGGTTTGGTGTGGCATGTGCATGCATGCTGCGTATCCACCCAATATGCATGCATGAGCGCTTCACAGCCCAGGCACAGTCAGACACGGCAGTGTGTGCGTCGCTGTGGTTACAAGGTGTATCATATAGTTTGCACCAGCTGGTTACCTGCTCGTCGCAGCACGTCAATGGTGATCACCGCTTCCATCTCCTCGCTCCCATGGGCGATGGGCACCAGCACCCTCTTCACCCCCCCCTTCGCCGCCATGGCTGCGGTGGTAACGCGCCGCCGACCGAGCGCCGCCTTAAGGGGCGGCAGGGGCAGGGAGACGTGGAGGGAAACCCTGCCAGGCGCTAGCGTTTTGTGTGTGAAGGGTGGTGCACAGGGGGCAGGGGAGGGATTCAGGCGGGCCAATGCGAGCAGCACGGGTCGACCCACGGACGTGACTTGGCGATGCATCTGCGATGAACCGAAGGTGGCTCCTAAAAAGAAGTGCATGCGGGTAGCGGGCTGTCGTAAACGCTGCCTTTGTATGTGTCTCGCAACTTTTGATGCGTTCCACAGTTTCTGGGACTGTGGTAGTGAACTAAACTGGGGAGGAAACTCTGTGTACTTCGGCGCATGGAGGATCCCGTTTAGCCAAACAGCACCCGCAACACACCTCCTTTATCGCATACATACAGCACTTGCACTGCTCTCCTTTCACCCCTACCTGCCGGCTGCAGCAGCCTCGGCGCATTGCCACCTCGGCTTATGCATGCGTTCCATATCTCTCGGACAACCCTCCGTACCCATCCCATTCCCCCGCCCCCCACTGGCTGCACATGGGCGGTACCGGTGGGCGGTTTTTGGCCCCACTTATGCGCTGAGGAGGGTGCATGAACTTTACCGCAGTGCAACTCGCTGTGCCTCAGCTTGAGATCGAACCTCAACCCTCTGCCCCAGCACCCACCGGCACAGCGCTCCCAGCCACCCCACAGGCGCCCGCCGACAGACCCACAGCTCGCTTTTTTACCACCGCCGCCACTGCTGCACTGCCGGAGGTACTGGTGGGCGTTTCGCTGCTGCTGGCGAGCGCACGAGGCCGCCCCTTCCGCCCCCCACCCACCACCCGCATGCTGCTCCCACGCACCGCCGGGTCGCGCCCACCCGCCCTCCACCGCCCTCCACCGCCCCTCAACTCCGGCCCACCCTTCCTGCGCCACCTGCACCGCTTCGCCCCCCTCCCCACACCCACCAGCAGCAGGGGGTATGGCACCACCATCCCCACATCCCAACGGGGACAGTCAGTGACACCAGCAGGGATGCAGCGCACCACGGCACAGTCCCAGCCCCACCACCCCACCAACAGCCACAGCCACAGCCAGTGGAACACCAGCCAGGCTCGGAGGTACCAGCGCGCCACCCCCACCGCAGCCCCCGCACCCCCCAAACCAGTGCGGTCCCTCCCCGCCGCCGCCCCGCCGCTACCCCCCCTGCACATCCAGCATGGCGCAGCCGCCCATGGCGCAGCCGGGGCGTTGGCGTCATGGGAGTACATGCCCGCACCGCCATCTCCACAGCAGCAATTCCAGCAAGGGGGAAACAGGTACCCCGGGGTGAATCCCTACCAAGGGGGGATGCAACAGCAAGCGGGGGAACAGGTGGCAGCTGCAACGCCTTCCGGGATGGTAATGGTGGAGGGGAGTGTGCATCGAGTGACCTTTAGGTGCGCCATGATATGGTACCCTACACCCCCTTGTACCCTACACAAACAGCAACCCCCTACAACCCCGATGCTCACACACCACGGGAGGGAGGAAAACTTCACCCAAAACACACCCTCCAGGATCATTACACCAGCCTTTACCCAAGTCTACAGACGACGTAACCAGCTACACACTCCTAAACCTAAGGCCAGCCGCAAACCCTAATTCTAACCCTAACCCCCTCAAACCCTAATCCTAGCCCTACACAAAACCCTAACACGTACCCTAACCCCACACCCCACAGGAGCGACGACACCGGCTACACCATCCTCAAACTGAAGCCAGCACCAGACACCACCCACCCGGAGCCCCCGCCCCCCACCCGCCCCCCCAAGCCCAAACCCCCCACCGGCCCCGGCGCCCCCCGGCGGCGCAAGGCAGTGGCCACCCACCTCACAGTGGTGGGTACTCTGCCCCCGGTGGCTGTGGGTCAGAGCCTGAAGCTGTCTGGCAGCTGGGTGGAGCACCCCGAGTGGGGCTGGCAGCTCAAGGTGGCGGAGTGCGACACGGTAGGGTTTTCCAGGGTGTTTTTAGGGTTTCTTGGTGGTTTGCAGGGGTCCTAGGGACATGTGCTGGATAGTAGTGCATGGCGTGTGGCTACTGCCGGTGCATGCATCCCTCCGGGTGCACGCATGTAGCTGCTACTGTGGCGGTAGGGTTTGGTAGATTTCTATGCAACGATGTGCATGGCCTTTCTCACATTTATTACACTATCCCCAGCGCACTCCTCCTCACCACAACCCCCAACCCACCCCCACCCCCTCCAGGTGGGGATGGACAACAGCGAAGCGGGGATGGCGGCCTACATGGCGTCCGCGCTCAAGGGGGTGGGGCCTAAAACAGCGCAGCTGCTGGTTGCGGAATTTTCCACGGAATTGGGGGACACCCTGGATGCCCCCAATGCCCTGACCAAGCTCCAGCAGGTGGCGGGCATAGGGGCCAAGACCGCTGCTACCATTAAGGCGTCGTGGGACGCCAACCGAGGTGAGGGTTTTGAGGTTTGAACCCTAGGGTAGAGTGTGGAAGGGGACTAATGCCAACGTGTGCATGTGCTGTGTGGTAACAGGTGGTCGGGGGATTGGTCCTGGCGGGGGATTGGTCCTGGTGCTGAAGGAGCACAGCATCAAACCCTAACCAGGAAACTACCCTGCCAATGTACATTCCTCCCCCTTTCCACGTGGTCGGGAGGTCGTTCTGGTGCTGAAGTAGGGTTCAGCGTCAAACCCTAACCAGAAAAAAAGTACCCTACCAATGGCCGTCCCTCTTATTTTCAGGTGGCCGGGAGGTGGTTCTGGTGCTGCAGTCTGCCGGCGTGCCAGTCATGCTTGCCCAGCGCATGGTGTCCAGGCTGGGTCCAGACGCGCACCAGCTGCTGCTGCGGGATCCCTACGCGGCGCTCAAGGGCATCCCCGGGGCCACCTTCAGGTGGGGGATGGATGCCGGGGTTATGTGGATTTTGGAATCTGTGGGGGGGTTAGGATATCGTGGTGTTTAGGCTTGGCCCAGACGCGCACCAGCTGCTCCTTTCCCTGAGATCCCAATGCGACGCTTAGAGCATCCCCGGGGGCCACGTGTGCATGGGGATTAATGCGGCGACACCACAGCCATTCTTATACCCTAACCAAACCCAAACCCTTGGCAAATTTTCTTTGCCAAGGGTAGGTTCCTAAAACCAAACCCTACCCCGCAGCCTGATGGATGCGGTGGCTGTCAAGGTTGGCGCGCCCGGCGACCTCCCCAACACCCAGCCCAAAACCCTAACCAAACCCTCTCCAATACCCTAACCAAACCCTATTTCCTGCAGCCTGATGGATGCGGTGGCTGTCAAGGTTGGCGCGCCCGGTGACCTCCCCAGCAGGGGGGGCGCTGCGGTGGGGGCTGTGCTGGGGACTGCTGCCAGGGACCGACACACTTTCCTGCCCTGGCAGAAATTGGAGGCGGAGGCGCTACGGTTACTGAACGGGGGAGGTACGGGTGGGGGCTGGGGAGCACATGGTGTGGTGATGATGCCACATGTGCTTTGTGGCGAGCAGTGCAGATTATTGGTGATAAGAACTCGTCAATGGTTGATCCCTGGGTTGTTCACATGGACACATGTCTTGTCATACCGCGGTGTTGGATTGTGGTTCCTATTGCGGTACCTATGGTTGCCATGGGCCGTAGCTTTAGGGTTTTGCCGTGGGTTGAAGCACCATATTCAAGCATTAGCCTGCATGGTGTCGGGTGGAGGATATGGGCACTGCTGCTTCTGTGCAACAAGATCACCTCCCCACTCTCCCCCCCGCAGGTTTCTCCCCCTGGACCCCCTCCCAGCTGCGCGCCGCCGCCCTGCAGCTTCAGGAGGGGGGTGACCTGGTGGTGGAGGAGGAGGGGGAGGGGCCGCGCACCGGTGGGGTGCCAGGTGGCGGTGGCCAGATGGCAGTGGAGGAGGAGCTCAAGGCCAGGGCAAGGTGAGGGTTTTAGGGTGTAGGGTTTGAGGTGTAGGGTGTTTGGGTGGCAGGTGGCGGCGGCCAGATGGCGGTGCAGGAGGGGCTCAAGGCCGGGGCAAGGTGGGTTTCTAGGGTTTAGGGTTTGGAACTCGCGGTGCAGGGTGTAGTTGACCCACCCCTGCCGAGGCTGCTGTAAATGCCGCTGCGGTTGCGGCTACGGCATGGGATGGGGCTGAGCATGCCATTGCATGGTACGCATCGACCTAATGCTCCGCACGAACAGGCGCCGTGGCAACCTCAGGTGTCTCCATATGCCCAAAAACCTGGCAAGCACCCTATACCCCACACACATCACAACAACCCGTTACCCCCGTCACCAACAGGCGCGCCGACGACCTGGGCACCTTTTTCCTGGGACTGTGCCGGGGATACATCGGCCCCCACCCCTGCACCGCCCTCACCTCCCACTTTGGCGTGCGCCTGCTGGATGTGCTTGGGGGTCCGGATGCGGAGCGCGAGCTTCAGGCCTGCAAGGGTGTGGGTCCCAAGGTGGCGGCCAAGGTGGTGCGGTGCTGGCGGGACGCGATAGGTGCGTGGGTGGGGTGGGTGGGGGGGCAGTGGTGGCTGCATGCGGCGTGCGCAGTTGACGACTCGCCCTTACATTAGAACAAAGAATAATAATGAATACCGACCGCGGCTTCAAAGAATCGCGCTTACATTACATGGTTGGGAATAAATTTCTACGACTCCAAGGTCTTTGGCAACCAGTGCAATGCTGCCCCACCCCCATGTTGCAACATCCCTTGTTTTATCTAGCATTGGCACTGCACCCCATGCCACCCTTGACACAAAAACCCTAATGGAACCCTACCATCAAACCCTGCTCGCAAACCCTACCCAAGGGACTGGAAACCAACCTAAACAAACCCCTTCCCTGTGTTCCCCCCCACAGACAAAGCCACCGCCGCGCGCCAATCCTCCGCCGCCGCGCCGCCCCTCCCCTCCACCCCCCCGCCCCTCCCTGACTGGTCCCCCAACGCTCGCTGCTACACTGCTGGCGCCTGGTTGGCCGAAGCCAGGGTGGCTGCTGTGCTGGCAAGGCTATCAGGGGAAGATCCCCACGAAATAGAGGGGGGGCCCAAGCGGGTGGCCCAGTGGATCCGCAAGTATCACAAGCTATCAGGTGCGAGGGGTGGATGGGGTGGCTGAGCGGGCTTTGGGTTGACGCCTTTTTAAAGGAAGTTAGCGACGCTTTCCAGCTGTGCGGTATAGCAAGCTTGGATGCCATGGGAACACCATTGGATGCGTTGTGTCACACCCGTGACCTGGACCTTGAATGGCCACCTGTGGATTAGGGTGCCTTGTTTTACCCCATAATGCGCGCGGAAAAAAATCCTTGGCCCCATTTCAACCCTAACCCAAACCCTAACCCATTTTCACCCCAGGCGTTGAGCTGAGTGAGGGCCAGAAGGCAGCAGTGACCTCAGCAGCCAGCGCGCCTGTGCTTGTGGTGACGGGTGGGCCTGGGTGCGGCAAGACCTTTGCCACGCGCACCATAGTCAAGCTGTGGAGGGCGATGGGCAAGCGGGTCAAGCTGGCGGCGCCAACAGGTGAGGGTAATATGGGAAGAATGGGGAAAGCCTACTGGTTGCTCTGGTGGGGGACCTAGTGTTAGTACTGCTTGGCGAAGTGTGAAGCAAGGTCATGCCCACAAGCACTAAGGTAGTGACATGGTCCAATGGTGCGTCACGAGTTCGTCCGATGCTACAGCAAAGTCAGAAGAGGTAAAACTTAATTGACTGAAATTTCTGCCATGTTCTAATCAGGATTCTGCTCCTCAGGATGTCAGAATACTGACATCAGATCAGTATTCTGATGTACTCCAGATACCCAGTGGATCTGGAAGCCTGGCGCGGCTCGCTTCATGCCCTCCCCTTGCCCCCATCACTTATCCCCCACCCCCTCCTCCCCCTTGCAGGTCGCGCCGCCCAACGATTAGGCGAGGCCAGTGGTGTACCCGCCAGCACCATCCACCGGCTGCTGGGATATGCTGCGGCGGGGGCAGGGGGACAAGGGGGTGCGGGTGGTGCAGGGGAGGCGGTGGCGGGTAGTGAGGAAGGGGAGGACGGCATGCGGGGCCTGTTTGAGTTTTCGGCGGACAACCCACTCAAGGTGGGTGTTCCCCCTCTCCCCAACCCCCTCCCAAACGCTACCATGATACTTCTCCAACATGTGCATGGCAGTGCATACTCCAATGCATACATCACTCCCCCACCTGCACTCTCTCCCCAATCTCTTCACAAAAAGCCCTGGAATGTCTCCTTACTTTACCTCAACACGACCCTGCCAAAGTCCCAACAAATCCGAGGGTGGGAGTGGGGAGACCAACCTACAGGAGCCCGTCGCCTTCTGGGTATCGCACAGGCACGCGCATCCAGATCAGGCTGAGCTCAGATATGAGTATCTGGGAGGCAGGGATTCCCCCGCTCTCTATGGCCAGCAGGGGAGCGTAATATCCCACAGTAATACTCATAAACAATTTTCAGACCGGAACAATGCGATTTTCGGAGCCTTGGAGCTAAGAACCACTTTGTTCCGTTCTGGATTTCGTTTTGAGTTTTACTGGGGGTTATTACGCCCCGCTGCTGATCTATGAGAGGGAAACCCCTGCTTCCCAGACACAGGCTGATTTGCCTGATCTGCATGCGTTGTCTGAGTGGGCCGAGAAGCCCCTGCTGGGACCCCAGCAAAACCCCACGAAACGCCGCCATGGCCTCGAAGTGCATCTCCTGCACGCCGTTGGCATTTGTTTTCTTTCCTCTTCTAAATATCCCGCTACCCCCCCACACACAGCTCAGTGTCGCCGCCGTGGACCTGGCGCTTTAACTGCACAGCGCGCTGGCTCCACATAAAAGCCAAGGAAAAATATCCCCTTGAAAACGCCGCAAAAAAGCTACCCTACTACCCCCATTATGAAACGCTTCCACTTCCTACACACAGGCCGACGCAGTGCTAATCGATGAAGCCTCCATGCTTGACTTAGCTTTGGCATCGGCCCTGCTAGCGCCCTGCCCCCCCGCTGCCAGCTCATACGGGTGGGGGACCCAGATCAGCCCCCAAGGCGCAAACCCTAGAAACCCCACAAAATTCCCAAAAAAACTACACAACCCCACAAAAAACTGAAAAATGCCCTCCACACACAGGCTGACGCAGTGCTCATCGATGAAGCCTCCATGGTTGATCTGGCTTTGGCATCGGCCCTGCTCAGCGCCCTGCCCCCCCGCTGCCAGCTCATCCTGGTGGGGGACCCTGACCAGCTGCCACCTGTCGGCAGGGGGGCGCTCCTCCCCGCGTCGATCGACTCCCATGCCATCCCTGTCATCAACCTGCAGCAGATCTTCCGGCAGGCGGCCGAGTCAGCCATTGTGCGCAGCGCGCATCAGGTGAGGGGTTGTATAGGGCTTGGGGTGTAGGGTTTGTGACTTGAGTACCAACATGACCCCTATCATTCCACCAGTTCAATAATTGTATGGGAGCTGCTATTGAGCTTGGTGTTGATGAATGATAAGTATAGGTACAAGAAAGTCAATGACGTTCCCTTATGCAGGTGAACCAAGGCGACTTCCCCTCCTTGGCCACCATACCCCACCCCTTGGCGGGCCCGGTGGGGGGTGCATTGCCCAGCGACGCGGTGTGGGTGCGGCTACCGGAGGGGTGTCCGGCGGGGGATGTGGAGGTGGGGGTCGTGGGCGTGGTGGAGCGGGTCCTTCCAAACTTGGGCTTCACACCGGCAGATGTGCAGGTGGGTGGTGTGGGTGCCCGGTATTGTGGTGGGATATGCGGCTCTGCATTGGATGTTAAAATATGCACAAATTTGGGCAACAATATAGCAAATGTGTACCCTCTGCTGTCTCTTCAAACCAATCCGCCACACCCCAGACCCAAAACCTGCTCTACTCCCTCTCCCAGGTTTTGAGCCTCATGCGGAAGGGCCAAGGGGGCCCCTGCCGGCATCTACAGCCCAAGCACGGCGCGAATCCCTAAAACCCTACATCCTGAACCCTAATCGCGCCCCCCCCCCCCTGTCGCAGGTCTTGAGCCCCATGCGCAAGGGCCAGGGTGGCATCTACAGCCTCAACCGCGAGGTGCAGAGGGTGGTAAACCCTAACGTAGGGCAACCCTCCATCACGCGCATGGTGGCGGGCCAGCCCACAGATATGCGGGTGGGGGACAGGGTGGTGCAGGTGCGGGTGGGGGGGTGGGAGCTGGGGAGTGGGTGGTGCAATGGCGGGGGTGGAATGGAGTGCGGGGCATTTTGGGTGGGTGAGGGGTGTTGGCGCTCTTGCACAGTGGTTGGCCAGTGCATGTGTGAAAAGCAACAGCATTGAGGACGAGAAGCGCAACTTCATTGATGTGACCAAGAGGAACGTATCAGAAACTATAACCGTCAAGCTTCCGAATAGAAAGCCTCTTCCCAACCTGGAAAAACTTCCCGGGGGAGAACAAGTTTTAGCAATGGCCACTGCTCTGAAATCCTGTTAGAGAACCCTATTTCAACCCTCTTCCCAACCCTCCCAGGGTGTGAACAACTACGAGCACGACGTGTACAACGGGGATATGGGCACCATCACCTACGCCAGTGACCAGGCGCAGCAGCTGACAGTGGAGTACCCACCCCTTGAGCTGGGCACACCCCCGCGCACAGTCAACTACACGTCCAGGGACATGCACCAGGTGGGCCGGGATTTTGATTTTGTCTGGGATTTGTATGTAAGGGGTTTAGGCTTCGGGCTTTGAGGGACCACACCTTTCGGCGATGCACCAGGTGCGCTGGGATTCGGATTTCTCTGAAATTCATTTCAAGGTGTTGGGTAGATAGCTTGCTGCACAAGACCATGATCTGGTGTACAAGGAATTCAAGAAAGTGGAGCCGCGGCAGTGTAAAATAGCATCCCCTGCTTGTAGTGATAGTCCTGATTAAATGCGAACTTGACCTCTAGATTTACACAACCTACTTTGTCCTAGTTTCTTGGAATCTTATAACGACAACATCCTGCCAGGGCTGCAGTAGCACACCATTTATCGCCATGCAGCCGGTTTCAAAGCGTGCAACACCCTGGAAACCCTACCCGATGTGGCTCATTTCAGGTTGAGCTGGCATGGGTGACCACGATACACAAGGCGCAAGGGGGGGAGTCCCGGGTGGTGGTCCTCGCCATGCATGGCTCCCAGCGCATGCTGCTGTCAAGGAAGCTGTTGTACACAGGTAGGCGAGGGGAGGGAACCCTGCAAACCCTAGTGGAAAACCCTTGCAACCCCATGCTCCCGGCGCACGCTGCTCTATACAGGTAGGGAAGGGGAGAAAACCCAGAACAGCGGCTACAGGGGAACCCTTAACAACTCTGGCACCCGAAAATCTGGTGTGGGGAAATGCATCTGGAGATTCGCCGTGAAACCCTAGTGGAAAGCCCTGCACATGCCTTCATTGTGCGCACCTGGTGGCAAAGACAGGAGGTGCCCTGGGTGGAGCGATCGCCGGGATGGAGGTGAGGGACGCCACTGGTGATAGCGCCTGCATCGGCAAAGTCGTTGTAAGGCGACAGGCTGTCAGAATGTGTGCAGTGCTCCAGAGCCTTAACTCAGTCTGACAGCACTGCCGTAACTACATTGACTTTGCTTATGCCGTCGCCGTCGCCAGTGGCGTCGCTCACCTACAGCCCGGCGTTCACTTCACCGCTGGCACCTGCTGTTTTTGCCACCTGATGCACCAACTACTGGAAATATGATTTCTTCAGCTGCACCTCCTGTCTCTGATGAGGCAAACGGTGTGGAATCCTACACAGGAATCCTAGAGGACTGTGCAGAAACCAGTTGTACCATGGGAAGCATATCAGTCCCTGTATCATGGTCGCTTAGCAGACACATTATCAAGCTCCCAAGGACACCCCGTCAACACACCCATCCCCACCGCTCCCACACCCCACACCCACTCACCCACCACCTCCCTCCCCCCCGCAGCCCTTAGTCGCGCCAAGGAGCTCGTGGTGGTGGTTTGCGACGGGGCGGCGGTGGGTGCCGCGCTGCGCCCCTACGCCCACACCCACCACCACTGCTCGCTCACGCAGCGGGTGGCTGCTGCTGTGGCTGCGGCTGGGCTGGAAACACACACGCCGGCTGTGTTTGGGGGCCCGGGGGGGATGCTGCTGGGGGGGGAGGGGGCGACTGGGGTAGCGGCGGAGGGGTGATTGCTGCGCGCCTGTGTAGACTGTTACAGTAGCGGAGCTCGAGTTTAAAACCGGGTCCCGGGGAACTTCAAGCCTTTCCTTGGTGCTAGCACATGGCATGAGTCCTGACACTTACTTGAACTCTTGACACAATGTGCAATGTGACGCGCTATGTATACATTTACCGGGTGGCTCAGAGCAGGGGAAGAGACAAAAGCCGCAGCGTGTTGGTGTGTGATTGCGAAAAGTTGACATTGAATTTACAATAGATAGAGTCTTTGCGTTCACTTTTACAGCAATGTCCATGCCTGTCATGGTGCAGCATTACGCAGCGTGATAGCTGGAGTCAGAGTCTCAGACCTGACGCAAAAGTGGTGTGAAAAATGAATGTCATCACACTGATTCAAAACCACAATGTGAGCACTGTAAAATAAACTAGACATGGAATTCAACGCGGAAAATCCAACGCAGTCAAGGCATTTGCCTAATGGCACCAGATCTAGGTGATTGAATGAATCCCGAGGATAGCAGCCACTAGCTTATACTATGCAATGCAGGCCAGGCAGCTGCCCCATCCCAAAAAGTGGCTGTCAAAAAAAAAAACGACAGCTCAACGTGCGTTTGTCGTTCGTTGGTCATGCTCGTCGCACGCCTGTGTGCAGCAACTAGGAAGCGATCGACAGCGTATCCTCTACCCTACAACCCTACCCACCCGTCCCAGAAAGCCCCTCCCACCCCAGGCCATCTTGAGTCAGAGCATTTAGCATGAACTGCCTCCTCACCCCCCTCCCTCCCTCAGAGCTAATGACAGCGGCCAATATCCCAACCAATGAGCAGCACTCCATCTCCCTTTTGCTGCAAACTGGAACTGCATCTCTCAACCCCACTCACACCCTCACCAAAGAGACTACTGTGTAACACCCAACTACTACCTGTAACATCACATCACCCCTGTTTTGCTCTAACCACACCCCAACCCCCTGTCCCCCTCCACCCCACCCCCACCCGGCCCCCTCCTCAGCTGGGTAGCACCTGCCTCAGCTGCTGTCGCTGGCTTTCAGTGAGATGGTAAGGGTACTCCACCTCAAAGCGCATGCGCAGGTTGCCACGCTGTCCCGGGGACTTGGTCAGGGGCATGCCCTCCCCGGGAACAACCTTCTCAATCTTGTGGTTCACAACCTGGGAACAAAGCGCAAGGGATGGATATGACAAGCGGAAGGCGAGCCAGAGATGCAGCAACAGAAAATTTGCCAAATGAATTTTAGTACACAGATAGTCTTGCGCACAGTCTGGATTGGACAATCCTCTAAAAATTTGCTTCTGAAATGCGAATATAGAGTAATAATAATCAATCTTGATATCCAAATATATATAATACAATGTACTTGCCTCGGTAACGGGTACAGTCAGCGACTGCCCGTCCAGGTTGAGCAGTATAGGGTTTTAGGGTCTAGCCATTGCACTACATACCTCGGTGACTGGCACCGTCAGCGACCGCCCGTCCAGGTGGTTGAGGCGTATGCTTGTGCCGCACAGCGCGTCCACCAGCTTGATGCGGTGCGTGACCAGCAGGTCGTTGCCCTCCCGCCGGAATGTGGGGTGCTGCTTCTCGTCAATCACAAAGATGATGTCGGCGGGGACCACGCCGGGCCGCTCGTCGCCTGGAGGGGGGGGAGGTGGTGTGGGTGGGTGGGTGGGAGGGAGTGGAGGGTAAGGGGGTCTAAGAGTATGCAGCGCGGGGGCCAGTGGGCGGGTGATGACCCATAGCGGCGGTGGTGGTGGTGGTGGTGGTGGTGGTGGTGGTGGCCATGCATGGTGGATGATCCACGGCTGATGATGCACGAACCATGCAGCGTGGTGATTGTAATGGTAATAACGCAGCATGGGTGGCCGGCCAATCATGTGGCGGTCAGGGTGGACAGGTGTAACCTGCCATATGCGCAGCCATTTCCAGAACCGCCACCTCTACCCACCTTTCTCCGTGAAGGTGATTTTGGTCCCCTTCTTCCACCCGGGCTTGACATCAATGGTCAGCATTTCCGAGACCCGCGACTGGCCGCCGGATGCGTCGCACACCGTCCGGCTGATCTTCATCTTGCGGGTGCTGCCCAGGTACAGCTCCTCTAGGGTGCACTGTAGGGTTTGCTCAATGGGCGGGTCCTTCCGGGGGCCGCGCCTGCTGCCTGCAGCCACCAATTAAGAGTTTAGGGTTTGGCATCTAGGGTTTAGGGTTTATAATGTAGGGTTTGCTCGATGGGCAGGTCTTTATGGGGGCCGCGCCTGCTGCCTGCAGCCACCGATCAGGTTGAGGGTTTAGGGTTTAACATAAACTAGGGTTCAGGGTCTAGCATATCGGGATTATAGTTTATGGTTTAGGGCAGGGTCAAAAACCTGCTTCCCTGCAGTACCCAGTATAATGCCATGTTTTAGGGTTTAGGGTTGAGGGCTTGGGTCCTTGAGCCCGCCTTGACCAGCGGGTGTTACACTGTGCAGTGAACCCCGTGCGGCCTGCGCGACCCTCTTACATGCAGCTTGGCAGTGCGTGCGGATGCCCCTTTCATAACAGTGCACTGATGGAGCAATGGAGGTGCAGGGCAGCATGACATGGACCTAGCGTTGAAGCCCTGTGACAGCACCATGGCAGTGCAACCCAGTTCCAGCCCCACGGTCTGCCCCAGACAGGGTGCATCTACCGACAGCGGCCACATGCAACGCGCTCCTGTCCTCCTCATCCCACCGCAGGTGCCCCACCCACACATGGACCTCTTTCAATGCATTTCCGATGGTTCCCCTGTCCTAATCCCTAACCCCCGAACCTATCCGCATGCCAGGCAGAACACCAACCCTGCCTGTACTCCACACCCTGCTGCAAAAATGCTGCAGCCCATGTGGACCTTGTCAAGGCGGCTGCCCCCACCCTTACCCTAAACCCTAGACCCAAAACCCCAAGTCTATCCGTACCGGGGCCGCCTCCAGAAAACGACGAGCTCCGCATGCCAGGCATTCCCCCAAAGCTGCCGCCGTTGAAGCTGCCGCTGCCCATGGGCCCCCGCCCAAAGAACGATGAGAACACGTCCTCTTCCATGCCACCGCCACCGCCACCACCCATGCCCCGCATGAAGACCTGTGTGCAGGGTATAGGGTTAAGGGCAGAGGATCGAGATTTCTTGTCCATGCTGCCACCCTACCCTTGGGAATCAATCTTTCTTTCCAGCAGGAAATGGACTGAAAACATTGCATTTGAGCCTCGTGACTGAGCAGAGGTCGGGTTTGATCAAGGTGGACCACAGCCAATATGGCTGCTGTTGGCTCAACCGCTGTTTGATTGAGTCCCATACTCACCTCGGCGAAGATGTCTTCTGCAGACCGGGGGGCATAGTGGCTGCACCCTGGCCCCCCTCCTCCCATGCCGTGCTTCAACCCATCCTCCCCATATTGGTCATACACCTGCTTCTTTTCCGGGTCTGAGAGCACCTGTTGGCGGCAGTTCTGTGTTCAGAAGGGCACTGCATTGGCCAACATACAGGTGGTGACACTTCAACGCTGGAGTAGTGTGGGTACCTCATATGCTTCTGACACCTCTTTGAACTTGGCTTCAGCGCTAGACCGGTTGTCTGGGTTCTTGTCCTGCAGTGGTTGAGCTGATCAGTGTGTTGGTGTGGCAGAAGGCAACCTGCATGCACTTGCGGCGCAAGCACTAATTAACAGCCTTATTTGGAAAAAAATACTTACTGGATGATACTTCATTGCCAGTTTCCGATAAGCTGCACAAGAAAGATATGGCGTCATTGTTATGTTGTGTCATATATGGTTGAGACATCCAATAGTAGCGGCTGGGCAACCAACCTTTCTTGAGTTCACCATCGTCCGCTGATTTAGGCACTCCAAGGATGCCATAGTAATCTTTCCCCATTTTGCTTTTGTTCTACGCTGACACGGCAGAACGTTGTTCACATGGTTGCTTGGGTTCCAGCGCGTGGACTGCAAATGTGTGGCTTTGTATCAGGCGTAGCGCCCGCACTAAAACCCTGACCGGCGTGGGCATGTGGTGGGGGCGGTTCGAACGAGGTGGCCAACAATGGTGCAGCAGTTGTAAAATAAGCTTGCTTCAATGTTGGGTGGATAAGCGTTGGTTTGGATGCGATTGTGTGTGCGTCGAACAGGTGTGTTTTCTTGCCGAAGGTGCTGGAACTTATGAGGCGAGCTGCCACTGGCCAGTCAGGAGTACCGACTCGAGGGCTTGCACTGCAAGGGAGTATCCTATGGGAGTTGTGCACTGGAGGAACCACATCGATCGATGATGTTTTGATGGCTCCTTTTAGCAGTTCATTGCACTGCAAGTCTGGAGATATGGCAAAGTGCAAGGTGCAGTGTGGGCTGTGTTGCGCTTGCTAGTTGATGCTTGTGGCCTGCCATGGCATTCTTGCAGCATGGGCTGATGCAAGGCAATGGCTCGCCAACCCAACAGGGAACCCGGTGTGATGCAAGCTTCCATTGCTTTCTGGGACCTTGGGTATCTGTATATACGCCATGAGTACCAGTGACGCATGCGGTTGTGTGTTGTGCATTGACTGCTGCCGCTGGGCATGGCGGCATCAGTTGCCCAATGCAACCTAGGCAGCATACACATTACCACACAAGCCCCGATGTGGCACGTCACAACCCATGCATCGTGGTGAACTATTCCAGCCCTCTGCAGCTACGTGCATAAAGCAGAGTCTTTTGGCCAGCAACGTGTCATGATGTTGATGCGGGTTGGCACCCAATGCAGCACCAGGCGCATCGGCAAGTTGGCATGCTGTTACACAGCGTGTGATATAGGTACAAGGTAGCTCTTCAACGAGCAAAAGTTTGTAAGACTGGTAAAGGTTCCCACATGTTCCCACTGCACCACCTTCCAAAGCTTGTCAGCAAAACTGGTACTGCGCGGGCCGACACCACGGCGCTGTGCAGCCCTAGTGCTCCTTGGCGTGTCACCATCTGAAGCAGACAGCCCCTCTTTGATGCTCCTTGGCATTCAGCCTCTGAAGCAGACAGCGCGCGCTCCAGCTAGGGCAACCGGCTTAGGCTGCCACAGGCTCCTCCACGGGAGCTGAACCTGCAATGGCACAGCATTGGGGTAAGTATATGCCCATAAAAGCTTTGAAGCCAGGTTTTGCAAATATGCCTTACCCCACTCCCAACAGACAATGACTTCCTGGCACTGTTTCCACTGTGGCACACAGCCAGCCAGGGGTGAACACATGGCCCGAAGCAAGCCGTGGCGGGGATGGGGCCATGCACCAGGCGCCACGGCGCCAATGCCCAACTGCAGTGCACACACAAAGCCACACAAGCCCAGTGCAGTGAATCCCCTCCAGCCACACCCACCTCCCTTCCTGTTCAACAGAGTTGACACAGGCACACCGCGCTCCTCGGCCACCTGCTTGAAGGTCTTGAGGCTGGACATGCACTCCAGGGTGGCGCGTGCGTTGTTCAGCGGGCTCTTGCTGCCCAGCTGCTTGCCGAAGCAGTTCTTGACTCCCGCCAGCTCCAGTACCGTCCGCACAGCGCCACCGGCGATCACACCGGTTCCCTCAGAGGCGGGGCGCAGCATCACCTTGGCAGCGCCAAAGTAGGCCTCGATGCGGTGTGGTAGGGTGGCGCTGTTGGTGAGGGGCACCTGGATGAGGCTCTTCTTGGCGTCAATGACAGCCTTCTGAACCGCGATGACCACCTCCTTGGCTGCTGCACACCCCACCCCAACCTTGCCCTTCTCATCCCCAATCACCACCACAGCCCTGAAGCTCAGCTGCTTGCCTCCCTTGACCACCTTGGTCACGCGGCGGACCTGCACCACGCGCTCTTGAAACTGCTCCTCGTCGCCCTCCCTGCCCCTGCGGCCACCCCCCTCACGCCCACCACCACCACCTTGCCTAGCTACAGCCGCTGACGCTGCTACCCGGGACTGTGTGAGGGCGCGGCTGCGGAGTGCATTGCCACCCAAGCTGCTCTTGAAGGCAAAGGGGGCTGAAGCTGGTGCTCGTGAGAAGCTCAAAGAGTCTGCTGGTGCCTGCCTGCTGGGCAATGAGCACACCGCATGACTGGAGGTCAGTGCAGCGTTCATGGTTGCTGGTTTGGCCGCCAACCCACGCAGAGCTGCAATGCCCACTTCCGGGTTTGAGTACGCTCCGCAAAAGCATTACTCGTTGGGAACTCCACCTAGTGAGCAAAGTTTATAGGCAGAGTCGTCACCTGAAACCGCAAGCAAGCCAAAGTTTCGATACAGCGCCGCACGGAGTTTGTGGTACTGCCACGCTGGTCGACCTCCCCAGCAGAAGTATTGTACAACCCCCTAGGGTTTTATCTCAATCCTTTGGGGCGAATTGGGCTTCTATTCTTGCGATTAAACACCAATCCAGCGCACAGAACAAGCTGGATACCTCTTCTCAAAGCCCCAAACAAAGTTATTGCAAGTGTGTGTCTGCTGTAAACCCATCCAGCTCCAGATTTTTCTCAAGGCCCACGCATCAACAAAAAACTGCCGCCCAACGAACGAGGGCTGGGTATCAACCACCTAACGCCACATGTGCTCTGCTGCCGTTTAGGGCTATACCATTGGAGATGTGCCTATTGCGCCAGTCAAGCGGCCTGCAGCAGTGGCGATGGCTGGCTGCCATGAGGTTCAAGACTGTTCTCAGCGCCCATGTTTAAATCATGAATTGTTGGGGAGAAACAGCGCTTTGTTGTTCATTGACCTGCTGCAGACAGGAGCTGGGGAGCCCAAGGCTGATCGTGCTTAGTAGCTGTGTGTGTGACGGTCCAATACCAGGCAGCGGTTGAGGTGTTGACTTTACAACAGCATGGAATGGGCCAAAGTGCCACGTTGTAAGAGGCCAATATAGGTAGGAATGCAGCGAAAAAGAATTTGATACAATCCAATGTACTGTTGGAAGCTTTGTGCAGGGAATGCACCAAGCTATATTTAGATACACGACAGGGCAGTTCCTGAATTTTTGCGGCGTTTGGGCAACCAAGCTGCGTATGGAACTGAAAACGGTGAACCTGCAGAACCCTGCAGAACCCTTACGAAGGCAAGCTAGTTTCCTACTTTGCAGGCATAAAAACCCTTCCCACAGCTGTTGAAGCAGGGCTTCAGCAGTGGCCATCTGTGTGGCATGATGACGCAAGGTCCTGGCGCAAGAAGCTGTGTCATACCGTGGACACGTACTTCAACAATACATCCACCACCTGCAGCAGCGCACCGTATCATAGGTCAGATGCTTGCCTGTCAACACCCACACACTCACTATGAATCCACCCTCCCCCACTCCCCGTATATGTACACGTTAGTCCACAACCAGTTCACAGTGCAGCAACCTGGTTGTATGCCACAGGTGCCTGATCAGCCAACAGTGGCTTCCATCAACAGAGCAACTTTTCTATATTCAAACCAGCTCGTACCTGACACACAATTGGGTGCAGGGACAGATCATGACACACACACCCTTATTAGCAGTGCACTGTGGTGAGGTGAGGTGCGGTCTTACCGTCTGCTTCTTCTCGCTGATGCTCTCCTTCACTGACTTCACGGCATCGTCAGACTCCTTTGTGAGCCGCTCCAGGTTGGCTCCACTGTTTGTGCTGTCCTACAGTAACGCCACAACCAGGCCATCAACACTGCAACTGATAGTGGGTTGCAGTGGTAAGGCAGGAATGTCCTGTTTTGGTATTTTTACACCCTGCCTTGGGCTTCCAGTTTAGATGCAACCAACACTTGAAGGACTGGACAGCACCACAACAACCCAACATTGCTGCACTCCACTGTCTTCGAAAAGGATGCTACATGCGAGGATGCATGCACACCTCGTGCAAGCGCTTCTTGTACCCAGTCTCACGCTCCAACTTGTATGCCTCAACCTCCTTCTCAGCCTCAAGCTTGGCTTGCTTCAACCTTTCGGTTTTGACTACATCAAGGGAGAAAGAGTGAGTGACCCCTGCAGGAAACCCTGGAAACCAACACCATCATTGCTTAAAAGACGCCCACGTACTTGACCGAGCTTTGGCAACGATGCCTTGTGCTTCTTGCTCGGCAGCCAAGAGCCTTTGGATCCCATCCTGCCCCGCGGAGACCTCCATTGTTTCAAAGGGCGTGCAAACCCTGCTTGGTGGTGGTGCTGTGCTTCTGCCTACGAAGACGCAGTGGCGCCACAACCTTCGTGGTACAGTCACAAGCGAACAGGAGGCTCTACTGTGCAAGGTAATCCACGTTCTGGCGCTGATCAACCCCTTCCATCCGCTTAAAACCTCTTGGAACGAACTTTTCCCCGAAGGAGCATCGGCGGGCTCAAATGGTGGACGGTGGCGCCACCGCTGGCGGGCACCCCTTTTTTGCTGCGCTGCAGACACTGCTTTTTGAGCAACCCTTGACACATTCTCGTTCCTTTTTTAGCCCTGGCGTGACCACCCCGGTCTGCCACTCACCAAGATGTCGCACAGGAAGTTTGAGCGTAAGTGCCCCGCACCCCACCCCACCGCCCCCCTCCGCATCCCCTCCAGCCGCCATGTCCCATGCATATGGCAGCCACCACCTGCATCCACCCCATACCCACACCCCTGCATCCGCCTCGCCGCACCCTCGCATCCCTGTCGTAACGCCGCCCTCCCCCTCCCCGCAGACCCCCGCTGCGGGTCCCTTGGGTTCCTGCCCAAGAAGCGGTGCCGCCGCGGCAAGGGCAAGGTGAAGTCCTTCCCCAAGGATGACGCCACCAAGCCCTGCCACCTGACCGCCTTCATGGGCTACAAGGCGGGCATGACCCACATCGTGCGCGAGGTGGAGAAGCCAGGCTCGAAGCTGCACAAGAAGGAGACAGCCGAGGCCGTGACCATCATCGAGACCCCCCCCATGATGATCATCGGTGTCACCGGCTACGTCAAGACCACCCGCGGCATGCGCACCCTCAACACCGTGTGGGCCGAGCACCTGTCCGAGGAGGTCAAGAGGAAGTTCTACAAGAACTGGTGGGTGGCGTGCTGGCGTACGGGGGAGTGCATGGGCTGCATGATGGGTGGGGGATGGGGAGGGTGGAGGCTGGGCGCCGGTGCCAAAAAAAGAAGGGCCTTTGCGGGTGGCCATACTGTACTTGCTTGCATCTCTTTTAGGAATGTTTAGAGGAAGTCCTACAAGATGTGGTGGGTTGCGTGCTGGCGTTTGGGGGGTGTGCGTTACCTGCATGATGGTGCTGGGAGGGGAGGGGGGCTGCGTCGGGGGGGAAGGTGGCTGCCGTGTACTTAGTAAGGGGGCTGTGTCAGGCAGACCCGGGGCCTACCTTCCTTTCAGAGGTGGCTTACAACAGCACAGGGTAGTACGCGAGCGTGAAGTTTGGTATGTGTGGGGGAGGCAAGCCGCGAGGAGGTATTTGTGGTGCTCCTCACTGGACGGACTGCAGCGATCCGTATACAGCGAACATTCCTCAGCAATTCTGCCATCATACAGCGGCAGCACTGGGCAGGTCAATAAGCACCGCCACCCTCCACGTTCTCATCCCATCCCCAGTTCCAATGCTACGTCCTGGCATGCATCCATTTACCTACCTAATGGTCCATCCGTAATGCTGGGGGTTTGGTCATGCTCCTATGTAATTGTAGCTCTTGAAACGAGGCCAGGCATGCCCAGCAATTCCAACCTGGCACTGAAGGGAGGTTTTTTATTGCGCTTGCGCACTGCTTTGGCCGCATACCCCCGCTCAACCCCCCCTCCTCCCCATCCCAGGGCCAAGTCCAAGAAGAAGGCCTTTGGCAAGTACGTGCAGAAGTACTCTGACGGCAAGAAGGTGGTGGAGGCTGAGCTGGAGGAGCTGAAGAAGCACTGCCACGTCATCCGCGTCATCGCGCACACCCAGATCAAGAAGGTCAACCTTGTGCAGAAGAAGGCGCACATGATGGAGATCCAGGTATGCGCCGGTCACGTGCTGAACCCTAAACCCTAATTCCTGAGTGAGAGTTAAACCTTAAGCGCATGCCGAATCCCTCACACAACGCTGGTATAACGCATTGTGCATACATACGATTAACTGTCCCTCCACCCACTGCTGTGTCCCCCGCCGCCCTGCCGCACCCACTCCACGTCCCTTCCCCCTCTCCTCACCCATCCCTCACCCCACCCCCCGCAGGTCAACGGTGGCAGCATCGCTGATAAGGTGGACTACGCCTACGGCCTCTTTGAGCAGGCTGTGCCCATCGACGCGGTGTTCTCCTCCAACGAGATGATTGACACCATTGCCATCACCCGCGGCCACGGGACCCAGGGTGTGGTCACCCGCTGGGGAGTCACCCGCCTGCCCCGCAAGACCCACAGGGGGCTGCGCAAGGTGAGAGCTGTTGGTGGTGGTGCCGTGGGGGGTTGTGGTGGCTGGTAGGGTGGGTTTGGGTTGGCGGTGTCGAGGGGTGCAGGCTGTGGTGGGTGGTGTGGTGGCCACGATGCCCAGGGCATGGTTACCACCTGCCTGCCGTGCAAGACCCACAGGGGGCTGCGCAAGGTGGGTGCTGCTGGGGATTGGGGAAGCGCATGTGCATGTGGTGGCGCCGTGGTGCATGCATGGTGGTGGTGGGTGGGAGTTCGATTGTCCATGGGCAGCATTTGAGGGAAGCCGCACCAGTGCACAGGCCCATGCAGCATGGGAGGGGCTGCGCCCAGCTTTGTGCATTGTATCTGGGCGCATGGTGGCAGCGATGGTGGGGGCGCAGCTCTGCGGGAGGGATGCACGGCCAGTGGCTCACAGCCCCTGTACCAGCACTGCATTTTATGCCAAGTGTAGGCTGTGACGCCTCTCATTTGTGCTGCCCTAGGCCTTCAACAGTCCTACTACCTGGTCTCAACACCTCCACCCACCACTAACTCCCCACTCCCGCTCCCCAGGTTGCCTGCATTGGCGCCTGGCATCCCGCCCGCGTGTCCTGGACTGTGGCGCGCGCCGGTCAGATGGGTTACCATCACCGTACCGAGATGAACAAGAAGATCTACAAGATCGGCAAGAAGGGCGAGGACTCGCACACCGCCTCCACCGAGTTTGACCTGACTGAGAAGGACATCACCCCCCTGGGTGGCTTCCCCCACTTCGGTATCGTCAAGGAGGACTTCCTCATGCTCAAGGTGGGGCTTAGGGTTTTGCGGTGTAGGGTTTTGGGGGTTAGCGCTTGTTGAGGGTACCTCATATACATGTAGATGTATGATATAGGAGGAGATTTTGAAAGCACTCCTGGGAGTAGCCTTTGGTTTTATGAACTGTGATGGGCTTGTCATCATTGTTGCTCATCGTCCTGTTATTTTTTCATCCTTTCAACCAAATATGGAGCTTGCAGTTCCCTTTTTTTCCTTCTGTCCTGACCCCTGCCCTCCCCGTCGTCCCGCAGGGTGGCGTCCCCGGCACCAAGAAGCGCGTCATCACCCTGCGCCGCTCGCTGTTCCCCCAGGTCAGCCGCACGGCCCTGGAGGAGATCAAGCTCAAGTTCATCGACACGGCGTCCAAGTTCGGCAAGGGGCGCTTCCAGACCGCGGAGGAGAAGCTCAAGACCTACGGCCGCCTCAAGGCATAGGCTGGGCGAAGCTTTGGCGGGGGCTGATGCACTTGCATGCGCCTGGGTGGTTGTATGCCGCCTGTGTGCACGTGCTGTTGTCCAGCTGGTGATGTCAATCTGGTTGGTTTAGCTGTGTGCCACCTGCTGGGGCTGGCTGAGCGCTTGCGTGTGGTTGGTCCCAGCTGACCAACAGGCTTTCTGGCTGGTTCTACATTAGCTGGTTGGCTGTGGGGTCGATGGTGGTGCGCATGTTGGAGGCCAGGCTGCTGTTGAGAGCGTGTGGGGTGGGTGGTTGACAATGTGCCTGACGCTGGGTGCAGGAAGGGAAGGGTGGGGGTGGCTGTTTGGGCCACTCACCCAAGTTGGACTTGTGTAACACCAACCTAACACAGTACTGGTGACTGGCGAGCTTACTGGTGTCACTGCATATCGTCATTGGAAAATGACATTGAAAGATGCCTCATGTGTCGTTGAAGACGAATGGAAGGAATTGGTGTTGGCAACAGGCATGACAGTGTCACAGATGGCTGCATAAATATGCAGCCATATTATGGCTGACAAGTGGCACATCTAAACTGCACCCGGTGCAGTTTGCACAGTGCAGCGTGATAAACAAACACTGACCGAGAGGTCCTGGAGGTGATGCGCAAAAGACAATAATAGTATCATAGTGTCAGAGTCAGAGAAGAATAATTTCTAAAATTCCCGTAAATCAAGGAAAGATATATGATGACAATGCCCCCCAGCACGGCCAGCATTTAATTAATTGGCATATTAAAAGACAATATTTTATTATGTAACCTGCGCAGCATGCTGTACAACATTGTTGTGTCTTGGGGCCGCTTGAAGCTTGGCTGTGTTAGCCTTAGGAACGAGAGGAAAAAAAGGTCGACGCACTGACTCAGAGGCGGAATTATGGGGTCACTGCATGGCCATTGGCGCACGCCAGAATACCATCAGTCAAACTGATCTTCTGGCTGTGACCTGTGGACCATCCTTTCTTTCTTCCTTCTATACATGCCACACGCAAGGGTGCGCACGCAAGGGGAGGGTGGTAGGATCTTTCTTTGACAGACCCCGGCCAGCAGGTGTTGAAATTTACAGATTGTTACAAAGGCTGTTTGAAGACCCACTCCAGTCAGACTCGTATACCATACTTGAAGGCACAGGCAGAGGCCAGCTACAGCGTTGAAGAAAGCATGGGTAAACAGCGACCATTCCCAACACGCACAGAGTGATGTTAAACAAATCACCAGCGTTACCTCTTGCTTCCATTGTGGTGCCCTGGTGCGAGCCAGTGGCCCCCTAACTACGCCTCTGTGCGTTCCCTTTCTTTCTTTCTTTCTACAGGATCATGATGGCTGCCAAGCATATTGCAAGATGCACACTACTGTATACGTGCCAGGAGTTGAAAGCATGTTGCCTGTTACAGCATAACCAGTTTTACTGGGTGTGTTGCAAGCTCATCCTTGGCTACTCCTCTGTAGGTTCCAGCTCGCTTGCGCGTTTCACAACCTGCAAGGGTGCAAAGGGTGCAAATCACCATCAGAAAGTCACTGCATGGCCATGTAGGTATGTACTACTATGGACCCCTGCCCATGCGTGTTTTTAGCTTGTTCACTCACTACGGTACTAGCTTTTGTGAATTCCACAGATTTCAGTTGGTGGATGCCAGCAGCCTACTTTCAAGCTATCATATCACAGTGTGCACATATTGGATGCTGGGGCACGCCCATGCCACGCAGCTGAGCTACAGCTAGTCCTAAACAACAATACTGCCAATGGCCAAGACTTGCGCCAAACATGGATTTTGTGTTGTCAGTGTGTATGTGTGCATGCCTGACTATCATATTCATACTCCACTGCCAAAATGCACAGGCATGCGCACTGTGTCCAAAAGTTGTCAACCAAGCAATGCAGTCCTCTGCCGGAGCAGCGCGCATGCAGTCCTCACCGGATTAGGGTTTTTCTTGGGGTTTGTCTCATAAAGCACAAACGCTGGGTTGTCCTCATCCGCATTGCGGCTGATCTGCTTGCCCTTACTCTCAATGGTGACCTTGTCCGTACTGCGCTCCTCAATCTCACCCTCCAGGGTGCTGCTGCCCCAATGCCAGGCGGCCTTGTCACCGGGCTGCAAGTGGGGGACAGCTAAGCTTAAAGTTGGGAATTTGTATGCAGGTTTTATGGACATAACACGTGGAATTCATACTTTCATGTATTATAGACCCACACATATAACAGTAACAGTGATAAATAATTATAAGAAGACAGTAGTAACATCGTTGATAGAAAAATGGGTCCTATGATTGCATTTCACAGAATGGATGGCAAAGGTTGCCTTCCAAATCCCCACCTGCAGGTCCCTGGACTGCTCCTTGCGCTGCTGCTTCTCCTCAGGAGTGGCAACCATGGTTGTGCTGAGGGCGCTGAAGGTGGAGGAGGTTGTTGAGAGGCGGGGAGAGGCTGCAGCGTTGCAACGTATGCAGCCTTTAAAACCCTTGTGTAGGGTTTATAAATGCGTCTGCTGGGAGCATTTTTAGTGTAAACAAGCGGTGTTGTTGACAAAAGTACACATGGTTGCCTCATGCATGACTAATTGCATTGTCTTATGATGTGAGTGGCAGAAGTGTTGCAGTGGTGCCAATGCATAGACAAATATTCATAGAGGACCGCAGCCTCACTACCCGTGGATGACCCCATTACTTTCAAGCCTCAAGGTTTTTGCACGGAACCCATGGGTGTTGCCAGTATTATAATGTTCAGTATAGGCTATGGGCTCCTATCCTTTCACGATATAACAAGCAAAGCCTCATATTTGGCTTGCCTGGTGCCTGGGGGCTCTACAGTGCATTCCACAGTGCAAATGTGCTGTAGAGAGTGCGTTTGCTCACCTGCCGCAATGTTGCTGGTGTGTAATTCTGCTTCAAGTCACAGAGTAAATTTGCTATCAGAGTTTGTTGGGCGGTTTGGTTCTGCCAGCGCACGTTTGTATGCTCTAGATACTCCCGGAATACAGAAGTGGTGCGAGGTCCTAAGGTCTTGAACGACGCTCTGCAGGGACTTCGTAGTGACGATTTTATCGTTCAAAGGCACCCAAATTGACACGTACGGTCATCTGCAACCCCTGAAGGTGTCTGATTCGGCAGGAAGCGCCAATGCGGCTCTGGGCAACGTGGCAGCATGGATTTCTGATCATCCGGAGACCAAAAATAAATGCCAATATATGTTACCAAGGAAAGAAAGAAAAGGAACAAAACGCCTGTTGGAAAGACAAAGCTATCCATGCATGAACTTCATGCCATCAAGGCTTTAAATATCAACGGCGTTGATTCCCGTGTTTCCCAAAGCTTCTGTCTCTGCTCAGTGAAATTGTGCCATTGCAATTTTTAAGCGAGAGTTCCTGAGCCTCGATCTCCCGCCGTGCTCAAGTCGTGCCTCGTCCTGCGACAGCGAGGTGCAATAATGGCTGCCTGAAGGGCTTGTACAGGGGCTCTCCCTGAGGAGCATGCGCCACAGAAGGTGACGACCATTCCTCCTCACAATGCATGCATATGGTAGTGCTGGAACTGCGGGGTGCAGAGGTTGTATGAGCAGTGCCACGACAGTACCTGGCTGGCACAAGGCATACAGAGCATAACTGCTGAACTAATAAGATTGCCCTGCCATTTGAAACTATTAAAGTATCTGAGTGTTTTATATGCATGCATATGTTCCTTACAGAATATGTCAACCGCGCTACATGTGGTGCTGACCACCTGGAACGTCATAAGGTACTACCATATTTCGTGTGATCAGTCTCCAACACTGATCATTATGGTGCTGTTGGATCATGCTGCAGGCCTCAAAACAGTAAGGCCTCTTGGTCGCCCCAGCTCCTTCGAAGGATGGCCTCTTTCGCGCTGCTGCCTGCTGCGGCACTGCTGCTGCTGTGGTGCTACTTCTCCACCGCTAAAGCACAAGACTCCTCCTGTGCAGGACAGACGGTGCGGTCCAGCTATTATAGCTCACACATTGCAAAAGCAACCATACCAAACACAGGTCTGCAGATCACACAACCTGCAATGTCACTAACGCACGTCCGCAGCCTTGTACGTCCCAACCTACTGTGGCCTGCTCCTTCTCTACAGGTAGTTGTGGAGGTTGACAGCTTTGTCAATGGGACAGTTGACTGGCCTGCTTTCCCAGCAGCCTTTGGCCAGCAGCTACCCTTTGCGCCCCAGCAAAACTATTCCCTCGCAGCCGCACAACCTGCCGAAGCCTGCACAGACCTACCGGCATTCGCACCAGGCAAGTCCGACACTTTTGGCAAAGCCCTAAACCCTAAACCCTAAAAAATTCCATCAGCATCCCAGCCAGATAACCCTACACCCTACACCCTAGACAGACCTACCATCGTTTGCTCAAGGCCTTTTAAACCCTAGGCGTAGCTGCTTACTATAGTCCTACACTCACATCCTGAACATGAGTCCTGCCTTTTGAACATGTTACTCACTACCGACTCGCATGGGCTGATAACCCCCCCCACCCCCACCCACCCCCACCCATCACCGCCACTGCCACCATAGCATGCACCAACACCATGGCCACCATGGCACAAAAAGGGTCAGTGCTGAGGTTTGCTTGGGTGCAGGGACGGCTGTTCTCGTGCAGCGAGGGACCTGCAGCTTTGCTGACAAGGCTAGGCACGTGCAGGAAGCTGGGGGAGCTGCCATGGTGCTGTACAACAACGTGGAAGGTGGGGCCCTGGACCATAGGGTAGGGTTTTGTGCACCCTTGCATAGGGTTGTCCTGTTACCCTAGCAAGGTGGACCTGCCATGGTGCTGTACATCATTGTGGAGGGTGTGGTCCCATACCCCCATAGAAATGGTGTTCCCAATACCCTAAGAAAGGGTTATCCCGCGACGTAGCAGGGGAGCTGTCATACATTTGGTGCACTTGAAAGCCCCATGATTGTGACTTGACCATCCCTTTCCCATGCGCAGGCTGCATTGCCATGGTGAGCGACCCCTCTGACCCCACCAACTACACCTTGCTAGCGCTCAGCGTGTCCCAGCCGGTGGGCCAGGAGCTGCTCTCGCTGGCGCAAGGGGAGAGCGGTAGCGCCAGCGCAAACATTACCTTCTGGCAGGTAGCTGCTGCACCTCGCCAGGGTACTTCTCCTCTACGGCGGGCTTTGTATCATTGTTCCTGTGTTCAGTTGTTGGCCTTGGCGCCGTCCTCGGGTGTCTATGCCTGCAATTTGCTTTGGGGCATTCATCAACTCCAGGATATGTTGCTCCCCCTGCTCGGCGCCTGTTGCGCTTGCCCTTTCCGAGTCCATGGTCTAGTCCATCGGAGTTGTGTTCTTGGCGCATGCTAGTTCTGACGCCGCCCCTTGCGCATGCATTAGATCCCTGCAGCGCGCTTTGATGCCAGCTCAATCCTGATGTGGGCCATGGCGGTGGGGACACTGGTGGGGGGTGCGGTGTGGGCGGGGGTGGAATGGGAGGCGGCCAGGCAGCCGCGCAGCGCCAAGTCGCGACAGGTGGGGACAGGGATGGGGTGGGGGTGGGTGCCTTGTGACGGATGGAAGAGGGTGTGGATGGTGTATTGAGGTCGGGGCAGGGGTGATGGAGCTGGATTTGCTGTTGTATTTATTTCCACCATGCATCCTATATATGCCAAATAGTGGGCCTGTGCGTCAACACGTGCCTCTCATGTATATCCCACATGTGTCCAAAGGGGTGCTCCTCGTGCCAGCATGCCCTCGACAGGCGCCTACGCTTTAACCCTACAATGTTGCTGGCCCCATTTGCTAAAATCAGACGCCCTCACATGCATCCACACCTGGCCAAACCTGCACCCCCATGCCGCTGCCGGGACACCTGCAATTGCTGACTCATATTCATTATATATGAGTCTAGTATTTGTTACGGTATGTATGGAATAATAATACTTATATTCTCCCCCCTTCCAGGCTGGCCCCGCCCATGACCAGGGCTCTGAGGTTGTGACCATCACCGAGCGAGCAGCGGTCGGCTTCATTTTCATGGCCTCTGCCATGCTGCTGGCGCTGTTCTTCCTGTTCAGCACGGTGTTCTACTACATACTGGTGAGGATGGGGCAGGTGATGGAGATGTATACAAAGTGATGGCATCAGCTGATGGCTTGCTGCTGCCAGTATCCACGTGAATGTCTTCATTTCATTGTCCCACAAACAAATTAACAAACAGAAAGGCATTCCCTGCTGTCGGCGACTTCACTTGTCCTGTTCCATACTGATGTGAGAGGGTCAATTATAGGGATACTTTCATTCATTATCGGCTTCGCCTGCACCCAAACCCTTACCCTTAGGTTCCAAACTCCCCTCCTCAGGTGGTGTTTGTCGCCTTTGCCTGCACCCAAACCCTCACCCTAAACCCTACACAACTCACCCTAAAACCTGAAACCCTCACCCCCACAGGTTGTGTTCTTCGGCTTTGCCTGCACCCAAGCGCTCACCGCCCTCTTCTGGCCACTGCTGGAGGCAGCCGCCCCCCGCCTGGCCACCACCACCCTCAACCCACCACTGCTGGGCCCGACACCGGCTGCTGGGCTGGTGGCCCTGCCCCTTGCCATCGCCACCTTTGTGGGCTGGTTCCTGTCCCGGCACAGCCCCTGGGGGTGGGTGCTTCAGGACGTGATGGGGATAGCGCTCATGCTGCTCATACTCAGGCAGGTGCAGCTGCCAAACGTCAAGGTGAGGAGGGTTTAGGGTTTGTACTAAAACTTGTTAGGGAGCTTGTGGGGGAAGGGGGTTGCATGAGCAGGGGTGTGATTTGGCATTGTGTACATTGTGCTGCAAGTTTGTGAGAGGCACAACCTCTGTCAGAGTTACGGAGGTAAATGTCATGTGTTTCAAATCTATGCTTACTAGCGGGCCAAAGTGTCCATTCCACCTCATCACCACCACCCACTCAATACTCCCCACCCGGAGGTGGCCACCATCCTCCTGTGGCTTGCCTTTGCCTACGATGTGTTCTGGGTGTTCCTGCAACCCATGCTCACCAGCGGACCCAGCGTGATGGTGGAGGTGGCCACAGGCGGGGGGGTCAACCAGCCCCTCCCCATGGTCTTGATGGTACCGCGCTTCTCTGGAGGAGCGCCAGGGGCCTATTCTGTTTTGGGCTATGGGGATGTGGTGCTCCCGGGGATGCTGGTGACCATGACCCGGCAGGTGGATTTGGCGGGGGGCCGGGGGGGATGGGGGGGGTATTTCGCCCCCACCGCGGTGGCGTATGGGGTGGGGCTGGTGGTGACGTATGTGGCTGTGGTGCTGCGGGTGGGGGGCAGTGTGGGGCAGCCGGCGTTGCTGTATCTGGTGCCATGCACGCTGGGGACGGTGTATGTGCTGGCGGCGGTGCGGGGGGAGTTGGGGCGGCTGTGGAGTGGGGACTGGGCGCGGGGGGCAGGGGATGGCAAGGAGGGCAGGGGGGCGAGGGAGGATGTGGAGGCGGGAGGGGAGGGGGAGGATGGACTCACGCACCTACTGGGGGGGGAATGACGTGCGCATGGGGACATGGGGCGCCCAGAGTTGGCGATTTACAGTGGTTTTGAGACAATATGTGCTTTATCTTGCTACATAAAAAGCAAACTGACACTGACGTCTGTGCGTGATGCGATGGTTGTACTGTGTTCTTTCCCAGCGACTTGAGCAGGTACTTTTCGCTCTTGCAGATATACATAGTTAATGGTAAAGTAAAAGTGGGGATTAACTAACATATGCATGCATGCAGACACCGGTAATCCCTCGAGTACAACAGTTGTACTACAACTCGAAGGGTTGGCACGCACCACCCGCAGAGAACAATAGACAAAGCCTTGCACCGTCGTGAGGCCTGAAGCAAGGCTTGTGTACTTGCGATTCACTTTTGAGGGCAGCGCACAAAGTCCCTGTACAAGTGGGCAGACACATGCATGCATATACTTGTACAACGTGACGTTGTATGTGGGGACCCCTACAACCCGCCAGCGCCGTGTCGATCAGTCAGGTAAGCAAGGTTGATAAGCCAGCATACCCCAAACTGCTGTCACCAGCGCCTGGCAGGCTTGGAGTAGGACGGTGCCAACCCTGTCTATGAGATAAGATGCCACCTATGGAAGCAAGCCCATTCGAAGTTAGCCCATATGGAAACTCTGTTTTGGAGCTAGTTTCTAACCACGGTTTATTGAACGATCTGAAGGCCTGAGCCTCCTGTGACTTGCCCTTGGCTTGCCTGTGTGTGCCCTTTGTGAGTGGTGGCAGTTTACAAGTGCTGAGTATCCCTCTTGTCAGCATATGTCACCCAACAAGTCAGCAATAGCCCACCTGAGAGGACCTCCCATTGTGCAGCTGCTCTCAACCCTGCCTCGCCCCACCAGTATAAACAAGTATCCAACACACCCACCAGCCACGTGCACTGCCCCACCCTTTCCCGGCCCCAATGTCCCCGCCCCGTCCCTTTCCCCTGCACCCGCACCTGCTGCAGCCCCTCCTGGCCTCCCTCACCACCCAAGAGCGGGCAACATTGGTGCCGCTGGTGTGCAAGGAGTGGCACGCACTCAGCCAGGGACCCTCGCCATTGTGGGACACGGTAGAGGTAAGTGGGTAGGAGTGGGTACCTTCTAGGAGCTAGGGGTGCGTGTGTCTGCTTGCGCCAGGTGCTTAATGATACTCACGTGTGCACCAAATGTAGCACCTTCTATCACAGTGGTAGTGGTAACGCCCGCAGACTGTAAACTGTTGCGCGAGGTGTAGCTTCGAGGTCTGGTTTGGCTGGGGGTTGGGTATGCGGAAGTTCTTCCCGAAGTTCCTTTAAGCGTTTTCTTGATGAGGGAGAAGGGGAAAGCTGCTATTGGGCACCCACCTCCACCATCTGCCTAGCAAGCACTCACCCATTGAGACGTGGCAAGACTACACTAAAGCAGCACCTTTTTTGGCCTTTGTACCCTGGTGAGACTAAGATTACATCTGGTGACACTGAGGGCCACCCCACCTTGCCCTGTATGCCCTGGTAACACCAACTACTTAACCCATGCCCTGTGCCCGCAGGCAGCTGCCTCCCACCCCTCCTTCCTCCCCTGGCTGGAGTCAGTGCTGCCCAGCATACGCCACCTGGCAGTCACATGCGCCAACCCCGCACTGCCCGCGCTGCCCCCCTCCCTGACCAGCGCCACCAGCCTGCGCCACCTGGCACTCACCGGGGCGCCCGCCACCGCCCTCCCCTCCCTAGCGCTAGCCCCACACCTCATCCACCTGGCCCTGGCACTATCCGCGGAGGCTAACGGGTGGAGCATGGGACAAGGCGTGGCGGTGATGCGTGCGCGCATGCAGGGCCTGGCTGGGGGGCTGGGCTGCCTGTCCAGCCTGTCACAGCTGCAGCACCTGACCCTGGACATACCGGAGCTGGAGGTAGAGTGGGATGAGGTGGAGGACGAAGACACCCATTTTGAACAAGTCTCGGCCACAAAGCGCGCGTACCAAGCTGCAGCGGACAGCCTCCTTGTGCTGACAGCCCTCACAGCACTGCACCTGGCTGGCCTCCCCTGCCCCGCCAGCCTCGAGTGCTTTCCCCACCTGGAGGAGATCGACATTGGCATTGGTGCGGATCTGGGCAGCTGCAGCATCTTGCTGCGCCAGCTGGCAGACGGGGCCATGCCGACGCAGCTGCTCCCCAGCCTGCGCAGCGTCGCGTATGGCATGCGGGTGCACGGCCAGGGGCCGATGGGAAGTGAGGTGATGCTTCCCAAACTGGACGACCTCCCCTCCATGCTCCCCAGCCTCTCCCACCTTGCGCTGCGGGGTGTGGATGTGTACTATGGGAACCTGGCCTCCATTGCTGGCCTCTCCAGGCTCACTACCCTCACAGCGCTGGGGTACTGGGCCTACCCGCACTACCATCGGAGCAAGAATTGGGACCCATGTGTGCCTTCATGGGTGGCGTCCCTCGCCAGCCTTCAGACCCTGACAGTGATCATGGACATGCAGAGAGGTGTGGAGGAGCCATATCCCGCCGACATTGCGCTGACCTTGGACATCCGGTTGCCCCAGCTGGCGGGTCTGACGGAGCTCGTGGTTGGCTATCATAATGGAGAGATGATGCCCTTGCATATGGGCGATGGGCTGACCACCCTGACGGGGCTCCAGAGGCTGGTGGTGGCGCATGCAGACTGCAGCGATGGCGCCGGGAACATGGGGGAACCGATGGACTGCCTGATGAAGCTTGGGCCGGGGAGCTATGCTGGGGTGGTGCACCGCGATCAACGCGTGCCGAGGACGTCCACCCTCTACCTACTCGGCCACGATTTGGAAGCTGGGGAGGAACGGGATCACTACTGCTGCATTGAGGCGCACAAAAGGGTGTGGGGCGTGTTCCCTTCAAGAACACATGCACATGCGATGGAGGGGCTCATGGATGCAGCAGCGCCTGTGCTGACATGGCTGTGGGAGCGCCTGCAGGACTGCCCGCCACGTGTCCTGTTGAGGCTATTTGAGCTTGACGGTACCTGCAGGAGCATGTGGGTGCACTCCTTTGTACCCTGCCCCGAGCTGGATGCACAGGTGGAGGGCGGGTGGCAGCTGCACTGCCCACCTGCACAGCTGGCGGACAAGCTGCAGCGCATGGTGGATGCAAAGTGGGTGGGGCTGCCTGAGGCGCTCTGCGTGACATGTACACAGCGCCGCCGCTGAGTTACGCCACTGCACTGGGAACTCATGTTCTAGATTTACAGCTTTGCCAAATTGCGAGGTTGATGTTATGATCAGTGTCGCTTATTGATTACATGTATACCGCTTGGCATGCCGCTATCATAATTACTCAATATTCTTAGTGAAGTAAAAAATAATTTCTTTTCTATAAGTCAGTACTTACGTAACTTCGAGGAGTCTGGGAAATTATAAATTGCAGTACACCCTCTGTACAGTAAAATTGACTGACACTGTCAGGGGGTAATTCTACTGTATTTATCAATTATTAAAGACTATGGGTTGGCAGTAGCAATCTCTTAAATCCGCGATACGTCATATCTTCTTGGTCACTCCTTTAGGCCAGCTCGCCTCGCCCTGAGGCAGCCCGCCCCGACAGGCAAACAGTGTTGCCTTGCTGCCGCAGGTGACCCTTCATATCTTGTAAGTTATTGGTCACCCCCTGGGCCAGCTGCTGGTGGAGCCCTCCGCCATGCTGGTGTGCTTGGCGCACAGCTCATCTTTGAGGCTGGTGCAGGGCTGCTGGGACCAGCCGTGGCAAGCAAACTATTTGGACTGTTGCCAATGGCGCTGGCAGGCAAACTATTATACTGAGTCAGTGACTGTCGATGCGTACTACGTCTACTAGATCCGGGGACCCCAGCATCTTGCCATTGAAAATATCAAATCCCCGTTGGATCATTGCAAGCCGGTGCTCGCATAATGAAGGGTTCACTCCTCTGCGCGGCGCCAGCTCCCGCCGCCCACGGTCGCCTTGCTGCCCCCTTCCGCCAGGCTGGCATGCAAGGCGCACAGCTCATCCTCCAGGCTGACACAGGGCTGCTGGGACCAGCTGCGCCAGGCAGAGGAGGATGCGGGGTGGGGTGTCCCCCTGTAAGGGCTGCGGACGCCGGCGGTAGGGGGACCTGGGGCGGGCAGGCGTGCGGCGGTGCGCATGCAGGCGGTGATGGCGTCCAGTGCGTCAGGGCCCATCTGCAGCCATGCAACACATTTAGGAGGATATTTTCTCGGTATTTGGCTAATGCTTAATTTGTAGCAGCATGGCAATTGTCAGCAACAGACGCAAACCGTACTAGCACACACCTCAACAAGTCAACTCACCGTACCCATTTTTGAAAGGCTTCCACCCTATAGGGGATTATAATTTGAGTCAGCAACAAAGCTTGATTGTATATGCAACCCCACAACATACCTTGACCCGGATGGTCTCCTCCACCAGCATGATGGCCAGCACCGCATCAGGGTACGCAGCCACGCGCCCCCGCAGGCACAGCCGCGCGCTGGCCCCCGCCACCCGCATCAACGTGTGCAGCACAGCCGCCGCCCCCCCCTCGCCCCCCAGCTCTGCCCCCCGCAGCGCCACAAAGTACTGCTGCAGCAGGTCCAGTGCGTGGGGGTCCATGGTGGGGGGTGGGGTGGCAGCCACGTGGACGAGGTGGTGGCGCAGGCGCTGCGTGCACTCTTGCCTGTGTGGGGGTGAGGAGTTTTGGGTGGGGCTTGGGAATGTGGGATCAGGCAATGATCTGGGCTACTCCATGCTGGTGATTTTATCCGATAGGTGCAGCGCATGCACTGGGTGCCAGCACATGCCTGCAGCCTCCAAGATAGCAACATCAACATTTGGCATGATGATTTGCAATTCAATGGCAATAAAAAGACATGCAATGTGATATTAGATGTCATGAACAAATGCAATTGCAACAACATGGCAAGCCCCACCTGTACTCCTGTGGCCGCTGCTGCACCTCCTCCTCCTCCCCTCCTTGGCTGTCCAGCCCCAAAATGTGGTCAGCCACCGCGTCATCATCCCCCCCACAAGGGGCATGCATCAGCACCAAATCCATGGCACCAGCCAGCCCACCACCCAAGGAGCCAATGCCATGGTTCCCGTCTGACCTGCCCCGCTTTTGACCCACAGATGCGCCTGGAGAGCCACTGTTCTGGACATCACCAGTGCACCACACTGTGGCTGTGATGGGTGTGGCCACATCTGGTTGGAGCTGCATGAGGGGCTTGGCCAGGGCTGCGCCCAGCTTGTCGCATATCTTGGGTGGGGTCAGGTCGGCGGCAACTACCAGCACGCCTGCAGGTGCGCCACATTGCGTGAAATCCGTGTGCAATCTATTGTGACTTTCAGTGAAAAACTGTGGACCCTGGTGACCATGATTGGGGCAGCCGCTGTGATGCATACAAGTTCAAAGACCAACACGAGATGGTGCTGCTGGTTGGCAGGCGCACTGGAATGACGTGCACATTGCACACAAGAGTCAGATTGGCGCTTCAAGTAAATTTTGATGACCAGACACTGCCTTCACAAGGGAAATATATTAATACTAATATCTCCAATATTTATGTTATTATTCTGCCATCACACCAGCACCGCACCTCCATTTGCTCCACCCAGATCATTCCCATGGACCACCTGCCCATCCATCACATTGGGCTGGCTGCTGGCAATGCACTCTGGCAGAAGCTGGCTGGTGTTTCCCTGCAGCACCTGGCTGTGGGGCAGCAGCACCCCGCACGCTTGCTGTAGGGTCCTCAGGGCAGCTGGGTCGCCCCCCTCGCTGGCCAGCAGCAGGTGGATCTGCAAATGTAAAGAAATCAAGTTAATTATCAATAAGTTAATAAACGCATTCAAAGTCATGTCACATCATAATACCTAAAAAATAAGTGAGTAAACAACAACTGGCATGGGGATCTAGTGACATAAGTAGCAGGTAGCTCTCCAGATATCCAGATGTTCCAGTGCTGCTAGAGGCCACTACAGATGTTTGATGCAAATGACCCAAACACACTTTCCTGGTTGCGGAACAGGCTGGTTCCCTGGCATTGTATCGCAGGGGTGACATGAGGAAGCCCCGCGCAGGACGCACTGAGTAGCAGCGCAAGCAGCACAGGGCGAGGGAGGTCCCCTCCAATGCAGCCATCCATCAAATCGCATAGCAAGGTGAACTGGCACGGGGCTTCTGGGGTGGGGTAGAGCAATGGGTACGCAGCAGGCCTGATCCCTTTGGAGAGCCACAGCTGTTGTGGCAGCATTGGCCTGACGCTCCTGGCGGTCACCTGGGCAAAATAAAATATGTTTTTATTTGTGCTGCCGCTTCATGCTGCCATTTCATTCCAGGTTGCCAAATTACAATGTGCATATGGCTAGGCTTGCTCAATGCAATTGCATAATAGGACATATAATCATCCGTGACAACGCCATCTGCCAACCTGCAACGTGCTGCCGAGCATTGATGGGGAGGATGGGTCTGGATTCAATTGGATGCTGCCCGTCACTGCAGCTATCCCTCCAATGCCGATGCAGTCCACCAGGTCATCTTGCAACTTGACGGAAATAGTGTTCGCATGGACACCAAAACCCAGCGCACCAACTGCAAACTTGCAGTCAGCAAAAAGGGCATACTGGACCTGCACAAAATTCACAGGCTTCTGAATCAGCGTCATTCCCTGTACTGCACGCAAAACATTTATTGAAACCTGCTAGGTTTTATATACTACATATGTACTCAGTAATGAGATGTACAGTAAATACGGCATAGAGTGAATTGAAATGGTACAACAATTTGCAACCGGTCTCGTGATGCCCAATGGAGCTGCTGTAATTTGAATTGGGTGTTCAACACCTCAACTGAACTACTCTTATGTTGCGTACTCCCAAATTTTTAGATTATTGAATATAGTTTACTTTTGAATCTAGTTTGTTGGAGACAAAAAATGTTCAACATTTGATACATACATGCATGGTCAACACTGTGACATGCGCACAACCCCTGGCGTCCCCCCACAACCTACCGGGGCATACACTCGCTCAGAGACATCTTCATCGCCATCCAGATCCTCTCTCCTCCCAGTGGACATGCAACCACACCCTTCCTCGACATCAAAGATACCGTGGGCTGGGTACGTGGCACTGCAGCTCCCACAGCTTGTGCACCTACTGGTCCTTGAGTAGCACTCCATCCCAGGCGTTGTTACAGCAATGCAGATACCAGAAAATTTTGAACAGGCCTTGTAGGTTGAATTGTTTGCATCTCTGATAAGTGGATCCGTCTGCAAGCTGCGTGTATTGCACAGTGGAGCAGGCACCTGCAATGGAGCGGGATTGCAGTTGTCATAAGCTGAAAGAACAAGTGGCCTAACTTCATGTGCAGCTCCTATAGTACACATTGACGTACATTTGAGAATCGCAGCCACAGCCTTTCCACAGTAGGGTCCACCAAGCCCTTCTCCTTGAGCAGCGTGTGAATGGCAATGCTGACTTGGCCTGCAACAAGGTGGCATGTTGTTAAATCATTGGCATGGCACATGTGTGCATGCGTCATATGGGGAGGTTACAGTGCATCCTGGTGAATACAATGGGCATGCCTGTTACCTGGGTTGTTGAGTACATCTTCAGCCAGCTCCACATTGTGTTTTGCAAGCTTTGTGATGTCCACCTGTCACACACACGCAACAATTCATTCATGTGCATACATGCCCATGCAGTGCCCGGCTGTATACATGTCCAGGCGCAAATCCCATTGTTGCAATACTGTTTCAGACCATCGGGTATCTTACTAGGTTATTGAATCCTCAGGGCTCAGCAGGTAGTCACTACTGTAACATGGAGCCATGGCCATGCGTAACTGTGGACATGCGCAATTGAGCCCTTGTAATTATATATCAACGCATATTCAGGGAATTCAGTGTGCGCAACAGGACTCTTACAGGGATAGAGATTGTGTGGTGAACCCCAGCTGGTCTGTGTCCATACGACGCAGCTTCTCCGTGACTCCAAGGCATGCCACCGTTTGCATTTGTCAGCCTCTGAAGTGCTGGGATTGCAGCCCAGTCTGTGTTGTGCTCCAGCCATGTCCATAGGCATGTCATTGAAGAACCGTTGTTTTCTTGAGCCCCAAGGGCAGTCTGTCCATTGCTGTGATGGGATGGATGGCCAGGATTGGGGACTCTGTGTTGGGTTGGTGGGGGCAAGTCTCTGCCAACTTGGTTGCCATTGGCGGTCAGTGTAGGACCTTGAAGGTCATTGTAGTTGAACAGGAAAGTAGCTGGGTTGACTTCCACTTCAGTGTCGTTGTCTGTTGCACCAGCCATAGTGGTGTGATACCTGCCAGACAACCATACACTATCAGATGAACTTAAGTATATACCACATGTGTACACTGGCCATATTGATTGCCACCGGCAGCACAGACTGAGTGAACTCTGCCAGCAACATAATATGCCATATCATCATTCCTCAGGCTGGTGACACACTGTGTGCAACATGAAAAGTCAGCATTATGAGTACAAGCGTTCTGTTATCTGGCAGACATTGGATGCTGCAGCACTGGCAATAGGTACGACACAAGTCGATACTGTACTACCTCCTACTCAGAGTCTGGAGTTAGGCCGTTGCCTGCCTAAGGCTTGCCGAAAGCCTATTGAGTCAACGACATCGCCAACGGCGGCTCAAGAACGAAAGCTTTAACTGTGACTGTGACAGTCATAGGTTATTCAGAACCAATGTGTGTCAGGTGAGTTGTAAACTCTGAGCAGTTGGGACGTCTATCTGAGCTGTCACTGTGCACGACAAACTTTGACTACAGACTTGTCACAGCTGCGAGAGGTTAGGCTGCCTTGACAAGTCTCGGAGACTCCTAACGGCCCTTAATTGATGCTGAATGAGATATAATTTATCAGTCACAGCCTGAGGATCTAAATAGCAATTTCCTGCGTTCTGAACCAAGCTCGAGGACAAATGGCGAAATAGGGGGGGAAATGACGGAATTTAGCATTTTTGGTAATTAAAGACATTACGAGTTCAGATTCAATCAGGCTTCCAAGTTGCCAGTGACTGTCCCTTGATTCAGATGCTTCTAATTAGAAAGGGCCTGATCCAGGACCTGGATGCAATCATTGGCATTCATGGCCCCGGGCTGCAGCTAACTTACAAGGGAATCTCACTCCACTTCACGAGTCACCAATATTGCTCAGGTTTAGGCAGTCCGACGTAGTACGCACAGCAGCTGCAGCAGACCATCCGCTTGTGAACAGTGACGTGCTGTGTACAATGTATGTCACAGATTGTTTTCATTACCGGGTTATCGATGCACTGCACACCACAATATATCCATGGTGGTACTGTGACAGCAGCAGGCCCTAGGGATTGAACCCGTATTTTAATCAACAGCCTGTGCAGCAGCCTGCGCAGCAAACTCCTGCAGCACAGTGCAGGAATTTGAACCCACCCACCCAGTACTCCATAATGCGCATATAATCATGGGACAAAACTTCAAATAAACACGTAGTTATTTGTATTGGACATCTCCTGAACCAGCCTGAGAAAAAAATTGAACTCCTGAGCAACTTCAAAGCAGCTGCTTCTGGGCCGGTGACTGTCCACAACAACAATGAAAAATGCATGCAACCCGCCTCTCAGAGCTTACCACTTCAGCACGTGCATGTCCATATGTCTTTTACACATTGCAAAAATGGCAAATCATCCATCCAGCACTGCATGATGGTTTGCCACGCATGCACAATTATGGATGCCAGAAGAAAAGAAAAAAAACATCATTCTTAGTAATAAGCCCTAGATTCAGCGAAACGGACTCGACGCCCCGTCCCAGAATCAATACCCTAGGCATTCTGCCCACCCACCCTCTACCCGCCTGACCACGTCAAGGAAATCACGCACGCTACCACAATGTACACGCCGTACAGCGCAAACATGAAGTAGGCGTGCTCCCTCGGCAGCTGGTGCCTGTTGTACAACCCCACCGCCACGATGCTCACTGCATTCATGAGCAGTCCCAGGGCTCCAGTAATGATCAGCGGCTCCAGCTGCGTCTCCATAGCGGTCTTGCCCTTGTCCCCGAGGTACGCTGCAAATCCTAGCCCCAACCCTAGCAGCATGTTGAACAGCGGCCCCGCGAAGCAGGCTGTGATGGCCATGTTCCCAAGCCCCTTGCGCGCCATGGCAATGTTGGTGGACAAGTCGGCCACAGAGTTCCCCCACGCCAAAACCGTCAATCCCAGCACCGTGTGGCTGATCCCCGACAGCGTCCCAAAGTAGTCCAGCAGCCCCACCAGCTCATTGGCGATCAGGTTGATCCACAGGGCTGCTAGGATGAAGCCGAGGACCGCCAGGATCCCCGCCCCGATCGGGAACCGGGTGCCGAAACCGTACACCGGCGCCTCTTTCGACCCCAGGGTGGTATACAACGCAAAGGAGGCGAGGAGGGTCCCCAGGCAGGCGGCGGTTGACAGAGGGATGAGGGTGAGGCAGTCCAGGTAGAAGCACACAAACAGGGGTGCGCAAGCCATGGAGAGGATGAACCACGCCCGGTCATAGTGCTCGTCCTCCAGCATGGGGATGGTGCCTCTTCTCAACGCCGTCAGGGGCCATTCCAAGTAATCCAACACCATCCCCGTGGTGGATGCGGCCGGTAGGAAGACCCGCGCCAGCTCAGATTTTACCCTAGAGAAGGGTGTTTGCTCGCCCTCAGTCGAGGTTGAGGCGGCCTCCTCCTCCAGGGCGACCCGCGTGACCGTGAGGGTGTAGTCTGGCTGCTCAGAAACCCTAGCCAAGGGTACGGAGGTCACGGGTTCGTTGGGCCCCATCAAGGGGGTTGAAGCGGTGTCCTCCTCGCCGATGTTTGGAGGGAGGTAGCCTGCAGGGGTGGCATGTGGCGGGTGGTGGTAAGTACGTGCGGTAAAAATTCAGTGCATGACTCCCAGCTTTGTCCCAGCTTTGCCACCATGTCAGCAATGCTGTGTCCACCTCACAGTCCAAGAACCAGGATTTGTGCATATAAAGGGGATTACCATGCCACAGGTTGTGCAACAAGAGGCGCAAACCAACCTCGACCCTTCACCTGTCCCTGCCCCCACCCTCCCCACCCACCTGCCAGCTCCTGCTGGTCGCTCAGGTACTCGTGCATCACCTCCACAATGGGCTCCACAGCCACCCCCCTCCCCCGCAGCCGCCGGAAGGACTTGGAGTCAGCCAGGGCCGCCAGGGCGCGCGCCCGGTACTCACTCAGCCCCAAATGATGGAAGTGGGCGGGGGGTTGGGGGGGTTCGCCCCCCTCGTTGTCGCCCAGACTGCCGCTGCGGTGGGAGGGGGCGAAGCGCACGCGGCGGGCGTGCGGGGGGTGCGGCTGGTGGTGGGTGGGGTCCGCGGCGTTATCGTGGGGGGCGGGGCCATCGTGGTGATGGGCCATATCGGCCTCTCCGTCCTGTGTGGGGACAGGGAATGGCTAGGGTTTGGTTAGGGTTCAAGCAGGCGATCTAGGGGTGGCTCACCCTCTATGTCCTGTGTACGATCAGAGGTTGGCTAGGGTTGATCTAGGGTTTGGCAAGGCTGGGAGCGGTGCTGACCCATGCAACAGGCATGCGGCAGGTGCATCCCTTGAATGATATCAGCACCCCAATCAGAGCAGGTGCTCACTCTGCCGCCCACCCCGCCACCCACCCCGGACAATAGAAGAATGTCGTAAATTCAAGACAAAATCCATGACACCAAACGAACTTGCCGCACTTCATCACATACAAGAAGGATGCACCATTTTCCCCCACTTGAACATACCGGTGTGTCTGCGGGCGACAGCGAGAGCTCTATGCGCGTGTGCCCTGCCTCGTCATCCGAGGGCGCCTCGTCCCAGTCAAGGGAGGAGAGCGAGAACTTGGATGGCTCCAATGGGGAGGTCACCAGGGCCTCCTGGAGTGGGGTGGGGATGGGGGTGCGGGAGCTGGAGAAGGACAGCCTGGAGAAAAGGGGGTTGTTGGTGTGGGGATATGTGGGGAGGCGCATGAAAGAGGGTACAGGGCATGGTGTGCGCGGCGGGTGTGTGGGGTGGGTGCTGGTGCAGGCACCTTGGAAGGGGGTGAATGAGGCGATGCACGTATGTGGTAGGGTATGGTGTGAGGCCCCCAGTAGATGGCAAACCAGGGCACAGCAATCCCTAAATCCACCACCCCCATCGCTGCCACAAGCTCCCGACCAGCCTCAACCACCAGCTATGATGGCACCCCCACTTGTGCATTTTACACCCCACAAGCACCCTAAACACAAACCCTAGCCGCCCAGCATCCAATGCACACCTTCAATGTGTGTGCCAATCACTGTGCATAAAAACCCTAGCCCTGCACTAACCACCCAACCACTATCCCTCACCATGAAGGCATGCCCACCCTGTGCGTGACATCCGCCACCAGCACAGTCACCACAAACGCGGCGTACATCAGCAGCAGCACCGCCACGTCAGCGTATGTCACCTGGGCAAGGGGAGGAAGGATTGCTGGGTTGCACTGGGATGCATGACAACGTACAGGGACAGGGGACTTGCCAGAAATAATTGGAAATCAGCCTGTTGTTGCCCCACGATTGTACCGAATTGATTAGGACATGGTCAGGGTACTGATGACTGACTAGGGTATTGCTTAGGTCTTCCTCTCCGCACCTCCCCAGAGGCCAGCATGAGCATCACCACCACCACAGTGAGCGCATACGCGCTGACGTCGCGTATTGTTGCCCCTCTGCATTTGGCCCCATGGTTGGCCAGGATGACTGCGCCGGTCACGATGCAGCCCACAAACATCCCGGCGCCTGCAAGGGGGATGTACAGTATGGATGAGTGGAGTCAAGGGGCAGCGTGATAAAAAACTCAAACATTTTTCTAACAACAATAAAGCAACAAGAAATACAGGCATACGAAAGGATAAAGCAACATATAACAAATAAACTGAATAACTGCTCCCTATCAGGCACTCCATCAGTACTAGATGCCTGTGTGCTGTCAAACCCAGACTTTGTCGCTGCCCACGCATGCCTTGCACCCATTCAGAACCCTTTCCAGAGTTTCAAGTCACCCACCCACCACCCTCCCATGCCCGCCCGCACCTGTCTGCGCCCCCATGGCAAGGTCCAGGTTGTTGTGGCGCACAGCGGCTATGGAAGAGGACAGGTCGGGGGCACCGTTGCCCAGCGCAAGGAAGGTGACTGCGGGAAATTGGGAGATGGGTGGGTGGAGTGGGGCATGACAGGGGCATGACAGGGCGTTCAAGTGTGGGGGTTACTCAGGGCCATGACAGGGCGTTCAAGTGTGGGGATTGGGCAGGATGTTGTGGGATTTGATGGCAACAAGCCTGCCACATGCCACAAAGGGATGCACACAAGCGTATGTCAGCTGCCATGCCGCCAGTATACCCACAAAAAATAGGGAACCAAGGCGCAAGCACCACCCGTAACCCTGCACCATGTGTGCCCCACCTCCCGCGGCAAGCTGATGTCCTGCGACAGCTGCGCATGCGCATACACCACATGAAAGCCTAAATCCCACACCCCACAACCATGCACCAGTATCCTGCGTGACCCACCTCCCGCGAACCGCGGCGGCAGGCCCATGTCCTGCGACAGCTGCGACAGGGTGGGCGAGAAAAACTCCTCCGCTGTGGAGCCAAGTATACGGAACACCAGCAGCAGCTCAAGCAGCAGGAGCACCTGCGGGGGGGGTAGGGTCAGGGTCTAGGGTTTAGGGTTAAGTGTCAACCCCGGTGTGCCGGTGCTGGGCGCAGTGTGGGTGTGCACGGTGCGGGGCAGGTAGCGGGTGGTGTTGCGGGGGTGGCTGTGGCGTGGCGTGCATGTCTGCGTGAAGTTGGGGCACACATTATGCATGTGGGTAGGATGTGGGTGGGCGAGTTTGGGTGGGTGGTGGGCAATGTGGGGTGTGGATAGCAGCGCCCTACCTGTAGCAGCAGCTTTGGTAGCCACCCCAGTGGCTTCACATGGCAGTAGTACAGCTCCAGGTAGTTGACCAGCGACTCTGCAGGGGTGGGGAGGAGGGTGGGGGTGAGGAGTTTGGTCTAGGGTTCAGAATCTAGGTATAGGGTTTAGGTTTAGGATCTAGGTTAAAGGACCACGCTGTTCCTGGTCACCATGACCCACCAGGCACCTGTACCAACCAATTGGTAAGACACCCCACCCTCTACCCTCCACCACTGGGACCCATAGGACCCACCATGAACACCAGGCATGACGTCTGCCTGGTACCACCCCATGCGCACGTCATGCAATATGCACTGGTGGTGGGCAGACAACCCACTAATAGGTGTGTACCACCTGTGTGGCACTCCTCCCTGGCATGCGCACACTGGCAGCTGCGTGAAAAACCCACGGGCACCACACCACACCACACCCACACCCACACCCACCACCGTACCCACTTAGCGAAGGCATGGCGCCACCCCCATGCGCATGTCAATATGGTTTGGTGGCAGGCTGGTCACCCACCCACTTCCTAGTGAGTACCCACCTGTGTGGCACTGCTCCCTGACGTGCGCGCATTGCTGGGCCGCTGGCAGCTGCGTGACAAACTCACAGGCACCACACCCCCAACCCCACCCACGTATACCCCCCCCCCTACCCACCCAAGCGAAGGCATGTGGCCCACCCTCCCAAGCGCATGTCCTGCACTAGGGTTGGTTGGCACAATCAAGCCACTGGTGTACCCACCTGTGTGGCACTGCTCCCTGACGTGCGCGCACTGCTGGCCCGCTGGCAGCTGCGTGACAAACTCACAGTCCGTTGCCTGCAGGGGCAACGCGCACCAAGGCAAGACCTCAGCTCTTGCCGGCAGAGAGAAAGTATAATGCTGCCAGTGGCAGCCTCGGTGTCACTGGCAAGTGCTCATATGAGCCACTTGCCAGTGCCCAGAACCAGGTAGGTGGGCACTGACTTAGTCATGCATGGCCCTGGTGTCCCCGGTACAGTGAGGTCGAGTGGCAAGGTAGATAGCAAGGCAGTGGCCTGGTTGTGTAAAGTGCTGGTTGCGTTGTCCCAATTGACCCATGTTCCAGCAGGCAGGCACCCACACCTTTAGGATGGGTTGTGACACCAAGGACCGGTGCACTGGCGGGAAGCTGAGCTTGGCGCTTGTGGGGCGAAGGGTGGCCAGGCATCCCAGCAGGACCACCGGGAAGAGCCATCTAGGTAGCGTCATTGCGGTGAACGGGTGCTGAGGAGTCAAGACGGTCTCCTCCGCTCAGGTTGGGTGCACGGCATGCTCTGGCAGCGACAGTCCATGCATGCTACCGGTGGCTGTTCTCTGTTCAGTAGTTGCCCAGGTGATATCCCTGGTCTCTTGCCACTACTCTCGGCGTTTGCACTTGTGTTTTCTGGTGGGTTTGCAAGTTGTGCGACGAAAAGAACCGGAAAGGAGGTAGTCTGTTAGCACCAGCTTGGGAGTGCTGGTTCGCTAGGATGTGGACCGTGCCAGGCGCTACAGATATAGAAATACGTTAAGTGTTAACATGTAAGCAATGAACTGCTCGCCTTTAACTGAAGTTGGTGGGAATCGGATGTTTTATGTGGGCAACAACCGAGACACTCCTCCTACCAGTTCAAAGACCGCCGGTGTCGAGGAGGTTCCAAGAGTGCAAACAGCAGGATTATATCACTTGTAGTAGAACACAAAGCGAATAACTAGCGTCTTGACATCGGGGTTGAAGTTTCACATAGAAATCGACCCAAGTTTGCTTGGCAAAAACACCACCGATACCCACCGTCCGTCCAACGGTGGCGGGTCAAGGGGGAGTACGAAACAAAAGCCCAAAAAACAGTTGGGCACACCTTTCGAAGTCCAGCTCAAAACACTCCAAACACAAGCCCTCGTAAAGCTAATTGCTGCTGAGTGCTGAAGGTTGCTAGCCAGTATCGCTGTCGAATTGACGCGTAGGCAGCCAACCGAGACATTAAAGTGCTCATTTAATACCTAGTCAGACGCACCAACCCACTCCAACCCGATACCAACGCCAGGGCTCTGTTCGAGGCAACTTGCCGCTTGATACCACACAACGGGTCACAATACGGCTTAAGGTAGCTTGCTGCTACTCTGAAGAGAAGGCAGATCTCCCGTAACGCTTGTGGCGTATTTTGGAAACTTACCCGTACATCCCCTCCAGTCAGCTACTGCACAGCTCAAGGCACCATGTCTGCTCCTATCCCCCACTGGCACACGGGCGTGTTTGACATCTGCGCCGATGCAACCACCTGTGAGCTTCCAGACCCGTTGCTTGATCCCTTTGCCCCATCTTGCTACCTAGTTGGTGTGCCACACCTCTCCCCTTTGGACCCTTGATCGTTGCAAGCTGGCAAGGGAGTGAAGCAAAACTCTTGGGACACCTCACACGTCATGCCTTGGCTGCAACTTGTCGTGTGAGGTGTGGCACACCTTGCGCCCAGTCATTGCACAAAAATTGTAAAAATTGATCCTCCCCAGCAACAAGCAGTCTAGACAGTGCCAGGTGGAACCAGGTGGCGTTGCTGAGCGAAGTCGACTGCTCTGGCTGTGTTGCTGGAATGCACATAAGTAACTAACTAGCTGGTTAAAGTGACCTGCACACCTGGCACACACCAGGACACCTGGCACACACCAGGCTGTGCGAGTGCCACTGCCTGGCCACCCCCAGGCCTTGACTGCCAGCCACTTACTCCTCACCCACCTGCAAGCACCCCTCCCGGCCCAGCAACATACACACCTGCCTGAGACCCCTTCCCCCCCACCCTAGGAGGCAATCACCCCTCCACTTGCAGCCACCCCCCTGTATCGGTCCAGAAAGTAACGCCACCCCCTTGCTGCGCAGGCGCCCTGGGCTATGGCCTCACCCCCTGCCTCCATGGGGACAACCTGAGCAGGCTCGAGGGGAAGAATGGGCCGGGGCCCTGCCTCATGTATGCCCTGGCCAGCTGCTGCTGCCTGCAGACACGTGAGTATGTAGCTAGATCCTTCCAGGCAGTGCCTCTGGAGTACATCTCCGTACTGGCAACCCCCACCACCTCCAGATACAACCCTGTGCCCAGGGCACATGCCAAGCACCTGCTGCCTGTAGATGCGTGAGTGATTGAGTGAGTCCCAATGCGTTTGTGAGCATGCAACCGGACCAGCAATTAGTTAGCAAGTAGCTAGCAAGCTGTATGTGGGGTTTTAGAGTTGAGCATTAGGGTTTCACTCCCCTCCCCGCGCCCCTGCAGTTGTGGCCCGCCCTGTGCGCCGGAAGATCCGGGAGACCTTTGACTTGCCTGAGGACCCCTGCAGCGACACCTGCATACACTGCTGGTGCTCGCCTTGCGCAACCTGCCAGGAGACCAGGGAAATCAAGGTACGGCCAGGGCAGTACCCCATTGTGTGCCCCACAGGCCATGCAGTCTTGTTGTTTGCCTGCATACACTGGTGTAGGGTTTAGGGTTTAGGTCCAGTTTCAGCATTAAACTGTCCCCTGCGTCACGTCCCTCACAAATGCCAAGTGTGCTGCTGAAATGCATGTGGCCGACCAACCGTGCCATGCATATGCTGCTGGCGCTAACCAGCACCCCCAAAGCTCTTACCCCCCCCTTATCCTGTGCCACCCGCCTCCCCCCCCGTCACTGACCCTCCCCTCCCCCCCTCCCCCTGCAGCGCCGCTCCGCGCTGCTCACCAAGCCCCTCTACGTGTACAGTGCATACACGCAGCCCCCCAAGGACCAGATGATGTCCTGAGGCGACCAGATGATGGGCACATAAGGGCAAGGCAGGCAGCGCCCCACGCATGCACGCATGCAGGGTTTCAGCAGGCAGCTGGGGCCCTTTGCAGATAATCACGGCGCACCCACCCACAACCCCTCAAGGACCAGATGATGGCTACATGAGCGCAAGGCAGGCAGCGCCCCACCCACTCCCGCATGCAGGTGTTTCAGCGCGCAGCCGTCACCCTGGGAGACAAGGCCACATCACGTGTGGCCCACAAGGTTCGGTGTGGCGCGCGCTGCTTACCAAGCCGCTTCACGTGTACAGTACCGAGATGCAGGCATTTTACGATGGATGGGGCGCGAGGCTTGCTAAGGCGCTGTGGCAGGGCCGGTAGCGCGCCCCACCCTAAACCCTAAGCAGGGCAGGAGGGCAGCTCAACCTAAACTCTAAGAAGCAGGAGGGCGAGGGCACTCAAGCAGCAGGCTCACAATTTGCAGATTTGCCGCTGGTGAGCTGCTCTACGGATGGAGTCTAGCACAAACACACAGCCACAGCCACAGCCTGGACCCTAGGGAACCCTAGCAGGGTTGGTGGTAGCGCAAAGTTCTACGTTATGTGCCCGCTGAGGGCTGCTTGGAAGTCATTTTTCTGTGACGCAACAATAATATGGTGTTTTACATATACCCCACCAGGTGGTAATACTATGGGGTGTTGGTCGCCATCGTATGCGCTTGTAGGTGGCAACTTTAAGAGTTGGCTTTATAGCCTTGCATCCATATGCCCAGTGTTTGATTTGGTCATTTAGCTGTTCTTTTTATCATAGCCCGGGCCTTTTTGGCTTGCAAGGCTTAGGCCAGGGTGCTTCGCTAAACCCTGTACAAGGGAGTCTGCTCATTGCGTGTATGCATGGTATTTATCTTTGATAGCTCACTATGAGTTTTCGTTGCATCGACCAGTGGTCTTACATAGCCCTGACACTCCAACTGCCAGGAATGTAGTCTACGCCCCTTTTACATGGCGGTGGCAGTTGTGGCAATCAACATGCTGGGAAGAATTGGATCACCATGGACCATCTCCAGGTGGGAAGACTTGGACCAACTCTTCAACACCTTGAAGGTGTTTAACTGCATTAAATTGTATGTGCCCCTTTGGGCCCCAGGATCAGGGCAGCAGCAGCACCACAGCCACACTGCACGAAACTCAACTGTTAGCAATACCTGTCAGTGAATGTATCCGCCTGTGTACATGTGTAACAACTTGTCGAGATACTTCAATGAAGTATCCAGCTGTAACTAATGTAATAGTTGTTAATCATGCTGTTGACAATGTGCCAATTTGGAGCCATCCTTGAAAGTTGACTTGAGTAGTCCACTCAGTGCCCAAATAACTTTTTGATCAAGTCAGCAACTGGCAGTCATTTGTATGTGGAAAGAAGCGAGTGCCACAACCTGAGAATTTTGAAGCTGATTTGCTAGGGGAAAAAGGTATCGCTTGCAGTGTAGACCCCTTCTCAACTTGCACCCAACTTGCCAACAAGTACCAGACGCACTGCCACCCTAAACCCTAACCGTTGAAAGTACCCCCCGCAACCCCTCACCATCCGCCAGATGCCCTCCCATCCCCACCCAGCGCCGCGCCCCACCGCTCACTCGCAGGCGACCTGAGGCAAAGTTCCCGCACGTTCAATGTACTACACCTGGTTCACCCCGTTAAGTTGACCCCCTCCCTGTTTTGTCAATCGACTGTGAGGAACCCAGCGGCTCCGTTCGAACCCCTCTTCCCCCTCCCTTCCCTCCACCCCCCCACCCTCCCCCCTTGCCAGGCGTGCATAGCCCCCTCCGACCTATTCCCACTCAATGGTGCCTGGTGGCTTGGATGTGGTGTCATACACCACCCGGTTGATGCAGCGCACCGTGCTGCAGACCTTGGTGGATACAGGCTCCCCACAACACCATAGGACTGTCCGTCCAGTGGGACTATCTGTCCATTGCCCCACCCCCTACCCCACCAGCCGCCCAGCACCGCAGCAGTAGTTGCAGTTCCCCTCCGCCTACTCCCACTCGATGGTGCCCGGCGGCTTGGATGTGATGTCATACACCACCCGGTTGATTGAGCGCACAGTGTTGCAGATCTTGGTGGAGGCGTGGCGCAGGAAGGCGGGCTCAAAGGGGTACCAGTCTGCAGTCATGCCGTCGGTGGAGGTGACTGCGCGCAGGGCCACCACGTAGGAGTGGGTGCGCTGGTCGCCCTGCGGGTGGGTGGTGGGGAGTGTGAGGGTGGTGCGTGGAGTTGGGGTGAGGAGGGCGCTGAGGGGTTGGGGTGTTGAGGGTATTGGAGGTCTGGGGTTTGCAAGGGAGGACGGCCACATGGGAGTGGATGGTGCTGGTCACCCTAAACCCTAATCCATAACCCCTAAATCCTGGAACCTGAAATACGTGGGAGTGAACTAGGCGCTGCTCATCCTACAGACTTGTGCCCTACATGCGTGTGGCGCAAGGTGCATGGTCGCATCCAGCCACGGCTCAGCCTGCGGACTAACCTATGACTCCCACCGGATCTGGTCACTTCAGAGCCCACCCCACCCCTCCATTCTCCCCCGCATCCACCTGCAATCCCATGCTCTCCACCGGCACCCAACCCTACACCCTCAACCCCACCCACCACCCCAATCACCCACCTGCACGCCCACGCTCTTCACCGGCAGGAACACCGCAAAGGCCTGCCAGATCTTGTCGTACAGCCCCCACTCCCGGATGCAGTTGATGAACACCTCATCCACCATGCGAAGCACATCTAGCTTGTCCCCCTCGGTCACATCGCCAAGCACCCGCACAGCCAGGCCGGGGCCGGGGAAGGGGTGGCGGGTGATGAATGCCTCTGGGACATTCAGGGCGGGCAGGCGGCCGAGGGCACGCACCTCGTCCTGCGGGGGGGTATTTGGTCAAGGCAAGGTGGGTGGGTATTCATGGCCTTGGGCGAATTTCTTGTGCCCTCCCACAATTTAAAGGGTCGAGACCTAACAAAGACTAGATAATTAGCCGTAAAATCACTCAATCGGCCAGCCTGGAATGAGCTCAACTTCAAGCTCCAAACCTCCCATCTTGATGGCTCAAACATTCCAACACATGCCATTATTATTTTGCCATTTTCAGAAGCAGCAATGCCAATACATTCCCACGTGTCTCAACGGTTTCGATAACAACAACAATGATATTAACAATAGTAGTAATAAGACATCACATCTATACACCTGTTATGGTACTACATGCATTTTGGCTCCCACCTTGAACAGCTCCCTCAGCGGCTCAATGAGCTTGAACTGCAGGTCCTTGGGCAGGCCCCCCACGTTGTGATGGCTCTTGATCATGTGGCTGTGCTTCTGGCCAGACCCGGGGGGCGGGCAGGACTCAATCACGTCCGGGTACAGGGTCCCCTGCAGGTGGAAGTCAGGGTTTATGGTTCGTGATGTGCCGGTGTATGTTTTGTGCACGTGCGTTGTCGTTGTGGGGTGAAGGGGACGAGCAAGAGGAGGGAAGTGGAGGCTGAGGTGCCTGGGCATGCTTAAAGGGCATGCATATCTGATGAATTATGAAAAATGGCATGCCATGGCATGCCATCCGTTCTCCTTAGCAAGTGTGGGCAACAAAGCATAAGTGACAAACTCAAGGACATTACGAGGCTACGCTGGTTGGGACATTTAGGACGTTTATCAGACGATAGGGTTCCTACATGTATGGTGTTTGGTAGGGTAGAGGGGGCAAAGGGGGTAGGTAAGCCAAGGGCCACATGGGCTGACTTACTCCAGCGCGACCTCAAGTCGCGTGGGATCAATAAGTGGTTCAAACAGTGTCAGGAAAGAGCTGCGTGGCGCCGCATATGCAAGACCGACTGCTACTCTGGATGTATTGCTGGAATGCATGTAACTAACTAAATAACTAACTAACTAACTATGGCATGGCATGTAATCTGGCTGTATTGCTGGAATGCATGTAACTAACTAACTAACTAACTATCTAACTATGGCATGGCATGGCATGGAATCGAATGAACTATGATTTCTTAGATGGCCATCGAATGATGGTTAAAACCCTCACTCCCTGTCCCTACCCCACCCCACCCGCATTCCCCCACCTGCACCAGGAACTGCGGCTTCTTGCCCAGCTGCCCCTGCAGCTTCACCGCAAAGTCGTTGAACACATCAATGAACTCCGCGCCAATGGCCTTGCGCTTGGCCTCTGGGTCCGACAGGCCCTGCAGCCGCGCCATCATGCGCTCCCGGTCATCCACCATGGTCACGGGCAGGTGCAGGTGGTTCTTGAAGGTCTCCATCACGCGCTCAGCCTCCTGTGGGGGGTGGAATGGGAGGGGGATGAGGGGTGGGGGTAACTTGTCGCCACCAACTACCACAGATCAGCTACAAGGGGTGGGGAAGGATATGCATCCGATATTGGGATCGTCCACCATGGTGACTGGCAGGTGCAGGTGGTTCTTGAAGGTCTCCATCACGCGCTCAGCCTCCTGTGGGGATGGTGGGGTGGGGGGAGAGTGGGGACAGAATTCTACGTTACACGTTTATCATCTTGTGCGGTGGTGCGGTGGATACGGGTCACACGGACCCCATGTGCACATGCGTTGGTGGTACCAATCGGCTGCGCTGGCGGGACATGCCCCACTGGAGCTACGGGCTCCACCACATGCGCATTACTGGCGAGCCTTTGATCAGGGTGTGCGGGAATGGCTCAGAGTGTGTGGGGATGCTGCAAGGTGTGTGAGGATGGTGCAATGTATTTGAGGATGTTGCAAGGTAGTTTAACCACGAGCCGGGAGGGGTGAGTCCGGCCCGCGGCTGATATCCGTGCATGCATGTGCGGAGGTTTTCAGCCACACGCCAGTGGGTGCTAGGCGGGCGGATAGTTGGCCTCCGGGAGTAAGTGAGACCATCTGGGGTGTGTGTGATCGGGTTTGTTGTAATGGTGCACGAGATTGTATCCTTTGCCCATGATTTTACATTCGCTCCTCACCTTGCATCACACCCCGCCGCCACCATTGCTAGCCCCCAGTGAGCACACATCGCACCCCACAGCTTAGGGTTTTGCTGTTCCCGCTCAACACCTCCCCCAAACCCTACCGCAAAGACCCAACCACCAAACCCTAGCGCAAACCCTTCCCCCACCTTGTATCTCAGCAGGCCATTGTCCACAACCACGCAGTGCCGCCTGTTCCCAAACCCTAGCGCAAAACCCTATTGCCAACCCTATCCCAAACCCTTCCCCCCACCTTGTATCTCAGCAGGCCGTTGTCCACAAACACGCAGTGCAGCCTGTCCCCAAGCACTTGGTGCACCAGGGTGGCGGCCACTGTACTGTCCACACCACCAGACAGGGCGCAAATGACGTGGTCATCGGGGCCAACCTGGGAGGGAAGAGTAGGGTCTAGTTAGGAAGGGTGTCTGTGGATTCTGTATAGTTGTTCAAGAAAAAATAGTCATGGTGGCCCCACAAGTGTAGAGCACAGATTAAATCCAAAATCCCAACTAATCCACAGAAATCACACAAAACCACCGCCCCCCCACCCCCCCAAAAATACCCTTACCAGCTCTCGGATCTTGTCCATCTGCTCCTCAAGCACATTCTCCATCTTCCAGTCCCCGCGCACCCCCGCCACCTCAAACAGGAAGTGGCGCAGGGTCTCCTTGCCCCGCTCGCTGTGCACCACCTCAGGGTGGTACTGCAGCCCAAAGATCTTGCGATCACGGCACTCCACGGCCACGATGGCGCCCTGTGGAAGGGTGGTGGTGGGTGGGTGGGTGGATTGGGAGTGCAGGTGGGTGGGTGGTGGGTGTACACAAGGCAGTGGTGGTGTGTGACGGTGTGGTGTCAGGGATTGGGCATGGGTAGGGCGAGGAGTATAGCATGGCAAGGCGCGCCACCAATGCCACAGCGACATGACCTCCATGCATGGAGGATCCCACATGGCTGCCATCTGACTCCCCCATCCCTCCTCCCCCCTCCCCCTCACCTGCTCGCTGGTCGCCACCGCCACAAAACCCTCCGGAAGGGTAACCGCCTCGTCCCCATGGCTCATCCACACCTGCAAGGGCAAGAATTCACAAGTTCAGATGAGTGCCACACATGGGCTGCAACTCCTATAAGGAAGTCAGAGGAGAAAATTGAGCTGCAAATCCTCACTTGCTGCGTGTGAACCTCCTTTGTGGGGTTTATGGTTTAGGGTTCAGGGCTGGTCTACACCTGCTGCGCGTGCAACTCCTCTATGGGGTGTAGGACGTAGGTTTAGGGTTTACGGTTTAGGGTTTTAGGCTGGTCCCCACCTGCTGCAAGTGGCCCTCCTCTGTGGCGTACAGCAGCGACGAGTTGTCAGTTCGTATGGGCATGCGCCCGTACTCGCCCCCGTCTGTGGCCACCTTGACCTCGCCCCCCAGCTGGTGCACGATGAGCTGCATGCCGTAGCAGATGCCCAGCACGCAGATGCCTTGCTCCTGCGCGGCAAGGACAGGGTGTAGGGTTAAGGGTTTGGGTTGAGGGTTCAGCAGATGCCCAGCACACACATGCCTTGCTCCTACAGGCAAGGACAGGGTATTGGGTTTAGGGTTTTAGGCACGCAGTTGCCTGGCAAGGTGAGGAGGTGAATTAGGGTTTAGGGTTTAGCAGGTATTCCAGCACGCAGGTTCCTTCCCCTGGGCATGGCAAGGAAACTTGCGAGGGCAACAAAGGTCGGGGCAATGCCATCCTGTGGCTGCTTTTCAAGCTTCAACTGGGCCTACACACAGGTGGCCACGGGACCCGCAGTCGGTGGAAGCACAGCCAGCAACAAACTGGCATGTGCAGCACGCAAAACCCTCTTTACCTGGCAGTATGGGAAGAAGTCTTCTGGCACGCGGGGGGCGCCCTCCAGGTGGACGGAGTTGGGGCCGCCGGAGAGGATGATGACGCGGGGGTTGGCACCCTTTATCCGCTCCTGGGAGGGGGGGCGGGGGGTGGGGTGGATAGATGGTTCATAGGTTTTCATAGGGATGAAGGAGTGGCTGTAGGGTTGAGGGAGTGGATGCCATCCAGGGGAGGGATTGTGGTAGTTAAGTGGCAGTAGGGGGGGTGGCGCCCAGGGTAATACAGAGTTGCAGGATGGCATGCATGCACGGGTTTGATATTTTGCGAGGCATCTGACTGCAATAGCGTGTGGCGGCAGGGTTAAATATCAGACTACAACTCAGCGTGGCATGCATGGTCCCCGACAAGAACTACGCCTCACCATGGTGGCATCGCCAGGCATGAGCATGGAGTAGACCCCAAACTCCCGCACCCTCCTGGCAATAAGCTGCGTGTATTGGGACCCATAGTCCAACACAAGGCACAGGCTGTGTGCCGCCACGGCTCCAGCGTTAGACAGGCGTGCTTTCTTGGGCGCATGGCCATTGGCGTCTGTCATCTTGTTGTTGTGCTGCACTCCCGTGCACTGCCCAAGCTCGACTGGTCGAGAGCGACGAGGGGTCCTAGCTGCGCCTTCAAATAGGAGTGGTTGCAGGGTATAGGACCCTCTTGTGTCGTACTGTGGGTCGCTGCTGTCACATTCCTAGCTGACTCGACAGGCCCCCAGTTCAAACGTGACAGGCGAGGGATGGCGATTTGAGCTCCGCACGACTCACGAACCAGCAGTGCAACCGTGACGACTCTCAAGAGAGGACCGCGACGTTTCTTTCGAACAGGAATTGGGTTTCCTCTGCCAAGCGTTGCTATCCAGGGTTACAAGAAGGCCAACGAACACACCGTCTTCCTGCAGCAGCACGCCTGCCATCACGCAGAGGGGGTGGTAAACTATGGTAGAGCACGAGCAAGAAATCCCCTAGCTTAGGGTATACAATCAGAGGAGAAACCCTTGGGCCAAAATTTGGTCTGCGTGTAGACAACGGCTGGGAAGGAGTCCACGTTGGAGTATCAGTGATAGGCTTTTCCCAAACCAAACTCTCGAGTTGGAAGAACCCCCCTGTTTTTTTTCAAAACATTTCGTTGAATGGGTGCAGGAAATTGGGGTTTCCAGGTGAATTGGCGTTGCAGAGGGCAGACGACACCCATCAATGTGGAGACACCAATAGTCTGTCTAAAAGATGTGCCAGTAAAGAGCCAAGCAGCAAGGTGCGCACACCGCATCGCCCATCACACCATGGCATCATTGCGGCATGGCGATGCCATCGCCCAATGGGATGGCGTCAGTTGTATCAGGCGCCATGCGGCCGGCCCGGGACCAGCATGTCAATCAGCCCCTGGAACAGCGCCGCCACCGCCTGGTACAACCTAATAAACCACGAAAACACGCCATAGTCCACCACAGCAGTCACATCCCCCCCACTCCCCCCACCACCCACCACACCCCCATTCCCGCCATTCCCGCCATTCCGCCGCCGCGCAGGCGCAGGTGCCAGCTTCCCCTTAAACATTTTCTTCTCCGCCTCCGCATCCCCCTTGCGGGTCTGCGCAATGGCGTGCAGCTCTTTGACAATGGCGGTGTCATTGGGCGCCAGCTTCCTTGCCTTGACCAGGTCCTCGTGCGCTGCGTTGGTTTGGCCCAGGGTGTGGCGCGCCCTGCCCCGCCGGAACAGCGCTTTGGCATTATTTTCGTCACGCGCAAGCACCTGGGGTGGGAGATTTGGAGGATGGTGATGATACGGTGGTGTGTGTGGTATGGTGGTGGTCAGTGAGGGTGGCAAGGTGAGGTCAATGTTGCAGCGAGATGCGCACCATAGGGGTATGGGGGTAGCAAAGGGGTGATGCCGTTAGGTTGACATTTGTGATTTAGCAGATTTCTTCATTACGGCACCTCAAGGATCACATGATATAGCCCTGCAAGTCCATTACCGCACCTCTGAGCACTGCGAGATTGCAGAATCCAGGTCCCCAAGCTTCATGTAGCAGGCAGCCTGGTTCAGACGGATCTTCACTTCAATCGCCTGGGAAAAAAGGCGAGACAAAATGGGGATTGGTGCTTGTCCCCAGCTTGACCAGGCATCCATCCATCCAACCAGGTACAAAATGTTTGCCCATCTCAATGCCTTTTCCAAGCACAAGCAAGCATGGCAAGAAGTCACGTGGCTTGATTGTGCAGTTGTTGGCAATGGAGCCAGCATGGTACCGTACCCAGTGCTGCATGAGTGTGCAATGCACCAACTCACGAGTTGTGCAGTTTTAGGTTTAAAGGCCCATGTGGTGCAGCCAGGTCAGATCACACATGAAGCCCCATTCCCCTCTCCTCTTACAATTGCCTGGTCGTAGTGCTTCCCCTGCAGCTGCATCATGAAGTCCTCGTTGATGTAGGAGGCAGCCATGAAGTACTTGGACAGGGCATCCTCATACCTGGGAGGGGGGAGGAAGGAGGGTACAAATCAGGGTACAGATCAGAACACGGGAGGGGGTAGGAGGGAAATGTGAATGTCAGGTATGAGAAAACTGGCTGATTCACCCATAGCATAGCATGCACGGTCATGGACCACCCACTCTCCCTCTCCTCCTACGCTTCGTTCCCCTCCATGCAATGCAATCAAACAGACCACCTTCCCTATCCTAAACCCTTAACCCCAATCTTCCCTCTCCTCTTACTTTTCTCCTGAAAATGCTTCGTTCCCCTCCATGCGCCGCCGCTCCGCCGCCTCCAGGCGCTCCTCATACAGCATGGACCGCCGGTCCTTACCCTACGCAAGGGTCACAGCCACAATCACACGAATCTTGTCACATTCCTAGACTGCGGATCCTTACACTATGCCAGGGTCACAGCCACGATGGCGACCACCACTTTTTGCTACTTGCTTGATTACAGCAGCATTTATTGCACTATTTAGGGATCAGCCGCATCCAGGCGCTCCTCAAACAGCGTGGACAGCCGGTCCTTGCCCTACGCAAGGGTCACAGTCACAATTACGCCTAAGTATTTTGTTACTTCACTTTTGCCTCATTTCCTCAACGCCTTGCGTGTGCATGTGCACTATGTTTGCTAGAGAGCAAACCAACTTTAGGGTTTTTTGATGAGCCTGAACCCTTAGGTGGCGCACCTCATCGACGGGCTCAAAATCCAGGAAATGCACATCATACACCAGGGGGGCGTTGCCGGGCACAGAGGGGAAGGAAAAGCTGCCTGCAGATGAACATATTCACAATTTTAATTGTAATACAAGATTTGCATCATTTAATGGGCAGTCAGATTCAGGGAATCCAACCCGATGTCACAAGACTGTTGGAGGCATATGAGCTACAATCATGCTCACATCAACAACTACAATTGCGATTACAACCACATGCCAGGTGCCACTAAGGCTCTATTGAAAAGTTCTCACTCCCACTGCTTCCACACCGCACTGCCCTGATCCCACCTGGGATGGTGAAACCCTAGGCAAGGGTTCTGCCCAGGGGACAAACTTGGCTGTGTAGGGTCTAGTGTTACCTTGGCTGCCATATGCGTACTCTGGGTCCACATACACCCTTGCCTTCTCCCCCTTCCGCATGCCACCCACCGCAAGGCTGAGACCCTTGTCCCGCATGGAAGTGTCTGAAGAGGGGAGACTACGATGAGTGGTGGTGGTGGGTTGGGAGGGCAGGCGCGCAACGTTGGTGGCCACAGTGCAGATATTATAAATGTTGCCAATTAGAGCCCAGCGTATGATGAGAGGGTGAGCGCGTGCGCAGGTTGCTTGCTTGACAAATGTAGAAGGAAGGTGTGCACATGGACATCGGCTCAACTCTCCACGGCACCACCACCACCAGACTATTACCACCACCACCACACAACTACCAACGCCACCGCCGCTGCACCACCGCCGCCACCCCCTCGCTCACCTCTCCCCGCCACCACCATCACCGGCTCACCCCCTTGCGACTCCCCTTGACTATCAACCACCACACTGCCATCGGAGGCCAGGCGAGACACATAATGGACTGCAAAAAGGGGAGAGAGACACACTTTTATACCCATCTTGTAGTGCACATGATGGCCTGTATGTCCCTGCTTAGTGGGCTGGGGCAGCATTGAAGCAGTTGTGTATGTTAGCATATGCACAAAGACAGGCGGTTGGATTTATGGAGCAAATACGCCTATGATTGGTTGCAAAGAGGGTTGGGAAGGGGAATTGACAAAGTACTTTTCATTACAATATCACGTCATCTTGGGAAGCTGAGCTTGATGCCAAGATTGTGCGGCTCGTAACTATTTAGGGTTTAGGGTTTTATGGCTGGGGCGATCCTACCTAAGCACCTGGCGTGCAGGGGGGGCGTCTCCCCGCTCCCTTCCACTTCCACCACCTTCACCACCTTGCCATCGGACGTGACTGGGATGGCATTGGCTGGGGGAGTGAGGCTGGCCACTGGCTCTTCCGGGGGTGTGGGGGTGGTGGGGTTGTCTTCTGGATCGGCAGGGTTCTCCAAGGGGTTCACAGGATCGGTGGAGGTGGTGAGGTCAATTTGTGCCTCCCCGTTGCTGTCCTTCCCTTGGTCCGCCTCAGCTGCCGCCATGGCTTCAGTGAGTGACTGACCCAGGGGACTGACTGACGCAGGGGAGGTGTTCTTGTGGTAGGGGAAACCCTAGGGTGTGGTAAAGGGCAGGCCTTGCGGATGTAAATCCTAGGCACTGTAGGCAGAGGACGTAGCCTGTGACACCAGGAGTTGTGCTAGTCAGAATGTGACTGGTCCAGAACGTGGGCCGCGCACATGCGGAGGTGTGGCACAGTGTGGTGGCAATGTGGTGGCGATGTAAGTTCACAAACCACGTTCTTAATGACTCATTACTGCAGCTACGCACTGGCATACCTGTACCGAGGTAACAACTTAGACAGATATGTTGCATCAGTTGCTGGGTTCGACAGATCTGAACAAGCAAGCCTCAGAACTTGCGCCGGTTGGCATATGCATGCATTAGTCGGGTAGTGGCATGCCAAACGATGGCACCGTGCGTACCTCGCCCTCCGTACCCCAAAGCGGCGACCCTCCGTTATAAAATACTTTACGTTGTAGAATCTGTATGCGTCAACTTTGTGTCGACACTACACACGCACTGTGTGTGTGTGTGTTACGACGTATTGGGGGCGATGGGGAACAGTGGGCGCTGATAGTAGCGTGTATGATACTGTAGCCAATACGGTGCAGTCTATACAGCTATTTTGATAGCGAAGTGTACAGTGCACTGTTATGGACAGCTCATTGACGTCGTGCTGTTGTAGCTTTGGCGTTGGAGCGCTTTGGGGGTTCTCCACTTGACAGGGTTAAAGCGGGGAGGTCCCACCCTTGCTGACCACTCGTGAGCGACTCCTCCAACCCACAACTTGGGGTAACGAAAGGCTTTTGCTGCAACACTCGGTAGTGTGAACGTCAACGTTGCCTCACTTGTGCGCACCCAGCTGAGTTGCTGACTAGCTCGATACACAGACAGATAGGTTGCACCACGCACCAAGGATTACCTACGCCCTATTCTGTACCCCTGCGCCACTGGCACCTGGTTGTGTCTTTTAGCCAATGAACCTTGTGAGCTACTGACCTAGAGCGGGTGGAGACTGGGGTGTTCACCGCGCGGTACGGCTCTACCTGTGCGACTGCTAAGCCCCCACCACCACATCTTTCAATACAGCAGTGGGGGGCGGAGCGACCTCCCACACCCACCATGCACGCCGTACCTCGAGCAGATCTATCCCCCAGCGCGCTGCACCCACCCGCCGCAATTAGTCTCCGCCCATCAGCCCGCAGATCTGCATCCCCAGCGCCACATGCCTGCGTTCGATATGCATGCATTGTGCCACATGCATGCATGCATCAAAGGTCAGCTCGGGGAGGCAGCGTAGCGACACGTGCCAGCACTTCAGACCCCCCACCCTCCACCCCCGCCGCCCCGCCCTCACCTTCGGACGCCATCAAGGCTCGGTTGGAGGCCGCCCGGGCGGACACAACCACACGCGCCCCCACCTCCCCACCCTCCCCGCCACCCCCACCCGCCACCCCACCAGCCGCTCAACAGCCACTCCCCACAGCCAACCGCACCCCACAGCCTGAACCAGAGTCGGGACCCACTGCCGACATGGCGGCGCGGATCGCTGCAGCCCGCGCAAACAAGCAGAGCCACCCCACCCCCCCAGCCCCCTCCGCCCCTTCCCAGCCACCACCCGCCACCCCACCAGCGGCTTCAGGTCAGGCCCCGCCACAGCCCGATGCAACCTCAGACCCTAGCAACAACCCTAGCGCAGACGTGCTGGCGCGGATCGTCAGCGCCCGAGCATACAAGCCCGGCTCATCCACCTACAACGTGGCAATGGATGCCGACAGCGCCACGCTCCAGCGCGGCAGTTTCAGGAGGGGGGCGGAGGAGGTCCCCCGGGAAGATTCCGATTCGGAGCAAGAGGGGGGGCAGCGGTCCTTCAGGACTGGTGCTGGGAGCGCCAACGAGGCCGCCAACTTTTTGAAAACCACCACCAGCAGCTCCACCGAGACCCTAGGCAAGGGTTTGAGCGCGGAGCAGTTCACGATGGCCAAGGTGGGGTGGTTGCCCTTCTTAAGGATCCTGCAATCTGTACGGGGATTGCAGCATTACAGTCGACAAGCGTTACCGCCCACCTGCATGTCTAGACCTTTGATGCTGAGTACCAGCCATCCCACAACTCAATTTCAAAAAGGTCCAAGAAGTAAATACAAAAAAATCAATGTCAACGTTTCAAAATTTGCTTTTTTTGCATGTTTCAGGAGGAGCTGAAGAAGCAGCAGGAGGTTGAGATCATTTCCATCGACAAGTCCTACCGCCCCACCCGCGTGTCCCCATCGGATGCTGAGTACAAGCCATCTGTCACAACGTGGGGGGTGTTCCCTAGACCGCAAAACATCTCCAAGGCGTTTGGCGGGGGCAGGACCCTGAAACCAGGTGCGTGCTGGGTCCTATGATGGGGCGCGTCACTGCGGATTCATTTCGATTATCTGCCTGTGCAGCATTTAAAACCCTGACTCAGTCTCTGACCTGTACTGCATTCCAAAACCCTTATCATGAACATCAACCATTAATCCATTTATGAACCCTAATTGACTCCGGTGCCTCTGACCCCAGGTCAGGCACTGGAGACTGAGGAGGAGGCTTCGGCTCGCAAGGCCAGAATTGCCGAGCAGTTGGCAGCATACAAGAAGACCACAGGGCTGGAAATTGAACCGGAGGTGCGGGTCCTTTTAGAATTTAGGGGGTGGGGAGGGTTTAGGGTGTGTTGCATGGCAAGTCGATGCAAAGTGACAGAATCATTGTTCGTCAAAAATGCCCACACTAAATATTGCCACAACGCTTGTTATTCTTCGCCCTAGTACTGGAGGTTACCACAGGATTAGTTTGAGCTGGATTTTCTGTCTTCAAATCACACATACGTGCGCAGGTGGAAATCGCTCAAGAGGAGCAATAAAAAAACAGCTTTATCTTTGAAATTGGACGTTTGTCACTTTTAAACCTGAATATTTGCGCAGGTGGAGGCCGCCAGCAGCTCCTACTACGCCCAAGGGGAGCAGCTCATGAAGCAGGGCTACCTGGAGTCTGCACTGGAAAAGTTCACCACCGCCGCCGACCTGGTTCCGGCTCGCACAGTGCCAGGTGGCATGGCGCTGCTGCAGAAGGCGATAACACTCGACTCAATGGGGAGGAACAAGGAGGCCTACAACATCTACACGCTGCTGCAGGGCCACCCGGCGCCAGGTGGGGATGGGGGAACTGTAGACCCTAAATCCTGAACTCTAAACACGCTGCTGCAGGGGCACCCAGCGCCGAGTGGGAATGGTGGAACCCTACCGGTACCCTGTGACCAGGTCCTTGAGTGTGCATCCCCTAGTTCTGTCGTGCAGGCCGCCGCTCAAACCCAATTCCAACCCTTGTGCCTATCCCATGTGCCCGTGACAAGTGTAGCCAATACCAAACCCTGGTACACAACATAGCCCAGGCTTCATCCCAAGCTCGTCATTTCACCCCTTACAGGTGTGTCCAAGACCGCCAAGCGCATGCTGTTTGGGTTCACAGCCATGGACTCTCTCAAGGCGCACACCATCTCCTACAGCGAGTCAAGCGAGTCCTACAAGCCCTACTTTGACCGCTTCTCAAACCCCGAGTGGAACTCCGTGTACACATCCACCCCTGCCAAGGAGGAGGACACCACGCTGGTCACCCTGTTTGCCACAGCAGTCATGCTCGCCCCGCTGCTGTTTATTGGGTACAGGGTGCTGATGGTGCAGCAACCCTAAGGGTTTCCGGTGCACACCAGGGCCCTAGGTTAGGGCTTTTGCAACGGCAGGCATGCTCAGCTCTTACAGGGTATATGGTGCTGGTGCTGCCGCACTGCAGTTGGACCGCAAGGCTTTGGCATAGTATGCATCGCGCCCTTTACAAGGGATTTTGAATCCCCTTGTATAGTTTTCCAAAGCCTTCTTCAGCCTGACTAATACTTGATGTCGCAATGATTGTATCCATTTACGCCTTGTTTACGCTTCCTTTCCTGCTGGCGCCTCTCTGGGAGACAAAGCAGATTACAAACAGCCAATGGCACAAGTAGGGTGGCATAAGTTAATTCTCTAGCAATCGTGACGGTCGCAGCTTTTAATTTAGATCAATAGTGGAGTCCAATGACTTCACTGAATTTCAACTACCTCACACAGGCTGTCCAGCGCATAATATGCTGCTGCAGCATCGTAAACTTGTCACAGCTCAATAAGCCACTCAGCAAATATATCACAAACCAAGTACCAAGACAGAATAAATACATGCTCCCAGGAAGGAAAAATGGCAAAAACTGTGCCAATTCATCGCCACTACTGTGTCACTACTGCCCACCCGCCCCTCACACCACCTTCCCTACCGGCACACCCCCAGGCTGGGCAGACCCCCCACCACGTACCCCTCCAGTCTTGGGTTGAGCTTGCGCACGCGCCCACCCCCCGCCGCCGCCCTGCCGCCCGCCACCATCGCTCCCCCAGTGGCCAGCCTCCCACCCCCCACACCACCGCTTGTGCACCCCTGCTCTGCCGCCACCTGCGCCACAATGGAGGCCTGCTTGGCCTTACGCACCACAGCAGCCTCCGCCTTCTCCCGCCCTTTTTGCTGCTGGGGGTGCGGCTGATCCCCACCCGGGCTGATCCCCACCTGCGCCGCTGCGGAGGGTTTGGCTAGGGTTTTGGCCGGCTTGGCAGCTCCAAGGGGGGAGGGTGCAGTAGGAAAGAGCACCGGCTGCAGGGAGAGCAGCATGGCTTGTCCTGCTTCGCAGCCCGAGAGGATGGCAGTGACCAGTTTGGGGACCATCCTGTGCCGCCACGTGGGCCATGTGCGCGTGCCACGCGGAACCTCCTCACTGCGCGTACGCGCAGGTGTCAATACAGGGGGCGGCCCGAGTTAAGCCAGACCAGAAATCTATTCGTAGTAACAATTTATTATCTTCTGTTTGCTGTTTTTAGGTACTATGCAATTGGCGCGTACAGCGCTCCTTAGGTGGCTAGTGGTGGCAGTGCGCAAACAGGCATTCATAAACTTTAATTCCCGCGTACCCACGCAGTGCATATCCCCGACCGTTCGTTATTCATACTTTTGCTGGTACCAACTGGTTACCTGACATTGAATGCCATGCATATGCCCATGCATGTGCAGCCCATGCATGATCATTCACACGTACCCCACAACCCCCCCTCTCCCTCCCACTTTTCCCTCCCATCCCCACCTGTTCAGCAGGAAATCCACAAATTCCCTCACATTCTCCCCCTTAGCGCACACCCACCCCCTCAGCGACTCCAGCGACCTGTGCCTCACCCCACCTAGGGCTTGGGTCAGGGCCAGCACCATGGCCACAACCTCCCCTACACCCTCGATTTCCACAAACTCCCTGGCGGCCTGCTCCTCTGGGGTGGGGTCCTGGCTCTCTGCCCGACGGCCCTGCCAGAAAGCAACATCAAACAGTGAAAGTCAAGGTTGGCACAGTGAATTTTTTACTGATTCTTGCATATGCTGGGCAGATGATGTGAACCACGTATGATGCATAAAACAGCAGGATAAGGTCCTATTATTTTCCCCGCTATCCATGCCAGGAGATGGCACACAATTGGCACTACCCATGTGGCAACATTAAACTCCCAATTCCCCCTTGGATTGATCTCCCACCTGGAGAGACCGCCACATTTCCAACCCACCTGTGCGGCTGCTGCCCTTTCATGTGGCTCATACAGCTGTGCGATTGCCCGCTGGTTGATGGGGTCGGAGAAGCCAAAATAGAGGGGGCCTGGCGAGTGGGGGGAGGGGGTGGGGCGGAGGGTCACATATGTCTTGGTGGGATGGAGTGGAGTACCATGTGGGGGGGCGGAAACCAGGGGAGTGGCATGTGTGGAGGTGTGGCGCAGGTGCATGGGGTTGAGGGTTGGAGGGGGCCTGATACGGCATTTGAGCAGGTGCTGGTGGGATGGCATGCGGTTTAGGGTTTAGTGTTTAGTTCTCTGTAGGATGGCATGCCGGTGTGTGGGTCGATGTCTCCGGTATCGGAGCACATGGGCGGTCAGCATGCATGGCCATGGGTTTAGGGTTTCGGGTTTCGAATGGATGCAACCACAGCACAGCAACCACCCCCGCACCTGAGATGCGCTGCCCTGTCCGATGCGCCAGGCACACATCTGTCCAGGGCTTGGTGGGGCTGCCCCCGCTGTACACCTGGCCAGAGGCCTCGTCAACCACCTGCAGGGCAAAGGGAGATTCCGCATGGTTGAAAGGGAGGGAATTCCTTCTAAGGGCTGGGCGATTTCTGCCCTGTTTCCACTGTATTCCATGCAGATTAACGTGCAATGTGGGCCCCTACCTTGAAGATCGGCCCCGTGGGCCCCGCCTCTATGTGCATGTGGTAGGTGCGCCCAAACTGGACCTTGGATGCGTGGTAGCCCACAGGGTATGCGTGGTGGAACAGGCAGCCTGTGCTGCTCCAGAATCGCTGGGCCCAGGCGCCCCGGTGGATGGACCCCAGGTCCCAGACGGTGGTCCCTGGGATTTGCATGGGATGGGGGATAAAAATTGTATAATATATATGTCGGGCATTCCTCTGCATGGTATGGAAATTAAGAATCGCAGGGTGTGGAGGATAGGTAGCAATTACACGTGATCAGCATGCCATGAAGGTTTGAGAGTGCATGTTAGGAGGTGGAAGTTTTCTTTGTTTGGTTGGGATCGAATATGTGGCCCAAAATGTGGCCTATCAAGCCAAACTCTTCGAGGAGGTGGATGCGGGACCCACCTATTGACCGCAGACTATAAGGGGCACATATGGGTGGTGCGGTGGCGTCCAGGCTGACTGTCCTCCCCTCCCTTTTTGCCCCATTGGCACCTTGAGCTCCCCCCTCTGCTTCCTCAAGGGGGGCGTAGGAGCTGGTGGTGCTAGGGGAGGTGGTGGATAGAACCACACCGCGGATGCGCTTGGACTGGCGGGAGGGCTCTAGGGTTTCCACCTGCAGAAGGGTTTTGGGTCAGGGAATAGGGTGTGTAGTGGTCCACGACTAGTGGAGGGAGAGGTCCTCCGTCAGCGGTGACCGTGTAGGGTCAGGGTTTAGGTTTAGGTTTAAAGTTGTCCCTGCCATGGCATGGGGTTGGGGAACAGTGCAGGTGAGGTTTCCACTGTCATGGTGCTGAGGATAACACATACTGTGGGGCATGGTGGTGCAAGGGGCTGGAGGGGTTGGTGCCCACTGGGGGAAGGGCAGGCCAACCATATAACAAGATGACCGCCAATTGAGGGATGGGAGGTATCACAGCTCCGTCACTGTCTATGATGACGCTGTTAAAATGCATATTGTTAGGTTTGAGAAGGTATCTTGGAAGGTGCTTAATACCCAACAGAATTGGCATTTGAGCTTACACAAGGTTGCTCAAAAGTGGGAGCATTGCTGACTATGCACTCACGCCCAGTCATATGTGTACCCCATACCTGTGCTGGTGCAGACTTTCTCCGTTTCTGCTGCTGGTTAGCAGGGTGCACGTCGCCAGGGGCGAGAAGCGTTTGCAACGAGATGGGAGTGGTAATGCCCAGCTGTTTCAGCTTTTCCCGATTCCGTGCGATGTTGCGCAACCGTTCCAACTCATACTCGCAGCTGCAGCCCTCTTCAGCCTCCATATTGCCTGCCCAACACCACAGTCTGGCAGGCAGGTACAGCTGGTTAGTTACAAGAGGGGAGCGAAACCCTTCTGTCAGTTGGGAGGCAATGGCGACTCCTTACCCACTGTACCACACTAGCAGTGCTTTCCTAGTAAGCGGGAGGGCTTCAAGTGATACACGGTGAGCAATTGTAAGGCTTAAGGGTTAAAGTGGAGATTTAAAGTGAATTTTGAGGTGCCCACTCTAATGTCAATGGCAACACGCGGAAGGCGGAGACCCCGGCTAGACCGCCTTCAAGACCTTTGTGGAACCTGCTTCGAAACGCACCCACCACTTGTTTACATATACTCGTTGGTGTTGCTCGTCTTAGTGTTGTGTTGCTTGCCTACTTGCTGAAGTATAGTGTCCTGTGAATCTGCGTGCAGTTGTGAATAAGGCCGCCAGACACAGTCTCCTAATTGGAAGGCAATCGCTGCTGTGCACAGCATTGGAGCAGCCACCACACACCCAGCTGCCTGTATCAACGCGACATTGTTGATCCAAGTCGCCCACTAGAGGCCCAGACGTTTCCAAGGTTTGGTGGTGAGATCGCCCACATCTTAGCAGCATGGCGACGCCCCTAGAGGCTTCAACAAGTCAAACGGAGGAACGCAAAGCAACTGGTAAGTCTCCTCACTGCACATGGATTAATTTTATGACAGGTTGCTGGGAAAACAGGTAGTTGGGTGCAAACCAATACTAGGCAACCCATGTGTACGCATGCATATGGGTGCAATTGCCTTGGCCTTCTGGGTGACACTTGAAATTGGCACAGTGTCATGCCAAGCTTTGGCTGGGCCCTCGATCTATGCTCGTGGTCTTGCACTCTACCCTGGTGGCGAGGTGGCTAAGTGCCACTCCTGCCCCGCAGATGCACCCACCACCCCCGAGCCACAGCCCGAGCAGCAACCGCATCAAGGAGAGGAAAGCAAACGGGGAGGCGAGGAGGAGGATGAGGAGGAAGAAACCTGTGGGTTCTGCAGGTTCATGAAGGGGGGAGGCTGCAAAGAGGTGTTTGTGGTGCGTAACACGCAGATACACATGATTGCAACACGCACCCGCGGGCATACCAATGCCTTGGCGTGGCAGGCCATGGCGTGATTAACATACTTCTCAAAGAAACATGCACCTTACAGTCAATCAGATAAACTCCGCGCAGGGTCACGCCAAGCTCCCACTGCCACTGCCACTGTCATCGCCAATGTCATTGCTAAAGCCATGGCGTGAGATGCATTGTATCATTCTTGTGCAGGCGTGGAGCGCATGTGTAGACAAGGAGCGAGGAAAAGGGGAGGACTTCACAGAAGCCTGCCGAGATGTGGTAAGTTTTTCTCTGCAACGCTTTTGACCCAGCACCATGTCTGCATCCTCTACCTAAAAATGCAACTGCATCTGCCAATCCTGCCCCTTGGCCTGTGCAGACCATGGCCCTGCGGGACTGCATGCTCAACCACAAGGAGTATTATGCCCCCCTGCTGGAGGAGGAGGAGCAGGCTGCACGGGAGCATGGGGAGGATAGGGGGGAGGAGGAAAGCGAGAAGGAGGCTGCCGCGAAGCCTCCCTCGGAGGGGGCGCAGCAGGCAACAGGGCAATAACAGCGGCTGGCACCTCCAGTGCTGTTAGGGTGGCTTCGGCACGGGTTTGGGGTCATCAGCAAGGGTTTGTTTTTATGACAGAGGCGGGAGGGTGGTGGTAAGCAGAGAGCTGCACATTGCTGCACCCTGGGGTGCTGGGAACACATTGACATGGGACATGCGCCAAAGTGGGCAAGGGTCAGACATGGTGCAACCGCCATTCAATATTGATATGGAATTATGAGTTCATATGGCAGCATGATTGTGGGAACAGCATGGTGTGGGGGTATATTAGCGGGACTCAGTATTGTGCCTCAAGAGTTGTATCCGACTTGTGTGACCCACTTGCATTGCAGGGAGCTGTAATTGACTGCATACTGCCTCAACTTCATAATGGGTCAGCACAGAATACACGGAACCCAGCTCCTAACTCGGGTGACCTGTGCCTGTACGATGACCTGCAATGTGAGGGGTTTGGGGGGGCATTTTGACGGGGCGGTGCGTGGCATGGCGTAGCCAGTTGGCACACTGTACATCTAGCCAACAAGCGTGAGGAGGAGGTCGCAATACACGTTGGAACAGAGCTACTGGATTTCTTTGCCATAGCCCAAGGAAGTACCCTAGCCCCTGGCACCAGGTCCAACTGAGATTTCCCACCACGGTTTCGAAACTGTTCGATCCCCATCCCCCATGTCTTGGGAAACCTAGTTAAGGGTTTGGACTGTTTATGACGTCATTCTGATACGCCAGGCTTGCCATATCTTCCAACATATTCGCTTCAAGCACGCGGCCGGGCAGTCAAGTGAGCACTGCATCCCACCAAGCGACAGTATCGTTGTAACCCTCTCAAGTAGAAGACCCTAAACAATTTGCCCGGGTCCAGGGAGTGCTGACTGTGCCCACATGTCCATTTTTGGCGCCAAACTTTCAAGCACGTTTCACTCCCATGTTGGAACGAACCATTGCCAATGAGGCAACCATAACTGGCTTTAGTTCGTCGTAACCCACTCCTCACGCTTCCTGAGTGTACAAGATCTACTGCATTGTGGGCACAATGGAAGCCAGCCTGAATTTGCGGACTGGGCTCCCCACACAACATGCATCTCAGCGCGAGTCTCGCGGCCTACAAGCTGAAACCTCCACAGCCAGGGTACCAGCAAGGGTCCCCATTGCACACTGCCAACGACAACTAAAGGCGCCGTCTTGGAGGGGCGCCAAGCCGCACCGGCTGCAGGCGGGCCGGGGTTCGGTCGCCGTGCTGGCCAGCGCATTCGTGGGGGGCGAGGACGTTGTGACGGACGTGGTAGTGGTTGGCGCGGGGATAATCGGGCTCAGCGTGGCACACACGCTTCTCACAGACCCAGACAACAGCTTTCGGGTGACGCTGGTGGACCAGAAGGTGCCCTGTTCAGGCGCAACTGGCGCAGGTGAGAGGGGGTACATGCATGCATAGGTGCCCAAACCAGCCCCCAAATTGAATGCATGCAGGCGCCCAACACGCGGTATTTTCGGTGCCCCTCCTTCATGCCGTGTGTACTGGTGCACTTGTGGCTCCTTGATACTTAGGTGTGCATCATCTGCTACATTTCAAGGGTATGCATGCATAAGTGCCACAAAGGAATTTGAATGCAAAACTGGGTCTGGGTCTGGGTCGCTTCTCCCTCCTGCCGTATATTCCTGGTAACTGACTATCTTCCTGATTTTAGTTTTTACAATTATTGTTTTACTCTGCAGGTCAGGGGTACATCTGGCTGGCGCACCGAAACCCCGACAGCCCCGCCTGGGCCCTTGCCACCTGGAGCAAGCGGCTGTGGCACCAGCGACTCAAGGCAACCATGCTGCCATCTGGTGTACCCGCGCTGGACGGCCTGGGCGGCAGCACAGCCAAAGAGGCAGTGGAGTGGCAACAAACAGGCAGGTGTGTAAGAAGTTTTGAAAGGGATGCGGGACCTCGGTTACCGTTATTGACTGGTGGCGACCACTGCACTCTTACCACTCCACCCCAGTCAACTGCATTCCCCTACAGCAGCATATTGCTGGCAAGCATGCCTTTGCGCCCTAGACCTTGAAGTATAAACCCAGCATTAACAGCATTCCCCCGTTGGCAGCATGCTGCTGGCCACCACGCCCCAGGAGAAGGCCTCCCTTTTAGACCGGCAGCACAAGCTCAACTTTGCAGGCGTCTCTGCAAACCTGGTGTCCGCCTGGGAGGCGCGACTCATGGAGCCAGCCCTGCAGCTCCCCGATGGTGGCGCAGCCCTGGTAGTGCCCCATGACTCACAGCTCAACGGGCGGAAGGCGGCGGATTTTTTGCTCCATCAGTGCCGCAGCTTTGGCGAGCGGTTCAAGGTGCTGCTGCATGAGCCGGTGACGCGGCTGGTGGTGGACGGACAGGGGCGGGCGGTGGGGGTGCGCACGGATGTGAGGGAGGTGGCGGCGGGGCAAGGGGTGGTGCTGGCGGCGGGCGCGTGGACGGGGGAGTTTCTGTCTCAGCAGCTGGAGGACAGCGTGTGGGAGCAGGTGGGGCCTGGCTGTATTTTGCAAATGCACTAGGGGTCCCACGTTTTGCATAATCATTTACATGGTCGCCGGAAGAAAAATGATGAATAAAAGCAAATACAAACATGGATAAACACAAGTATCAAGTATGTTAGATTTTATCTGCTCGTGGCATGTTTGTACCACATGCATGCGGTGGTAGTCCACATTTGTCTCTCGCCTACCCCAACGGGTCGCCACACCTCTCCTCAGGTGTTCCAGCCCCGCAAGGGCCACCTACTAGAGGTGCCCCGCCCCTACCGCATGCCCCCCATCGCCCATGGCCTCATGGAGAGCGCCTACACCAAGCACTACGCAGCCACCAGCAGCGCCGCAGCCCCGGTGCCGGCCCAAAAAACGGATGCTGACATCACCTTCACGGCCACCACCAGCGCCAGTGGGTCGCTGCTGATTGGGAGCTCCCGGGAGGACAAGGGGTGGGACACCACGCCCTCCCCAAGGGTCATCGAGGTAGGGTGCGATGGGGCCGTGGGGTGTGTGAGGTACAGGTGCATCTCATGATGGCGCGCACAGGTGCATGCTTATAGGGCAGCATTCCTGTAGTCATGCACGCTCAGAAATCGAGATATCCACTAAGCATGCATGGCCGAAAGAAATAATTAATGACAATAAATCCGTATTGTATTTATTTTTTTATCTACATGCATTGCTTTCATGAACTTGTTGAAAATTCCACTGCACTGCTGTACGGTGGAGGCATGCGTATGTACAATTTTCTTGCACCGGCTGATGTTCCACCCATCATTCCCATCGACCTAAGAAAACTCCCCCTGACGCTGCACTCCTTGCCACCATCCAGGACATCCTCACTAGGGCGGAGCAGTACCTCCCCGGCCTCTACGATGTCAACGAGGAGGACATCCACATCCGCATCGGCCTCAGGCCATTTGCAGCAGGCGGCCTGCCCTATGTGGGGCCCGTCCCGAGGGTAGATGGGCTATATGTGGCCTCTGGGCATGAGGGCTCGGGCCTGACTCTGGGCCCAGCCACTGGTGAGATCATCCGCAGCTTCATCACGGAGGCAGCGCTGCCGATTCCTGAGGCGGCTGCGCTGCTGCCTACAGTGCAGAGGCTGCAGCAGGTTCGGGGCGCAGTGGCGAGCAAGTGACAGGAATTAAACAAACAAGCAAGTAGAAAGGCACTCTCAGCGGTCAAACGGCTTACTGACAATTATTGACAATGAGAGCGAACAGTGGACTGACCAATATAGGTATTATATGTATAGGGATAGGTGCGCACCCTGTCATTGAACAGGTGTGCGGGGTATGGAAGTGGGGTCAGTGGTGAGGAATGGCGAGAGGCGAGGGGAGAGAGGCGAGCAAGTAGAGGCAGCCTGAGGAGTGACGTTGCTTGGCTCATAGTGCCGGGTTGTGTCAGCAGCAGGGAGTGCTTAGAGGTTTCAATGTTGCATTGGTGGACTGTTTTATTGCGCTATGCAACCCTATAGCATGTCGATTATATATGACCTGGTCATATGTATACAATGTCCAGCCTAGAGTGTCGCGCTCGACGTCATCAGTTTGACCTTTGTCAATGTTGTGCAGCCGTTGTACATGCTCTGCCATTGTGCACGCCAGGACACTTCAATTTGCATGGTGCACTGTTTTTGCTTTACTTAATGGTTATGGGCTAGACTGCACAGTAATTTATATCTTTGTAGCAAGCCAAGGCCCACTGAGGAGTCCTTGACTTGCCTGGGATGGTTGGCTGGGAGTCTATCAGCTCATACTGCATGCACATCCAGTCGGTGGCAGCCAGCTTATAGGGACCATGTGTACGCATTCATTACACTATTAAAGACAATGAGTGGCACGTCAGTACTGAGATGGCCCTTCAGAAGCTGATGCAGGGGCAGGCCATGGCCATTATGACAAAGTGCTGCTGTGGTCATCGTGTCTTGTGTGGCACAACTGATAGGGTTTAAACTACATACTTAGGCTACAAAACCTAGGGACAACTGATAGGGTTTAAACTACAAACTAAGGCTACAAAACTTAGGCTACTAAAGTCACAATTGTTGAACATCATCAGCAGCTACAAGCAGCAAACAAGTGTACGGTCTATAACCAATGCTCAATGCCCGTGGGGAAGGCAACAAAGAATGCTGGCGCGGGACCAACGGGACAATTGAAATTGAGGTGCATTTCTGTTTATAAATGAACAACAGGAAAGGGCAAACGCAAACGCAGCGCAAAAACGAAATCGCTGTTTAGTAAATGGACTAGAATGTATGCAACTTTGAGGTTGGAACTTGCAAAGAGGGCACAACTGTCATTCTTTGTAGTGAACAACCAGTGAAGAGCACTGGTTGCCAGTACAAGGATAAGCGAGTAAGAACGGAGCAAAGGGCAGAAGAGGGCTAGCTTTCACATGTCAAATAGAGCCTCTCAGCAAGCCCCAGCAACCTTGTCAGCTTTGTGTTTTCCTCCTCCAGCCTTGACAGTTTCTCGGCCTGGCTTTGGTTGGCTTGCTGCAGGGAGGAGTAGCTGATGTGCATTATGTCCTGCAGGAGGTGCACCACTTGTCACAGAGCCCGTCCTTAAGGGCAAACCAAACTTGCAGTGGTATATTCGAAGCCCATTACCCTACACTAACCCTAGGAGCACCAGTCACCATATGGCCAGTCTAGTGAGGATTTCGTTGCAGGCAAGACATGAAGGTTGCTATGACCTACCACTTGATTTTGAAGCACGGAGAGTGATGCTCGTAGCCGCATTGCCTCAGCTTGAGCTAGCCTTTTCTGGGTGTCTTGCTGTTGAACCTGTGAGACAGTAGGTTGCCATGTTATGCCTCTTTGTCATAGGATAGGACACCCTGGATTGTTGCTGCTTATGGAACAGACAACAAAAAGCAGTGCATTACCAGCAGCTGCAAATTCGCCAGCTTCTGCTCAAGCTTGGCAAGCTCGTCATCTCGGTCAATGAACGCCCTGTCAAGCTCGTCATCTCGGGGGGCAAGCAGCTCACAGTCAGGGGGGGGTGGAGAGGAACTGAAGGGGTTTGAAGGTCCTGTAGAGTATGCACTCGGCTTCTGTAGCAGGAACTGCCAGCTTGGGGACTCATTGGCACTGTCTATTGCAACCTCCTGCACCAAGGGGTGCGAGGGGGGCTAGTTGGACGTGGTATCCACTGCTGGAGTGTTGATATCACCACTGAAGTTTCCTTTAAAGCTAAGCATTGGCCTTATACGCCTGCTATCAAGCCACCACCATACCTTTCTACAGCTGCACCAGCAGTTTCTGTTCCTGCGGTTGCCAATGACTGCTCGCTCCAAACATGTAGCAAACTTGCAGGACAGGCAACTCACTGAAACCACAGTGGCTGCGACGGTCAGCTTCGCAAGCTCTTGCGGCAGCTCGAATAGGGATTGCATCATGCAGGCTCAAGTTCAAACTCGTGAGTCATATTGCCACAATCAGCACAAACTCTTCAGGGTTGAATTGCCCTGGCCGTCGGGCTGCGGCATCGATGTCCACTGTGACTTTCCAGAACCACTGCCCTTGCAGAGTGGCTCAGCCATTGTTCCTTGCCTTTCGTATCACCAAAGTATCTTATCCGTGCAACAGGACCACTGCTTTGACTCATATCTCTGCCTGGTGCATTGCATCACGATACCTCTCGAGACCAGGTGAGCGAGCGCGCCGTTTGGGCTAGCATAGGGTTGACCCTAGACCCTACACAAGGGGTTTTGACCAGTTGGGAGTAGCCAAAGTTCATCTTGCAGATGTTGTTGGGGCACCAGGGAAAACTGTCCTGTACATGGCTGAGCTAATTCTATATCAGTTGACTCGACTGACGAGACTCCCAGTCCATACTACATGGTTGTGTTCCTGTATTCAGGGACATTACGTTTGTCTGGTAAATAAACTGGAAACGACGAGAAAATAATAGAGAGAGAAGAAAGTGATATAAAACATCAATGTTAGGTTATTGGCGCCAGGTTCAGGCATTGACCTGGGATCGGTTCAGAAAAGCAAGCAAAGAATAGACAAGCAAGACAGCGGCATAGCTTGGCAAAAGTCCCCACCCACAAAGCCCACTCGCCCTGCCTATGTAGTATGGAACTGATCGCCATACATTGTTACCATCAACCCATCCCCCACCGCCACCTCAAACACACACCCCTGCTTGGGGATCAACCACAGCCGGTCACCAGGCGTGACGATGCGCAGTGAGTTCTTGCTGTGCTTCACTACGATGCCCTCTACCCCCAGATAGTTCTTCTGTCTACTCTCCACCACCTTGACCATTGCCCCGTGGTAGTCTGCTGTGTAAAGCCGCTCCTCTCGGGTTCCTGCGCCCTGTAGAATGGTGGCCATGTACTTGCGCCACAGCAGGTGAAGTGGCTGGAGGGCCTCAAAGCTGCGGGGGCGGAAGAAGCAGCGCTCAACAAGAATGAAGAAGGATTTTGCTTCAAACATTTTGCATTTTTCCACCCCAACAACACCATCCACTAAAAGGGCACCTATTGAATACCTAGCCTTCGCACTCAGCACCAACGCTGATACGAGAATAACAGGATGGTGAATAGCCCGCCGCAGTCCAAAGACAGTATGCAACTCCCGGGTGGAGCAACATAACCATGCAACAAAGCCCACTCCCAACCCCACCCACCTCAAGCCATCCTTGTCTATTTGGTACAGCCCCAGCTTCTTGGCCTTAGTCCTGGAGGGCAGGCGCTGCACAAAGGGGATGGCCCTGCGCCCCCGCCGCGCCCCCGACAACCCTTGCGTAGGGTTGTCCAGCAGCAGCGCCCTGTCCTGCACCTTGAGCTCGATTGCCTGCCGCGTGTTCCCCCCCTTGCCCCCAGTGGCTGCGGCAGCCTCAAGCAGGCCTTCCAGCAGCGGAGCGCCCTGTGGCAATCCGCCACCCTGCATAGGGTTTTGTGCACAAGACCATTAGCTAGGGTTTAGGGTTTAGGGTTACCACAACCATCTGAACCCTTCATTTTAGGTTGCACGACAGGCTGTGCACATAGCACAATTATCAGAGGTAAAGCTGGAGGGTCGACAAAGACATCCCAAAACGCGGCTTGTGCAACAGCATTGCCCCTCCAACCAACAACCACCCGTACCCGCCCTAGATACCGCCCCAGCGGCCCGGCCTGCACTGCGCTGTCCAGAGCTGCGTACTGCGCCTCCTCCACAGCCGCAGTGGCAGCGGCTTGAGGCAGCGGGTCACCACCATCACCAGAACCCTGGCTTAGGGTAGAGGCGGAGGATGGCTTCCGCCATGGGGTGCTGCTGTGGCTGGTGGTGGTGGTGGCGGTGGCGGCGGTGGTGGTACTGGGCACGCGGGGCAGGTGGGCGCCGCTGGTACGGGGAGGTTTGGCAGAGGGTTTTGATCCAGACCCTGAGGTGGCTGGTCGTGGCGCTGGGGTTGTTGTGGCTTGTGGTGCTGCGCCTGCATGTAGCAATATGCATGCATGTCAGGGTGCGCAGCGCCACATAGAGATTGGGCGATGTGCGCGATCAACAAAAATAAATTGGCAAGGTGATGAGAACCTCCATTTCCTACCGCGAGTAGCCACGCCAACCCCTTGCCGTGCGGCCAAGTTGGTGTCGAGCGCCGCAAGCCTGAACAGGAATTGCGAGGCTCAGTGACCACACCAGGCAGTGTTTACTTCCCATGCATAGCTTACGCTCCAAGATAGGTTGCAAGCGTAGATTCAACGTGCTGCATACCTCCTGCGTTTCGCTGCAGATATCTGGGGCAGTTGCCCAGACATGCCGTGCGATGGTTGTTACCCACCCCCCCACCCCAAGGATAGTATTTCAGCCCTGTAAAGCCTGCAAATTCTCGCGCGTACCAGACGCTGAACACTGCGACGTGGAACCTCACACAAGGCACGTTAGCCCACCCAGTCTACCTGCTTTACCCTGAGAAATATGCATGCATGTGCACCCACTCAGCTGCCTGGTGCACTTTGGACTTGGGCGTCACGCAAAAAGGCTGTGCTTTTGGAAGTCTGCACTGCGTATGCCTGTGGGTGGTCCCTGCAGAACGTGCCTTACACACAGCTTGCAACACGTTTACAATACTCCTAGCACGCCCGTTATCGTCGGCACATACAAGACCCAGTCACGGGGTGCACCCACCAGCCACTGAACCTCTGCAACAAGTCGTACAACGAAGCCTGCCACCAATTTCACTGCAGTGTACTAGGACAACAAACGTGTGTTTTGGTGCATATGCACGCTGCTGCAACTGTGCCAGGGCACGCAAAGGTAACCGTTTGTCTTCTCAGCTAGAAAATTGTCGATAGATCTACTTTAGAGTTTAGGGTTTAGGGTATTTTACCAACAGCGGCTGGGCAGCCTGTGGCAGAGACTCCCACCCAGTATATACTCTAGCAGGGCACAACCCTTCCCAGGTATATACCCTAGTCTAGGGATCCATCATGCCAGTGTTCCGCATCGCCGCAGCGCTGCCTCTGTTCCCCCCACACTCAGCCACACCACCAACGCTCCTGGGAGCAACCCACAGCAAGGGACGGCGGACCCCACAAGGTGCGACCCTGGCAAGGGTGGTAACACAAGGACATGAACCTCTACATACTTTACAGTGGACCGCTCACCTGTGCATTAATTGGCGTCACCACATATGTGGGGAAGCTTCCCCTCTGTGTCCGCCCAGCTGTCAGCATGCAGAGCACATCCTGCCACTGGATGTCTGTTCACCAGCCCGGGTTGATGGTAGGGTTTTGGGGGTTAGGTGCAGGGTTTGCCACAACTGCAAATATCCCCCCTGTATACCTTGCCCCATGTCCACCTCGTGCACATGGGCTGAGGTCTGCGCACCATGCAAACAACTTGATCACCATTGACCTTGATCACCATCAATCCCCTTGCCCCAGGCGCCATGAGGGCACACCCAGTGCCCCTCACCACCAGGCGCACGCCACCACACACCCGCACCACCACCACCACCCGCGCACACCCACCAGGCGCTGAGCACCCTCTTGGCAGTTCCTGAAGAGCATGTGGGCAGCTCTGCTGCCTACCTAGCGGGCTACAAGGTACGCACGCCATCACGCCTCCCCAAACCTAAACTCAAAACCCTAAACCCCACACCCAAGATGCAACACCCTTCCTAACAAGCTACAAGGTACGCACGCCACGCCACCTCCCCCACACCCTCAGCACAAAACCCTAAACCCTAAACCCTAAACCCTAATCATTCCATATGCAAAGTGGCGGGCTTTTTCCATGAGCCGCGCTGATAACCAAGTGAGGCCCGGGGATTTGGCCACATTTAATTTTGGGAGGCAGCGCGTGAGGACCTGTGTCCCATGGGTCTAAGCCTAGGTGCATTGTTGTTGGACCTCGTCAGGATAGCTGGCCCAATCCCCCTACCCATGGGCCCTCACGTCATGTTAGCACACCCTCCTAGAACGGCCAGCGGTACCAACACAGTGTCCACCAAGACTTCCCGCTATATCTATTGTTTAAAATATGACGGCTGGGAATGCCTTTCTGCTTGCTAAAAGCTTGTATCTATTGTCGTACAGGTAATGCCTTGGATTCAACCCCCTGCGGCATACCCGCTGGAACTGCAGGAGGGACCAAGCTGAAGTAGAATCCCCTGGACTTACAATTAAGTTGGATAAATTGAACAAATGGTCCTTTTCCTTAAATTATACCCCCTGGAACTGCAGGCTGGCCAGGCAGCATTGGCAAGCACAACGGGAGCACAGGTACGCACTGGGGGATTGATGCCCTAACAAGGGTCTCTGCGCATTTGCAGCTGCCTCACGTGCACCATGCGCGGCGTCTATATGTACCGGACGAGGCACAAAGCCACTTTTCAATATTTTTTTTGTTTTTGTTTCTCTGATTACTGTACTTTGTGCAGGTTGGCCCTCGTCAAATTGAGCCCCCAACTGCTATTTCAAATTGATGTCTTGGCTTGGGTATACTATGTAGGCAGTTTTGGTTTGAATCATCAATACTAGCAATCCTGGACAGCTTGAACCTGGCTTCCATGTGCAGCATGGCAAGTTATTGTATTACCGTATACGGTATCCTGATTTCATCTTCGTTTTCACTAAATTACTAACAGTTGATTTATCTATTTATTTACACTGTGCAGGTCGCGCCTGACTCCCTTGTGAGCAGTGCTTTGAAGGCGCTGGTGTGGCCCGTGTTCTCAATAGGCGTCGCGCTGGGGATTGGGCAGCTGTTTGGACTCACTTTCCTTCAGGAGGTGAGTGAGGATGATCATTGCACTGTATTCATTTGAGAACGGGGTGGAAAAAGGAAAGGAATTTTAAGGATGAGGTGGGGTTAGACTGGGTTAGACTGTCAGTGCATCCCACTGCATGGTAGAGTGCATGGGACCTTGCTGGACTGCTGCATTGATGGCCATGATTATAAATGATTAATTATTGATCAATTATTTGTGATGATAGTGACAGTGGGCAAGGCTGCTGGCAAGCATACACATTGGCGTATACGCCACAGCGTTGGACGGTTCGGTGGCACGCTGCAATGCCATGCACTTTTGGAAATGCTCATGAGCCATCGGCCGCAAAATTTTATGCAACGCTTCTTTTTTATTCAGAATCTTAAAGCAGCTGATGGCATGTGGTGCAGAAGTATGGAACCCTCTCCACTTACAATACATTCGGTAAAATACACCTCTAATGGGTATTTATTAAATAAATACCCATTAGCAACTGTTCTGCTACACTGGACCTCCAAGTGTCCCTACAACTTGAGAAATTTCATGTGTGCTGATGAACCAGGCGCTGAACCCTAAACCCTAAACCTTACACAATTACCCAAACCAACTCTAAAACCTCCGTGTTGCACAGCTACAATGGGTGTTCTGTTTTTGCGGGTGGCTGCTTGGTGGATTTCAAACTGGGGGCGTGGAGTTTGCGGTCAAGTGTTGCATCTGCTTTGCGTATGAGCGCCTGTGGGCAGCCATGAAGCTCAAGTGATCAGAATTGATCACACCTGGTCATCGGTGATCACGGGTGATCAGTGACCTGCTCATCCAGACCAACCAGCAACAGCGCAAAACCCTAGCCAAGGGTCCGAATCGCACACAGCTTGGCAGGCAGCTGGGCCCGAAAGCGCCGCCCAGAATCCACCCCCCCCCAGGCGCCGCCCACCACGACATCCGAAGCCCCAACATCTCCTCTTTTTGAGTAGCGCACCCGCTTATCCAGCCACTCCAGCCAGCGCGACAGCTGAAAGCCCTCCCAAAACCCTAGCCTAGGGTCCGGGTTGCACGCAGTTCGGCAGCCTAGCTAGGCAGCCTAGGCAGTTGGGCCCGCAGGCTCCGCCCAGAGTCCACCGCTTAGGCGCCACCCACCACCACTGCCACTGCCACGGCCACCACCACCGCCTTGCAGACCCAACATCTCTCTCCTCTTTCGAGTAGCGCACCCGCTCATCCAGCCACTCCAGATCCGGCGACAGAAGCCCTTACAAAAAAACTAGCCTAGGGTCTGGGTCACACCCAGCTCGGCAGGCAGCTTGGCTTGCATGCTCTGCCCAAAGTCCACCGGCCCACACCTGCCCTGCCCTATATAGCGCCCCAGCGGCCCGCCCTGCACCGCGCTTTCCAGTGCTGCATACTGCGCCTCCTCCACAGCTGCGGTGGCTGCAGCTTGAGGCAACGGGGTAGTAAACTGGCGGAAACCCTGGCCTAGGGTAGCGGCGGAGGGTGGCTGCCGCCATCAGCTGCTGCTGCTATGGCTGGAGGTGGTGGCGGTGGTGGCGGCGGTTGTGGTACTGGGCGCGCGGGCCAGATGGGCGATGCTGGTACGAGGAGGTTCGACAGAGGGTTTTGATGCACATCCAGAGGTGGCTGGTCGTGGCGCTGGGGTTGTGGTGGCTTGGGGTGCGGCGCTGGTATGCACCATATGCATGCATGTTGGGTTGTGCAGCGCGAAATTTATCGATCAGTGGAGGCGATATGCGCGTGTCTCAACTAAAAATTGGCAAGAATTTCAGCCCCTCTATTTTTCTACCGCGAGTGCCCACGGGAACCCCTTGTTGCGCGCCCAAGCTGGTGTCTTGCCCAGCAAGCCTGCACGGGAATGGCGAGCCTCGCCAAGGAGAGTCTACATTGCATGCAGTGGTCTAAAGACCAAAAGACGCTCCAAGCGTCGATACGACGTGCTGATTTGCTGCAGATCTGCGACTTTTGCCCATACATGCCGTGCGATGTCTACCGAAAACCCCACCACAAGGCTGAGTGGTTCAGCTCTCTGAAGCCTGTTACTTACTTGTGTACCAGATGCAGAACACTGCGGTGTAAAATGTCACACAAGGCACGTCAGCCCCCAGTCTACCTGCTTCTTAGTGTTGGTGCACCGGAGAAATATGCATGCATGTGCACACACTCCGCTGCCTGGTGCACAGGCATTGGACAGTGCGTGCACCTGGGCATTAAGAGGGCACGTCACGCATCGTGTAAGCTGTGCTTGGGACAACTGCTTGGAATCCTATGCAAAATCCTGCCTTATGCTCACAGCTTGCAGCACCGTGGCGTGGCATTCACGTTAACCCCCAGCACCACCTAGCCACACAGTAACGAGGGTGCGCCCACCAGCCACTGAACCTTTGCCTGCACACGGTTTCCAACAAAGGCTGCCACAAATTCTACTGCAGTGCATCACGCAACCAAACGTTAGTGTGTATTGGTGCCTGTGCATGGATGCATATTCTGCAGTTGCGCCAGGGCATGCTATTAGCTCAATAAAAAGTAGACGCTTGCCCTGCCAGCTGCTACTTCCAAAAACTGTCTACTTGACAAGCTCTAGAGTTTAGCGTATTCTACCAACACTGGCTGGACAGCCGGCGGCAGAGGTTCCCACCCAATACACAGCAGGCACAACCCTCCCCAAAGTGTTTACCCTAGCCTACGGCACCATCATGCCAGCGTTACACACCGCCGCAGTGCTGAGGCCACTGTCTCCCCCACACTCCACCACGCCATCATGGTTGGGACTGACTCACAGCAAGGGATGGCGGTCCCCGCAAGGTGCGCTGCTGGAAGGGGCCACATCAAAGAATAAAAACCCTAAACCCTAAACAGTAGACCTCACACCTGTGCAATAGTTTGGCGCCACCACATGTGGGCAGGCTTCCGCTTTGTGTCCATGCATTTGTCGGCATGCAATGCCCTTCCCGCCACTGGTGTCTGTTCACCAGCCCCGGGGTGTTGGTAGGGGTTTAGGGGTTTAGGCTCAGGGTTTGGCGCGACTGCATCCATCGCCCTACCTTGCCCCAAGCCTACCTTCATGCAAAATGGCTTGACTGAGGTTTTGGCACTCTTCAAACACCTTCTCCTCACTAACCTTGATCATCATCAACCCCCTTGCCCCTGCCAATCCTTATCCCAGGCCCCATCAGGACACACCCAGTGCCCCTCACAACCAGGCGGCCGCTACAATCACGCACCATCACCACCTGCGCACACCCACCATCTGCTGAGCACCCCCTGGCCGTTTCTGAAGAGCATGTGGGCTGCTCTGCTGCCTACCTAGCGGGCTACAAGGTACGCACACCATAGTGATCCCCAACACCCTAGGGCGCATGCAACACCCTTCCACGCATCCACCCAACCCCCACCAAACAACGGCTGGAAATGCCTGTCTGTTTGATTGTTTGTATCTATTGCCATGAAGGTAGTATTGTGGATCCAACAGTCAACTCCTTAAACCATACCCGCTGGAACTGCAGGCAGGCCAGGCAGCACTGGCAAGCGCGGAAGGTGTGGCAAGCACAGCGGGAGCACAGGTAGGGATTTTGGTGCATTGATGCCCTAACAAGGGTTTCCGTGCAGCTAATTTGCAATGCGCCTCTTGTGCTGCATGCGCACCTTTCTCGTGAATGGGACGAGGCATACAGCCACAGTCCAATATATTAATAAAAAACACGTCCCTTGTGCAGGTTGACCCCGCCAATTCAAGCCGCCGACTCATTCTTTATGTTGATGTTTTGCTTTTGTAGGCAATTTTTGTGTCATTAATAAATACCATTAATATTGATCGCTTCTTTCAGGTTGACGTCCAACTTGGACCAGTTGAGCCTGAGTTCCATGTGCACAGGGCGGTGAATTATTGTATTATGTATTTAATTATTTACTCATTTAGTTATTTATTTACACTGTGCAGGTTGAGGCTGACTCCCTAGTGCGCAGCGCGTTGAAGGCCCTGGTGTGGCGCATGTTCTCGTCAGGTGTCACGGTGGGGGTTGCGCTGCTGTTCTTTGGGGACAAGGTGGAGGTGAGTGGGGATTGCACTGCTCCTCTGTGGGGACCAGGTGGAAAAAGGAAAGGAAAGAAAAGAATGGGGTGGGATGAGTGCATGCTTAGGGTGCATGTACAGTGCTGGACAGTGCGGTGGCAGTCTGCAGCAAATGCCATGCATCCATGAATGGTGGGTCATCGTCGCCCAAATCCATGCAGCGTCTCTCCAGTTACGATTTATTTGACTTTGCATTACACTAAAACCCATTTGCAACTGCCGTGTTAAACTGGATAACCTCCATGCAGGTGAAGCGGCGCCTACAATTGAACCCTAAACCCTACACACTAAATCTAAACTCAACTCAGAAACCTCCATGGGCGCATATCAGCCAGGCACTGAGCCCTAAACCCCACAAACTAAACCCTAAACCCAACTTGAAAACCTCCATCTGTGCAGGTGAACCAGGCTCTGAACCCTAAACCCTAAACCCTACACACTAAACCCTAAACCCAACTTGAAAACCTCCATCTGTGCAGGTCAGCCAGGGACTAAGCCCTAAACCCTTCATGAACAGGGTCTAAACAGTAATTACTAAACCCATCTAAACCCTAAACCCTAAACCCAACTAAAAAACCCTCCATGTTCGCAGTTGAATCAAGCGCTGGCATTTGGGGGCGTGGAGTTCATTATCAAATACTGCATCTACTTTGCGCATGAGCGCCTGTGGGCAACAATCAAGCTCAAGTGATCAGAAACCCGGCAATCGCGAGTAATAAATGATCCAGACACTCCAGGGACAGCGGCGAGGCCTCCCAAAACCCTAACCTAGGGTCCGGGTTGCACACAGCTCGGCAGGCAGCTGGGCCCGCAGGCTCCGCCCAGAGTCCACAGCCCCCCATGCGCCGCCGCCGCCACCGCCACCCCCCCGGAGCCCCAACATCTCGTCTTTCGAGTATCGCACCCGCTCATCCAGCCAATCCAGCTCTGGCGACAGCGCAGTGCCCCGCCCAGAGACCCTCCCAAATCCCTTGCCATCCCCTCCAAAACCCTTGCCGGACCCCGGGCTAGGGTTGGGCGACCTGCCCTGGCGGGACCTGCTGACCTGGCGGCTGATGGCCTCAGCGGTGACACGTGGCGAGCTCCCGTTGGCCGGCGAGCCCATGCTGGCAATCGAGTCGTCTTCTGTGAAATACGTCCCCGATGGAATAGCCCGGGCCGCTGTCCCCGGGGATTTTTTCGCGCCCCTTTTCCCCCCTGGCTGCTCCAGGGCCGGGACGATGAGGGCGTCGTCCAGGGTTAGGGTTTCCAGGCTAGGGTTTGCGGCGAGCAGGGCCTGTGTGCCCCGTGCGCTGAGCGCCCAGCACTGGCGGAGCGTTAGGGTTTGGAGGAGGGTGAGGTTGGCCAGGGAAAGGGCGTCTGCATCGGTGAGCATGCAGCCCACCAGGGATAGCGAGTGCAGGCTGGGGATCTGGAAAAGGGAACCAGGGCGGGAGCAGTGAGGCAGGGTGCCTGAGGGTGCAATTGCAGTGTGCTAGGGTGAGCATGGCCATGCACGACAGAATGTTGCCTCCTGGAGGACCAATAGATAGGGACAATATATAGGAACAACAGAATGTAGTCTCAAAGAGATCTACACAGCAATTGCATGTTGCACACATGTGGCAGGTGCTGATTCAAGATCTAGCCGATCCACAAACACAATAGGTTAAACCACCAGCTAGGACACAGTGCACCATGACAACTAGCTGCAAATTTCGAATAGTATAGGAACACATGTAACATTCATCGCCCACCTGTGCGAGTGCCTTGCATCCCCTGCTGCTGATGTGTTTGCTCCCCACGCGCAGCACCCGCAGCATCGGCATCATCTGCTTCAATGCCACACACCCATCATCGCAAAATTTGGTCCCCAATAGGGACAGATCCGCAATCTGCAGCCCCGCGTTTCCTCCCCGTTCCTTTTGTCCACCCGCATATTTCCCCCCCTGTCCCCACTGTTCGACCAGGGTGTGCAGGGCTTCCCCAGTGACAGGTGTCGAGCTGAGGTCGAGGGCTGTGAGGTGTGGTAGTGAAACCAGAAAGGGGAGGTGGTCATCCAGCACCTGCGCCACATTACAATTATATTTACGAAACATTATACATACTACTTTGTTGAGGAGAGGTGGTGATCTGCTACCTTTGTAGCATACAGTGTTACCATGGGAAGAGATACACGCACAAATCTGCGAGCTGCTGTCGTGTGCCTTCACCGGGAGCAGCTGCTGACCTATGGTGGTCCCGACCCTAGAAGAATTTTACTGCGTCAAACTTCCACAAATATTTCCACGCACCACGCACATACAATTGGTAACACCAGCAAGTTCCTGGTTAACATCCGGTGACAAGCTTGCAATAAATGTGCCATTTGCATTCCTCACCTGCGTCCCTAACAGGTTGAGGCTGCGCAGGCATGTGAGGTGCACCACCACATGGGTCCACGCGGGTGGGTGGGGGGTGGGGGTGGCTGTGCGTGTGCCCCCCACCAGCAGCTTGGTCAGGGAGGTGAGGGAGGAAAGGAGGTGTAGGGTGTCCCCGTCCACTGTGGCGCCTGTGGGTGTAAATACTTTTCAAGGTGAATTGCCACTCTTGTCATACTATAATGTGGAATCGCAGGTGTGTGAACATGCTTGGCTGAGCGGCAGCTTCCATACTGCGGGAACAGCAGCAGTGTTTCATTTAAGAACTAAGTTAGGCCACTGCCATGACCGCCCGCACCTGTTAGGTCCAATCGCTGCAGCAGGCTCAACCCTTGTAGGGTTTCCAAGCTGCCCACCTGGCAATCCGACAGGTCCAAACCACGTAGGGTGCCGGCGGTACCCTGCATTAGGGTTTCCAGCAGCTGCCGCCCTGCCCACCCCTCAAATTGCACCCCCGGCAGCTTGAGGGTCCTCAGATGTGGCAGATGTGGGACTGGGAGGGGGGAAGTCTGGTGGGCCCCCAATATGCAGCGGCCCATGTGGAGGTGGTGGAGGGAGGGGATGGGGGGCGGGAGAGTCACACCTGCAAGTGGTGGGGGTGTGATGAAATCTGGTAAGGTTCGGTGAGGTGCTTGATAGGGTTTGGTGAGCGTGTGGGGAGGGTTTGGGAGGCTCACGGCTGCGGTAGGTGGGGTTCGGTGAGGGTACGTATGTCATTCGTAATCTAACAAGGCGTGTGCACACACGTCCCATCCCTGTCAAATTGAATCCCCAAATCCCATCCCTTTCAGATTGAGTCCCCAAATCGGAGTGCTCAAAGTGGTGGGCTTCCTCGGTACTGCACGGACCTCAATTACGCCAACAACACCTCACCAACGGTATACCCTTGTGCGTATACCACTTCACACCGGAAATAAACCACCCACCTGTCCATGCCACATTGAGGGACTCCAGCTGAGTCAGCCCCGCCAGCCGTTCCAACCCCCTGTCCCCCACCCCTGCCCCCCACAGCTCCAGCCTGGTGAGACCCGTGAGGGCGCCAAGGGGGGCGCAGCACTCATCGGATGTGGGGAGGCCCCCCATGTCCAGGGAGCGGAGGGTGGTGAGGGTGGAGAGGAAGGAGGCGGTGGGGGGGCGCATGCCGGTCTCTGGGGGGAACGGGGGGTTGCATTAGGGCGTGTACAAGGTATGTCAAGGGATCGGGAGTGCGTGAGTGCAGGGGTGTGATGGAGTGTGTGCAGTCAGTCACGTCGACCTAGCTAATGTGCCAATAGGTGCTAAATGGCCAGAGAAAATATTCCCCCAGGCCCATTTCATCCAAATTTATTATATATTTATCTGTTCATCCACACACAATAATGCCTGCCGGCCTCCCCTCTCTTGGCCCAGATATACCTGCAACCCCCCATTATCACTCAAACCCACATCACCACACACCCACATCGCTACCGCCACCACCACCACCCACCTGCAATATCCAGCGATGTGAGGGCGGTCAGGGGCTGCAGATGGGCCGCCGCCTCCGGCCCCAGCCCCCCGCACCCCCTCAGGCTCAGCGAATGCAGGCTGGCAGCCACACCCACCAGGTGCGCCAAGCTGTCGCCCCTCAGCCGCGCACAGCCGGTCAGCTGGAGGTGTCGGAGGTGGCTGGGGAGATGGGTGGGGGGTGGGGGGTGGGTTGGACAGGCAACAGGTCGCAAGGACTGGGGTGTGGGCAGACGGTGGGGGATAAAGCGTGTGGGCTCGCAATCTTTGGGTATGCAGAATCAAGTGGGCTGCAGGTTTCAAAGTGCAGGGATGTTGGTGGTGGTGGTTGGTGGTGGGGTGGGTGACAGTGAAACGGCCAGAGTGGCACATTTAACCCTAATCAAACCCTAACCAACCTTACCTGAAGGACCCCAGGTATGACAACCATGCCGCCCCTGACCCCACGCCATATCCCCCTGTCAGGCGCACATCGGTCACGCTCCACTGGAACAACTCAAGCTGAGGTGGGGCAATCCGGTTGGCAGCCAGCAGGCGGTCCAGGATGGTGTTGGCAGCCTCCTCGGGCAGGTACTGTGGGCAAGGGGTTAGGGTTAGGGTTTAAATTGTGGGGTTTGGGGTTTAGGATTTAAATTGTGGGGTCAGGGTGTGCTAGCAGGCGGTCCAGGATGGTGCTGGCCGTCTCCAGGTACTGTGGGCAAGGTTTAGGGTTTAGGGTCTCGGGTCTAGGGTGTGTTCAGGTGGTGTGGCAATGGGGAACAGTCTATATAGGTACACAAAGTTGAGGAGGTACCTATCCAGGGTTCCCCTTTGAGACCAACGACCACCAACACACCTCGTTACTGCAACAGGTTACCATGCACCATTGCTAGCCACCACACACACTGCTTAGCTACAGCATTGCATGTATGGTAAAAGCATGTGGTTGAGGGTGGAGGTTGTACGCACCGCCAGGTGCCGCCGTTGCACCCTCCATGCCTCCCCCGCCAGCACCGCCTGCACAGGCACACCACCTGTCGACCACCTTCCCTACCCTAGAGCACTCATCCCGAACACGACAGGCATGAACTCAGATCGCACGGATGCAAGCTTCCAAGGTCGCATACAGTTGCTTTTGTTGTTAGTGGTGCGTCTGGGAGGGCGCTTGGGGCGCCACATGCATGCATGCCCTTGCCCAGCATTTTGCACGCACGCGGCATGGGCCATATATGCATGCATACGGCAGACCTGGCCCGTGCACCTTTGGCATTCATGAAAGCATACTGGCACACGTGTACGCACCTCAATAGACAGGGACAGTAGTGTCGGGACGCCAACGCCTTGGCCAGACATGCCCCCGGCCTTGTGCGCAAAGGGATGGGAGGGACTCTATGATACGGGTGTCGAAAAGTAGGGGGGGGGGGGATTGGAACTTGGAAGCGACAACGAATTGCACGGGATGGCAGGTGTTACAACAATGTGACGCTGCTTTCGCATTGCGCTTTGTAGCCTGTTTTTAACAGCTCCGTCACCAGAGGGGAATGGGTAAAAACGGGCATCGGGGAGGTAACCCAATGCCATGGCCATGCATGACCAAAAAAGCATGCTGCAGCAGAAAATTGATTTTCTGTCATGCCTTTCAGCCAGTACCAAGATGGTGGTTGCACGTGGACAGCAGCCACGTGGGTGTGCACAAACTGCTAGGGTTTTCTTTGGTGTCCAGCTTCAAGCCGTGTCCAAGCCCAAAGCACTACAAGCACTAGTGCTGACCTGCACTTGCAGTGTGCAACGCCAGGAATAAGCCGCCTGCACACCACCCAACACGGCCCTTCTCTCTCAACACTCTCAGGATGGCAAAATGCCTTATTCACGAATACTGCTGTACGTCTAAACCTCTGTACTCGCGCAGTGATACATGTTCACATTAAATGCTGCTGGTGCATACAACACACCACAAGACGCGATCCAATAATGTTATCCCCCATGTCCCCACCAGCTACGCCACCATCCCCTCCCCTCCTCCATCCTCCGCCACCCCCCTCACCCCCCCACCCGTCACCACATACTCACACCACGCCTGCGGCAGGTGGGGGCTGAATACCACCTGCATGCGCCGCCGCACCACACCACCACCACCACCGCCGCCGCCACCACCACCGCCACCGCCCTCCTCCTCCCCTTCATATGCATTCTCGTCATACCCCTGGGGTGTGGCGCGGGAGAGGAAGATTCTGGTGTTGACGCAGTTTGCCCAGGCCAGCCCTAGGGATGGAATGACCTCCCTCCCGGAGGATTCCAGCCTCAGTCCCGCTGTGTGGCGCGTCTGCATGACAGACCCAGAGCCCTGCATGGCGTCCGCCACCTGGTACAAGGTGTAAACACGAAGTCAGTAGTGGTTGCCAAGTAAACCCTACATGGGAACCCTTCACGGCAACAGGAACCCTACACAAGAACCCCACACGGGAACAGGCCTCTGCGAAGGTATGTAAACAGGACGACAACGCAAAGCTACTTTGTGGATCTTACAATTGCCCACTACAGTACTCAACCAAGCGAAAAGGTGTGCCACGCCAGTAATGGCATTACTGCAAACAGGATGCCCCTGCCCTCCTCCCACCTGGAGGACAACCACCACCGCCAACTTACAAGCATCTGCAAACTGGGGCAGCAGGGTGCTGAGCCACTATGATCCACTGCCTCACCTTCCCACCCAAACTGCCTTCAGTACACCCCCACCCCCCACCCTACCTGGTTGACCACAACCACCGCCAGGTTATATGCATCAGCAAACTGGCGCAGCAGCGCGCTAAACCGAAACAGGGCCCCGGACCGGTCTGCAAAGCCCACATCCTCGCCCATGTCTCGAAACACGTTGGCCACGGAATCCACCACAATGAGCCGCACGGGTCTGGTGGGAGGGTTTTCCAGTAGGGTTTCTGCTCGCTCCAGGCACTCCATGAGGTCGTCGGAGGTTTGGATGCCCTTCTCCACGAAGATTTTGTCGCACATGGCTTGGGGTTGGAGTCCTGGCGGCCTGGAAGGGGGGGGAAGATTGGGCTTTTAACTGGTGTATGGATGCGCAAGCTGGGCGTTGGATCATGCCGCATTATTTGTGATTTATGTATGAAGATCCAAACGCAGGAGGAAACGATTCATGTGGGAAAAGTCTAGGTTTAGGGATCAAACTTCAACTTAGATAATTTCCCGCTCAAAGCATGTCCGATGTTGTCCATATGCATGGCGTTAAACTCCCTCCCCTGCCCCGCTCACCCGCACATCTCCCCTGCCAGCTCCACCAGGCGCTGTATGGGTGGCTCCCCCTCAGTATAGATGTACCTGCGCACCACACCACGCCGTGCCTAAACCCACAGCAACAGTTGGAAACAACACCCCAATGTGCGCTGCATAATATTGGTGCACAGCCAGACGCGTTTTGGTAGATAAGCATATGCAATTCCCGGGAAAACTGCGCGGATTTTGAACAAGCCGAGGGTGAGGAAAGTGAAAAAAAATCCAGGTTGCATGGGAGATATGTGAACTCCAGACTGGCAAGGTAGGAGGGTTGTACCGGTCAGTCAACCGGTGTGTGCTTGTATTAGGGTTTATGCGTGAGCAGGGACGCACAGTGCGCTCCCTTCCAGTCCCCCGAAGTGTGTCGGCCACTGGGCAGTCAGCAGCAGCTGTGTGCACCACTGCGTCTTGCCAGCAGTGGACTCGCCTGCAACACAGAAAGACCACCTTGTGAAAGTTGCAACAGGGTTTCAAAGTTTGAACTAGCAAACCCTTTGACTGTGTGCAGGGGTGTGGGTGACAGGCGTGCCATCGGTGCTAAGGGTGGCAGAGAAAACAGGAGGTATTTTGCCGACGGGATGTACGATGGCACAAAGAGAGCCGAGAAGTAAAAGATTTTGGGCTTGTTTCGCACCCAGAAGCTCCCCGCCCACCCCCCACAGCACCACCACCACCACCACACCCAACACCCACTCCCACATCACACCAGACTCAGAACTCAAGCCCACACCCACACCCACACCCACACCCACACCCACACCCACTCTCTAGTTGGGGACTTTCCACCTACCCACGAGCTCTGTGATGCCTCCACAGGGTATGCCTCCCTGCAGGCATGCGTCAAGGATGGGGCAGCCCACTGAGAGGCGTGGTGGGGTGCCCAGCTGTATTGGTCGGCGCTGAAGGGCTGATTGGTTGTACATCTGCTGCTAGAGGGACCGAAGCTTGAGCTGAGGAAGTACATTCGCTAGTGCTAAGACCGCAGAGCAGGGGTTTCAGTAGTGTGTATATAGCTCCATGGCTGGGTGGTAGACTTTGCTGTTGTCTGAAACTGTTGAATAAACACGTTTTGTTATATCCAGTAGTCGAGCACTGCCATAGCGTCACTGAGTTGGGTCGTGTTTGCTGGCAATGTCACTTTTTTTGCAAGCATGCATCTCAGCAAATTAGTTGCTGACGCTAGGGTGAGATTGACAGTATGTATTGCTTATTAGAAGCATTTTGTAAACAATTACGGCGTTGTAGATTGATGTCAACCAGTATAGAAACGATACAATAATAATACACATATCCGAAGAACCCTCGAGACAAATAGGTGTCGACGTCAGGGCAGCCTTGTCCGGAGCTTTTTCAGGCTGCTGAAGGGGGAAGTTCACCGCAGTCAGCATGGCGAATGCTAGTTTCTTTCCAAAAGGGTAAGCGGCCAACTGCAAAAGTGAGATATGTTTGCCACCTGCTATTCTCTATTCTAGTGTCATGACAGCGTAGCTCACTCCAAAGACACCACCCTGACACAGGTCACCCACACACTCGGTTGTTGCAGTGCTAACGGTGGATCCTGTCGTGCAGGTCCTTTGGAGGCGGGCACCATCAGCACCACCTGCGCTCACGAAGGGCAACGAGTTGCAGGGCGGGCTGCGACAGGGTTACCTCCGTCAAGCAGCAACCTGTGTCTTGGCAGCTCAAACAGTTTAGTACAGTACTGCTTGGGGGCATTGTCTTCCTGGAATTGGGGCCAATGTCGGCACGGTTGCCGACTCGCAAGACAAAGCTGGACAACTTGGTGCGAAATATTCTTTAACACACCCACTGGTCCAGTACTGTTGTTCACCAGTGGACTGGAACCTATTGTTGTGCCATATTGCTGTCCTAGTATCAACTATGGTCAACATGACAGGTTTAGGGGTTCTGTTTGCACAACCTCTTACGCAACTGGTTGCCTACCTGACAAACAATGCTTGAGCTCATACAGTTTGCTGTGCTGTGCAAGAGGTCTCAACCATGGTTGCGCAGGCATCTACATTGAAAGAGATTAAACAGTTGAGGGAAGACCTTGAAGAGAATTTCAACGAGGTCAACGAGAACCTCCGGGATCTTGAGGCTATCGTGTCTGGGCAACTGAAAACAGGTGGGTTCAAAGTGCAAGCACACCAGTTCGCAGCCACCTCTTGCTTAATGGTGTCAGTGTGCAAAGCTTGTAAGCCGTCTGTTGCAGCTTGGATATGTATACGCCGTTTGAAACCACTCACTGCAGCCTACTTCATTCCTGCAACTGTTGGTGCTTGTGAGCAATTGTGCAGAAGGGGCTGCAACTGATTTGACAAGAAGACTCACAACCTCCATTTCCCACTATTGCAGGGCGGCGCAGGTAAGCGTCCTGTTGCTGCTACCGTCCTGCTACAGCGCCAGCTTGCAACATGCGCGGCATGAGCGACGAGGAGGTCATGCATACTGCATCGCTGGTTTTGTGGGTGGATGCAGGCAGGTAGACGAAGTGCAGAGGGGAGGAGGGGGCGGGGAGGAGTGGGATGGGGTGAGTACGGTAGGTATTGTGTTGGAATGGCAACGTGGCTGTGTTGGTTATGAGGTGGCCGTTTCCACAAGATGTTATTCAACCGCTGTTTGCAGTCATGGGCGGCAGGGCTGTTTCCACCTGTATTGCAACGAGAAGCACGGTTTTGTACATAGTAGTATGCCCTTGTGTTTGAATGCGCGTAGGCCCACACATATAGTGCAGGGGTGGATATTGTGGAAGTGAGTAGGAATTTCAAGTATTATCTCGCGGTCACCTTTGCCACTTTGTCCCTGTTCCTTTATGTGCAGTTATCATGTTCATGAAGTGATGGTTGGGAAGGACACACCTCGCCAAAGTTTGCAGTCCAGCTGGCAACGATTTCCCTCTTATAAGTTTCTGTGCACTCTTGTTCCCTGGGATCGATCTAGGGTCTATGCAATACAACAGTGTGCTTGTGGTACTGACCTGCAGGTTCCTCCCCTTGTTGTTATAGTGTGTAGCCAACTTTCAGTCCACCTCATGGCGATGCCGGCCGAATTTAATCACACTTGCACACTGTGATGTCAGCCAAATGGTTTCCTAGCTCCGAGCTCGGGAGAACCCTTTTGTAACAGCGCAAAGAGACAATTAAGCCGTGGTTGGCATGGTAAAAACCATTGAGCCAGATACCGCGCTCATCAGCAGCTTCCAGTGTCATCTTGACATGGTGTACACAACGGGAAAGTATGGTGTAGTGCCAGGCATTTTGGTTGTATATGGCAACGCAACGCTGGATGTTGCCTCAAGCTGGCGGCTTGCCATCAGCGCGTGTTACTAATATGCATGCCTTGGCTCAAGTGACAGGCCCTTCCGTCAACTTGCTAAGATACGGATTCCTAGCAACCAGCAACAGCAACTGATGATGCATCAGGTAGAAGATAACGAGTTGGGTAGGATCACATCTGCCTTTTGGGTCGTTGGCAGGTGTTGACATCACTTTTTGCATGCATGCATTGCATCCAAAGTGCGCATGATCGACTGACGCAAAATGCGCGTTGATGCCCTCTAGTGCATTACAGGAGCTTTGTACAATAACGGCGTTGTGTATCGGTGTGGTGCAACAGCTGACTGCTTTACTTCTTTCCGATAATGTCATAAAGGGGGTGTGATATCTGAATGTGAATCGAGTAGGTCAAGCAGCCACAAAAGGCACTTCATGCGAGTTTTCACATCCAACTTTGTGCAAAAGGGCGTGGCCAGAGCATGCTTGCCCTACAGCATTGGTTAATTGTGGGCCCTAGAGCTCGTATCTATTTAATTGGTCACGCAGCGAGGCTGCTGCTTCCCATGTGGGCTGCAGTATCACGAGACAAAACACCCACCAGCGCACTTGCCTTGCAAGCAGCTTGCCCAGAAGGACTGGCCCTGTAGGGCTGCAACTGGCAGTCCGTCGTTATGACGTCGCGCTGACGCAGGCGGAGCCTGTACTGTCCTGCTCTGCTATAGCCTTTTGCCACCTCAGACCTCTGAGGTTTTTCAACTTGCCTAGACCCTGTACCCCATTCTTCGTCTTGACCAGTCAGCAGCAGCTTACAGAATCTACTCGAAACTGGTTTCTCGTTCCAGTTATTCAGTATTGGACGTCCTTCTCTCATAAAAGCCTTACCTCACATCTTTTAAAAAGGGCAGTAAGGAAAATTTGCCCATCATGGAGGGGGCAGGGATATCGGCCAAGGACACTGAGGTCCGGTTGGCCAGGTCTACCAAGGTCAAGAACAAGCAACCTGCAGGAAGACAGGTATGCATGCATATACAAACTTGCACATAGAACCTGGATTGATACACCCACCATCCAAACATGCATGCACCTGAAATCCACCTGTGTTTCAGTGCACCAACCCCGGGGAAGGCCAGTTAACTTCTCAACAGCCAGTTTGATACCGTTGGCGCCATATTAAGGCCACCCTCGCATAACAGCCCATGCTCTGCTCCCATCGCCAAACCACCACCATCCCATCCATCCCCTGCACATAGGACCTAGTCCCATGCGTCCCAGCAGTGCAGACACAAACCACCACATGCACCTCGTGCCACACATATCCGCCAGACCTTGACCTGGCAAGCCTTGAAGCCACGCCTGAACCCTGCAAAATCCCCCCCGCCTGCAGATCACCGCGGAGCAGATCCTGCGCGAGTCCAAAGCGCTCCAGGACCAGGACTTCAAGCCGCCCACCCAGAAGATCACCGACCCGCAGGAGCTGGCCGAGTACAGGCTCAAGAAGCGCAAGGAGTTTGAGGACGTGGTGCGCCGCATGCGCTGGAACCAGAGCGTGTGGGTCAAGGTGAGGGGGCCAGACGCAATAATGGTTTAGTTGAATTGAGACAAGCGGGTTCAAGCAACAGCGCCCCAGTTGAATGGAACATGCGCGTATGCTGTGAGCCGCACAGCAACCTGTGTACACCTCCTTCTACATACATACACACACATCTATGCACACTCAGCATTCTCACAGGGGAGTGGCGCTGCATACCCTGCTAACCTAGCAACCAGGCAACCTCACTTTCAGTATGGGGGGAACCTCTTAAGCCCCCAACTTCACTCTACACACACAGTGGAGGGTGTGCACTTCTCACACACACACTCCCCATACCACAAAGGCCCTCTGCCCCACCCGGCGGTCCACCCACCCCCCACCCCCACCCCCCGCAGTACGCGCAATGGGAGGAGTCGCAAAAGGACTTCCGCCGCGCGCGCTCCGTGTGGGAGCGCTGCCTGGACGTCAGCTACCGCAACGTCACGGTGTGGCTCAAGTACGTGGAGATGGAGATGCGGCACCGCTTCATCAACCACGCGCGCAACGTGTGGGACCGCGCGGTGACGCTGCTTCCCCGCGTGGACCAGCTGTGGTACAAGTATGTGCACATGGAGGAGATGCTGGGCAATGTGGCGGGCGCGCGCCAGATCTTTGAGCGCTGGATGCGCTGGGAGCCGGACCACCACGGGTGGATGGCGTACATCAAGGTGGGTGGGTGGGGGTGGGAGGGGTGGGGTGTGGGGGGCATTGGCTGGGGACTGGAATCCCAGGTGGGGGTGCGTACATCAAGGCGGGTGGGGGGATGGGGAATGAGGCGTGGGTGGGTGCGGGGGCCCTGGGATTGGTGCTGGAATGCCAGGGGTGGATGCGGTACATCAAGGTGGTGGGGTGGGGTGGGGGGTTGCGGGGGTGAGGGGGAGCTGCAGAAGGGCATTGTGCATTTGCCATGGATGGATGAGGTGGGAGCAATGTGCGACGGTGCATTGCATGTGTGCCATTTGGCGATTGGCAATGGTTCTTTGGTGTACTCCATCATTAGGTAAATCTTGCAACTGGGCGGCAGGGATGTGTGACGATCTGGGGATTGCACACGTGCATGGACCATGTGAACAATTTTGAGCCAGCATTGCACCCTGCATTGCCCATTGCATGGCTTCGGGGCCTTGACCGACACCCTCAACTCTTGAATTCACACCCTAGCCTTCGCAGAACGAGCTGCGATCCACCAGAATGACACCTGAAGCCCAAAGTCCCAAATCCTTGACCCCAATCCCAAAACCCCGCAGATGGAGCTGCGGTACACCGAGATTGAGCGGGCGCGCGAGATCTTTGAGCGTTACGTGCGGTGCATGCCCAGCGTGAAGGCATGGGTGCGCTACGCAAAGTTTGAGATGAAGAACGGGGACGTGGCGCGTGCCAGGGGTTGCTACGAGAGGGCGGTGGAGGAGCTAGGGGAGGACGGGCAAACGGTGTGTGGTGGCATAAACCCTACCAGAAAGCCTCATGGAAAACTGTATGGGCAGTCTTGTCTGGGCGGAGGGGGGGGCGGTGGGAGAGGCGGGGAGGAGGGGCTGGGGGAGGGCGGGCGCAGGAGTGCTCCCACTGGTACTTTGTGCCGCAATTAGCATAATCACCTCAGTCAAAGTTGCCCAGTATCGTTCCTGTATGTTGCATGGAACATCATAACTGCATGTACCTAGTCATCATGCTGGGAAGAGCTCAACAAACACCACCGAAGTGTACTGAGTGATTTCACCAGGACTCCCCTGCCTGCTGCCGCGTAAACCCTACACCCTGCCCGCCGCAGGAGGATCTATTTGTGAAGTTTGCCGAGTTTGAGGAGAAGGTGAAGGAGTTTGACAGGGCGCGCGCCATCTTCAAGTACGCGCTGGACCACATACCCAAGCACCAGGCGCAGGAGCTGTACAGGCGATTCGTGACCTTCGAGAAGCAATATGGGTCAAGGTGCGGCGTGGAGGGTATGGGGTAGGGTGTTAGGGCTTGGGTGCTTGTGTGGGGAAGTCTTCTGCAATTAGTGGAGCTTTGTTATTCAAACGTGCTGCGCTAGGGTTTTGATGGGGTTTGTATGGGGGTGGATCTGGGGCTTTTTTGAAGCTTTTGAGGGAGTGCGAGCCAGGTGATGCAGCCTAGGGGTTGTAGGATTCAGGAGTGTAATGTTTGAGGTCAGGGCTGGAAAGTGAGCCCCCATCCCATCATCTTCTTGCAGGGAGGGCATTGAGGACGTGATTGTGAGCGAGCGGCGGTTCCAGTACGAGGAGGAGGTTGCGCGCAACCCGCTCAACTACGACAACTGGTTTGACTACGTGCGGCTGGAGGAGGGGGCGGGCGAGCCGGACAGGGTCAGGGAGGTGGGTGGTGGTGGTGGTGGTGGTGGTGGGCATAAGCACATCTTGGCGGAGGCGCATGGCAGGGGCAAGGATGGAGGGTGGATGCACTTCACCTGGGGGGGCACATGGTGGTTCTGCAGCACCCACGCACGTACAACAAATCATGCGCACACAACTAATATAACTAAACCCTAGTGAAGCCACAAGGCAAGAGCCATCCCCCATGCCAATAGCCCGCCTATAACCCCTCCCCACTCAGGTGTACGAGCGCGCCATCTCGCACGTCCCCCCTGCTCCCGAGAAGCGCTACTGGCAGCGCTACATCTACCTATGGCTCAGGTATGCGCTGTGGGAGGAGCTGGAGGCGCAGGACCCGGAGCGCACGCGCGAGGTGTACAGGGCGGCGCTCAAGCTCATTCCGCACGCCAGCTTCACGTTTGCAAAGGTGGGTGGTTGGGGTTGGTGATGGTGATGGTGATGGTGTTGGTGGGTGGGTGGGGGTGGTCTTGGTGGGGGTATGAGGCTTGGCGGCGCGCCACTGACCGCTCTGCCTGGTTCGTCCCCGTGTGCATAGCTGAATCCTACACCCTGCGGCCCTACTGCATTGCGTGTGTATACCTGTCCCCGCACATCCTGGCAGACTGCGCATCCGTAAACCCTAAACCGTATTCCAACCCCCCTAGATCTCTCACATTCCGATATCTGCCCCCCTGCCTTGCAGATCTGGATCCTTGCAGCCCGCTTTGAGATCAGGCAGCTGCGCCTGGACTCTGCCCGCAAGATCCTGGGCATGGCGCTTGGCCTGTGCCCCAAGCCCAAGCTTTTCAGGGAGTACATTGAGATTGAGGCAACGCTGGGGAACGTGGACAGGTACGATTGAAGTTGGGTGTTGGGGGTGGGCTGCTTCAGCACCAGCTGCCTCATTCTTGATTGCTAAGCTGATTGCATCACCTGCCCAATACTATCCCTTTCTCAGACCCTACACCAGCCCCTACACCAGCCACACCACGCGTGCGGCAAGGAGATGTACCAACATTACTCATGTGCCTGACCACCACCTATGGCCCCCCACAACCCCCCTCCCTTTTGAGCACACACCCCCACAACCCCCCTCCCTTTTGAGCACACACCCCACTACCCTTCACCCCGCACTGCTGCAAGCTGCTGTAAGCAAAACACCCACGCTGAACAACCCACCCCATTCTCGCGTCCCCAGGTGCCGCAAGCTGTATGAGAAGTTCCTTGAGGTGTTCCCCTCCAACTGCACCACCTGGTGCAAGTTTGCTGACCTGGAGGAGGGGCTGGGCGAGGCGGACAGGGCGCGCGCGATATACGAGCTGGCAATCACGCAGCCCGTGCTGGACATGCCAGAGGTCCTGTGGAAGGTAAAGATCCATTTGTTTGAGTGTCGCTGATATCTGGTGAAACCCAAGGACCCTTGCCTTCCCAAGCGCAGCCGGTGCTGGACATGTCTGAGGTCCTGTGGAAGGTAAAAACCCTGACACCCTCGACACTTGGTGCAGCACATCCCTCACGTTAGACCCCTGGTCTCTTTGCCACTCCACATGTAACTTGTTGTAAGTTGTGATGGTGTTTGTCATCCTGGGCAGGCGTGTAAGCACATGCGGAGAGCACTTTCTTTTTCTTTTCTTTTGTTGAGATGCATTGGTATCATTTCTGCAGATAGCATGCATTCAAATCTCTATACGTGTCTCCCTTTGCGCAGGCGTACATTGACTTTGAGATCGGCGAGGGCGAGCGCGAGCGCGTGCGCCAGCTGTACGAGCGCCTGCTTGACCGCACCAAGCACGTCAAGGTGTGGATGAGCTACGCAAAGTTCGAGGCAACGCCCATGCCGCTGCTGGAGGCGCAGGGGGAGGAGGAGGAGGAAGGGGAGGACACAAGGTAATAGCGGGAGGGGAAAGGAGTTGGGGGGAGGCGGTTCGCCGTGCTGCATGGAGGTGTATTTCAAGGTTTTCCTGTAAAGAGGCACCCAGTGCATGCACCAGGGTAAAGGCCTGTGCAAGGGCCATGGATGGCTGAGGTCATCTGAGCTGGTCAAACTATGCCTGGCTGGGAGTTGATGTTGGGAGTTGATACTGCTGCACTTCAGTACTCGGTTAATCCCACGCCACCCATGCAAGTCCAATTAAGCCCCCAGCCACGGCATCCCATCCCACCCCACCCAAGCCGAACCAACCCCAACCCAACCCTATCCTTTGCGCAGGGAGGCGCGCGCAGCCGCAGCCGAGGCGCGCGACCCCTCCGAGGCCGCAGCCGCACGCGAGGCCCGCGCCCGCTCCGCCTACGCGCGCGCGCACCGCAACCTGCGCGAGACGCAGCCCGACGCCAAGGAGGAGACGGTCATGCTGCTGGAGGCGTGGCGCGGCTTTGAGGCGAGCTGCACCAGCAGGTGTGGGGGAAGGGTAGTTGTGGGCGCCGGTTGCGTTGGTTGTGGTATTGGGTGCTGGGCGGAATCGTGCGGGGAAAGGGAACGCAATATTGGATGCTCCTGTTTTAATTTATTTTGTGTTTCCAGATATAATTTTCAATAAAATATCTGTTTCTTTTTCAAGGGTGCAATGTATGTACATTCAATCTGATGCACCCTGCCATCTCATCCACGTCCCCTAAAAAAAAACCTCCCTTCAAAAATGTACAGTAAATAAATTTAGATGCTGATCATTGTTCCTCCCCTCCCCAGGTCCCCTGAGGAGCAGCAGCGCGCTGTGGCCGCCGTTGAGAAGAAGCTGCCCAAGCGCGTCAAGCGCAAGCGGCCGCTCCTGCTTGAGGACGGCACACCCGCAGGCATGGAGGAGTACTATGATTACATCTTCCCAGATGAGGCGGCCACCGCACCCAACCTCAAGCTGCTCGAGGCCGCGCACAGGTGGAAGCGGCAGAAGGTGGAGGAGGAAACCGGGGAGGAGGCGAGCTAGCGAGGGCGGGAGTGGTTGCAGTGGGCGTGCGGCTAGGCGCTGGGGGTGTGGAGGGAGGGGAGGGAGGAGAGGGGAGTGGGGGTGGGATGTGGATGTGGCAAGGGGGTTGCGCTGGCCCTAGATTACTTGTACACATTAGACTGGTGTTATAGGGGGAGCTGCTGTTGAATTGTTCCACCATCCTCGCCACCACCTTGTACACAGTAGGGTTCATGCCCTCCACATAAGCCCCTTCTACTGCGTGGTTTTTCAATGGGGGCTCCGGCTCCCCACCTCCATCCCCACCACTGCTAGTGCAAAGGTGGCATACAGCAACAGCAGGCAGCCCCCCCACGCCCTCGGGATGCACCCCCCACCCGCTCGGGCCACAGCCGCAGTCCCCGCCAGTGACCCGCACAGCAGCAGCAGGGCCAGCAGCACGCTAGGGTCTTCGTCCAGCGTGTAGGGTTTCGGGTAGGTGGCGGCTGTGCGGATGGTGAGGGACAGGCCCAGCCCCACCATCATGTTGAACAGGGGCCCTGAGGAGGGTGGGGGATGGGGTCGGGGGTGGGAGGAGGGTTAGGCAAGGCCGGAACGTTGCGTGCATGACTACTGATGCAGCGGTGCTTGGTGCTTGCAATTTTAGGTGGAGTTGGCAAAGACATTACCAATCTGGACAGCGCATTATTCATTTGCGTGTCCGCGTTGCGCGTTTGTTTTCCATGTGGTGTGTTGCGCACCGTGGTGGTGGGTGCAGTTGGTTTTACCGCCATCATGGTTTTGGGTGTAGCTTACAACATGGTCGCATGCAGCAATGAGTAACCCATAAAGTGGCGTATTCAACTGGCAGCATGCCAGCGGCTGTAACGGTGTTTTGAATGAATATTAGTTAACCCATGACGTTGCACCATTGTATGGGGATTCAGCCTGGGTCAGGCCAGTGCTGCCCTTGACCCAGGTTAGCACCCAGCCCGGTGATCACTGATTGGCAATGCCATTGGGATAGCTGTGGGTAATCCAGCGATTTGCGCACCTGCAATGCATGCTGCCATGGCTGTGTTTGGCGCGCCCCCCCTCGCAATGGCCACGTCGGCAATGAGGTCCCCTACTGAGTTGCCCCACGCCAGCAGCGTCACCCCCACCACCTCGGGTGAGATGCCCAGCGTGGCTGCCAGCTCATGCAGGCTGCCCATCAGCGCCCTGTGCACAAAGAAGGGGGGAGGGAGTTCAGCAATGATAACAAGAAACAGGATTTATTAAAGAAAATCATGTTCAATCATCTACAGTGTACTTCTGGGCAGGAGAGCAACCCCTCAACCCTTCCGAGGCCGCCGGCATCCTACACACACTACCTAATAGGGGTAATATCTGAGAATGACACCCAGCACCCTAAGTTAGGGTTGACTTAACCCTAAGGCAGGGTGTAGGACATTAATGTAATTACCTGGCTGAGAACGACACCCACGCCATGCAGCACAGGAAGCCGGTGAGCAGCTGCAGCGGGAAGGTACTTGGGTGCTTGGGGCGCGTGGTGTGCCACTGTGGGGTGGAGAAGAAGAAGACAAGGGCCAGGGTGGTGGTGGCTGACAGCAGCAGGAGCCACAGCGGGAGGGTGATGGTGGCGACGCCGGTATGGTCTAGGGGAGGTTGGGGTGACGTTGCGTTGACATCCACTGCGTCCAAGCTGCATGCCAAGAGATGACACCCCACTTTATATTGCATTCCACCATGTAATGTGCATGGAGGTGCAATGTGTGTATAATATTGGTAACCATCTCACAATTGCGTTTAAGAGATAATCCATCGATAATAGCCCCCGGGGCCGTGCTCATCTGCATTTCAAGGTCCATGTCCCTACCTGGACATATCCCCTCCCGTGTGCCACCGCACCATTTACAGAAATAAGTACCCCACATTTATCTGCATTTACCCGACATTTATCTGCACACCAGCAGCATGTCCCCTACCTGGACATGCCCCCCCCCGTGTGCCACCGCACCACCATCAGCGCCTTGTGGAAGGGGATCACGTCCCTGAACAGGGTGAGGATGGCGATGGGGCAGCAGGCGAGGTTGCAGGTGGCCCTCAGCTTACTCCAGTGCCTGGCCTCCTCCTCGCAGGAGGGTATGGATGCCTTGCGGGCCAGGTCAAGGGGCAGAACTGCCAGTGTGAAGGCCTTGGAATGCAGCGGCATGGGCTTGAAGTCCTGGTACCTGGCGCATGCATGCAGGGGACGAGTGGTCAAAAGTGCAGCGGTACAGCCAGATGAATATGATACGACATGACTTTAGGGTTTAGGGTTTAGGTACGGTTGCTGGCTTGCATGTGGTGGGCCAGTGAACCTTCAGTGATCCCTATTTTACATTCAATTACATCCGTGTCACAAGTGCTTGGCCAGTGAATGAACCCTCCAGCTACATAAACCCTAAACCCTACGCAAACCCTACATGGGCGGCAATTGAACCCTGTGGTGTGATCGCATGCATGACCCCAGCAGGTGACTATCCAGACTCTGAAGTCACAGCATGCAATGTGCAGAAGTTCCATGCACAGGCCATCTCATGCGACGGGTTTTCCATGGCATGGCCATGCCATGCAGCAAATGACCTACACAACGCACCAAGCTGCCATGCTGTTGCTGATGACAGACCACGCGCCGCCACTCGGCTCGGGGAACAGCTCCCTCCTCACGTGTGGTGACACGGGTGTGAGGGGTGTGGTCCTCTTGCGCACATAGTCAGGGGAAGCTGTGGGTGTCCCTATGTCTGACTCAGGCTGTACATCAGGGCAGTCCTCGTATGGCTGTGTGGCCCGAGGGCTTGGGCTGTAGCATAGGTCGTCGTACTGGTCTGGGGGCCATTGGCAGGCCATGGAGTGCCCCTGCAGCCCATCACGATTTGTTAAGTAATGCGCAATCTGGGTTTTTAACAAGTGAGGTGCGGAACTCACTCTGCAATCCAAGTCAAGAACTCCTTCATGATTTCAGTAATCATACAGTATATAATATACTATTAGTCTGGTTGTTAAAAAAGCAAGCCATTGGTATGTACATTGGTATACCCATATTTATCCCCATGCAGGGCCGATTACCATGCGCTTCTTCATCACAACCCTGGGTGTCCTGGGGCTGGTGACCACTACGCCATCAAGCAGGCCCTGCCCATCATCTCCAGGCGCAAAGAGGAGCTCAGCGCTAGCGGCATGGGATAGCATGCGGCTTGGCACCGGTTGAGGGTGCTGGTAGCGGGGAGAGCATGGCTTGAGGTTGGTGGTTGGGCGCGCCACCTCCACTGTTATGTGCACGCCGTAGTCGGTGTCGCAGGGTTTGGGGCAGCCTGCAGCGAACAACCTCCTTGTCAAGGATTTAGGGTTTAGGGTTTGGCATATGTTTGGTTTGAACAGCGTGCAGTCTATAACACAACATTTTCGGTTTGCCAGCACCAAGATAGCACACGATGGCTTTTTGCATCATCTCCACGCATACGCACCACTGTCGGGATTTGCACTTGGGCCACTGCTCCCAGCGCCATGGTCCTTTGGCTGGTTGACAAACACCACCACAACAAACACGCAGTAGAACAGCACCATGAGCACCGTGGCTGGCAGCGTGATTGTGCCACAGATGACGAGGGCTGATACGTAGAGCGCGCCCACCACATAAAAGGTGATGTCCCTGAGGAATCCATGGGAAAATACATACATATAAAACTATCCAATAAAAAAATTGAAGAATATGCAGCCTGTCCTTGAACAAGCGCGTAGGTTGAGGGTTGAGATTTAGCGAAGAGAAGGGCATTGCCCTTCTGTACACTGTTTCCCTTACCTGAGGAAGCCATGGTACTCGTGGCAAGGGCCTGCCACCAGGATCACCGCTCCCAGCACAACGGTTGTGACGAAACAGCCCCCGCTGAGGACAGCCCCTAAACCTGCAATTTTGAAAAATGGCAGTGTCAGAGTGTTGCCTATCATTTCAACCCCCGCTGAGGACATCTCCCAACCCTGGGATTGCAGTGTCACCGCGGTGCCTTTTAATGCAACCCTGTGCTGATACTGTCTTTCAACAGAACAGCGCTACCTAATTATACACGGTATTTGTAGCAGTCACTGGCACATATTAGAAAGATGCTTTCCAATTACCAATACAAAAGGCATCACATAGAGGCACCAGCAACGGTCTGCAACTGCCAGTGACAGGGGCCGCCTTAGTTGTTCAAAAAGGACCCCATTGCTGGACACTAGTGGGTTGTCAGGTGGTTGCGGGACTCTTACCTATTTTGCCATCCCCAGAGGTGACGTTTGCAAGTGAAGCAAACAGGTCTGGCGAGCCATTCCCAAAGGCCACAAGCGTGACGCCAGCTATGTTGGCCGGGATCGTCAGCCACGTTGTCAGCTTTCTGACAACTGGGCAGAAGTAGCACTCTGCTGTATCGCCCAACAAATAGAACTGAACCACTGTGCACACAAACAGCGTTGCCACGTCACTATAGGACCTGCGGCACAGTGGACATGAGTTGTTGCACGTTTTTTTGCAGGTTTACTGTGTGTTTGCTCCCTGTTGCAGTACAGTAGTGGGCACTTGCCTTGGTGTCTGCCTGCAAGCATTGTTGCTTGGCTCTGAGCCGTCTGGGGGTGCACACGCTGCAGCGCGGTAACTCTTCACTGTACGCCTCCCGTTGGGAAAAGGCATCTCGGACAAAGATTTGGAAACATACGTAAAGTCGCGTAGGTGGCTGTCTTCTATCGCTCCCACGACATAGTTGGGTGCATCCCATTGCTCCTGCTGGGGGTTGGGCTCCCACGGGTATTGCTCAACGTGCCGTGCACCCACATCCCTGCTGCCTTTCAGATGGCTAAGGAAAGTCAATATACACAGCACGAGGGTATACACACCCACGTGGGTGTAGAAGCTGGCAACCCTTCCGTGTCTGATGAGTGGCATCACGGCGTCCGAAAAGGCATGCCGAGGAGATGCCAGAGGATTCCGGCCACAAACAGTAGCGGTGCAGCAACGTGCGCTTGGTTGTGCGTGGGGAAGTAAATGAGTAACTGCTTGGGTGAGCCTGCTAAGCGCGGTTTCTTTTGCCTGAGCCTCACCATCGCCACAAAGAAGTAAGAACAATCCCAGGGAGATATAATAGGAGAAGGATATAAACCTGGCCAGGTTATTCAATTACTTTATTAATTGGTTGCATCTCAAGAGGTTTGAACAAACAAAACCTTCTATAGCAGGAGGACCTCCGTTTTACTAGGCTTGTGGGTGAACCCTGGTGCGGCATGACACGGCTATGCGGCCCACACCAATGCCAACCGCTTCATGGCTGACTACCGACGTTCAGTGACTCAAGAAGTTGTCCCAACACCTGTGTCCTGTAGTCCTACGCTGAGTTTTTTTATAGTACACCGAAAATGAAGCTGAAACTCAAGAAAAAGGCTTGCACCTGTATCATTCATCCGATAGTTATAGGCCGTTTATCAGCCTGGCTAGACGGTTCATCACAACGTCTACATGGACCCAACTTCTATAAATTGCTCAATGTTGCGTGTCCAGTTCAAAAAATAGCCGTAATATTTGGTTAAGCCAATTCATGCTACCTCAAGGGCGCAAGCAAATGCGCTTGTCCACAACTGCCATCCCGCGCATCGCCACAGGTGATCTGCCGTGGATCACCTAATGCCAAGGTTTGAAACCTTCATCACCACACCAGAAGCGCCCTGCACCCAACCCCCCAACAAGTCAAAGGCTATAGGCATCATTGACTGCTGCCAGTAGTTGACAATGGCTGTGGGGTGAGTAGATGCGCCACCTTGTCCATGACAGTCATCCAGCGCGCCCCCACTGGCTCGAGGCACACCCTACGGGGCCTGGCATCGACAAACTCGTCGCTCTCGTCATCCCCGCCGTAGCCGCTGTAGGAATCCCCGGGTTCCGAATCCCATGCATCGCTTTCCTCATCAGGCTGCAGCACCGGCAACCCTGCCTCAGCTTCCTGCAGGGGTATGCATAGAGGCCCTTTTCAAGGACCTGGATGGATGGCACATGCAGTTTGTGGGTTGCGGCATGCCGGCCATGTGATGTTACCACTCTCCCTGTTGGCATGAATGATGTTCAGCAACTCATTGGTGAATGGGCATGGCACATGCGGTATGGTTCCTCGCCGCGATTGTTTCTGCAGCCCGATCGATGATGGTGAAGACCAAGGACCCGGTCCACCATGCAATGGTGAATATACGGCATGAGTGCATTGCTTGCACATGAGACATGTCACCACTCTCCCTGGGGTTTGATGACCACCATTACCAACTCTTTGCAATAGTGACCTTAAATATCTCACATCACTTGCTTCACGCAGCCCCATCACCCACAAGAACCCAGTGCAACCACGCCAGTGTGCAGCCCTACGTTCTCCAGCAGCGACAAGTGCACACCAATGTACTCCCGCGGCGTGAAGCTGCCCAGGTATTCAGCCCACTCGATCATTGACACGGCATCCCGGAAAGACGTGTCCAGCGACAGACGCCCCAGCTGCGCATCGGTGCCCAATCGGTACAGGTCAAAGTGGTGGATGGGTGGCCCTGCACTTGCATCACATATGTCAGGCGTACTTGTGGCGCAGGTGCTGTGGAGCATGGTGGGAATGAGATGCCCTTTTAGAGCTGCACGCAGGTCCAAAACGGCGGATCGGCAGCCCGGCAGGTGCATCGCACATACTTGAGACATGCCACATGTGCCCTTTGTGGGCTCTTGACGGTGTGTACCAGCTGCTGTTTGAGTTCTAGAACTGCAAGCATGTGAAGGTATTTGGGCATGGCCTGGTGTGGGGGAGAAGGAGGTCACCTTCATATTCGTCGTAGATGTTTTGCAGGAGGAAGGTTGGTGACGCGACTGGCAGGAACTCGTCATAACAAGCCGCTCTGATGAAGGCTCGACTGCGTTCAGAGATAGCAACGGCTGCGTTCAGAGGCCTATTCTGCATGCATGCATATGGGTATATATGCATGCATTGGACACAAGCATGCACCCATGTGGGACCCTAACGCGTTGATTCCTCTGCATAGATACGCAAGTATTCATGAATCAAGAACAAGTGCTGCAAAAGTGAAGTCCTTTGCAGCCAGTCTCACCAAAACGCGCTCTTTCCAGCACCAACGCTGCCATACAGGCAATACACATCCCCTGCCTTTGTATCCTGCGCCAGAGTCCGCGCCAGGCGCGCTGTTGCAGCCTCGCTCTCCACAGTAAAACACAGCTGCTGAGCCTGCGAAGAGCCTGCTACGCACTTGACTTGCTGCAGCTGCCTAGCAGTGTGTTGGCCCAGCACCCACCGTGCAGCCTTGGCCCCACCCAGTCTCGAGGCGAAGGAGACAGGCAATCGGACCACCATGGGCACTGGGCGTGTCTAGAACATTGGAACTCGGCTTGTGACCAGCTGGGCTTGCAAGCCCAAGTAACGGTGGCACCTGAGCGAGGTGGGGTCAAGTCCCTGGCAGGGATGGAGGGTGCCTAGGCTCGCAAAACGAGCTGTACAGCTGCTTTATTTTCAGACACTACCGGTAGCTCATGTGGGCAGTCGTCGTGTACGCGATGAGGCCAGGCCGTATGTAGTCTTAGAAATGATGCATACGGTTTGTGTTTATGAGCGGTGAATGTCCTCCGCGGGTCCCCCGTTCGCGCGCGAGCGGCGCCCTCCCCGTTTGAAGTTTGAAACCTGGGCTGATTGTCTTCGATGAATATTCCTTATTACATTGCAGTCCAAGCAAGAATAGATTTGTGAACGTCGTTTACGTTTCTGCTGTGCACTCAAGTTGCAAGTTCCTTTTGCTGGTTGTGGTGGCTGATCTGGATCTCGCCGACCTCGTTTGAACGTGGGAGGACAGCTCGGTCAACCTTGTCTGGGCAACTGAAACAGGGCTCACTTTCAACCGTGGAACCCTTAAAGCTGCGCCATTCGTTGCTTGCTTTCGTTGTGCAGTTGCGCTAAAGCTTGTTCAAAGGATATCGATAATAGGGTTGGCCAGTGGATGTCCTACCTTGAAGTTATGGGGACAACAGCTGGCGCTGACTGCACTGGAGCCTTCTCGAGACGCCTTGGCGTCACGCCTCCCAAACAATAACAAACCCATCCCGCTTTGTTGTCAAAGCAACACTCTGGCTTGGCAGCACTCCCTCGTGGTTGCTGTGGGGGACCTGGCATGTTGGACTTTATCGGTTGTGCCTCTTGTTACTTTGAAGGGCAGTCAGGTACGGCAACCGTCAAGCGGAGCGTCCTCTTGCACTCCAAACTGAAAAAACACTCTCGAGATACATTGGTTTTTGCTCTGTTGCTGTCAAGATTGCTTGCAGCCAGCGACCGCTCGTGCGTGAATATATTGCAACCTTTTGCATGCATGCATGTGTGGGGTACTGAAAAGCTGTTAAATGATCCCGGCTGTGGACCGCAGGATGGTGTTTTGGACAACATCATCCACGAGGAGGGGAGGCTTCGGCACGCGGTAAGGAACCGCAGTCACAGACGTCCATTCCTAGTGTCTGCTATGCGGTTGCAGTCCGTGGGTTTTTGAAAGACCTGCTTTGACTGTGGTTTAAAGCTCTGTTCAGCACAACCAGCGCCAGTTGCAGCTAGCTGGCGTCAACCGGTAGTGTGCACGTGTCTTGCACTTAAGTCGATCCTACCACTATGTAGGCCAGTGGCAAAGGCTTGATAGGTTTCCTACCGTGCCCTGCACTGCTACACCCTATGCCCCATATCTACAACCCTTGTGACAGGCCACATTTTGGTTTCCATCCCTCCAGGGACTGTGGTGCTGCTCCCCGGGACCAACCTCCGACTGTGCTCCCTCCCCACCACCACACCCACCTTCAACATAGACTGGCAAGTACAACCCAGCAGCCGCCCACCCCACCCCCGCCACACGCACCATACCCCACCCAGGTCACCCTCCAACCAATCACACCAGGGCACATTGGCGCCGTTCGCCAGCATCTCGGGCGCATTTTCAGCAATGGGCAGCGCAACCAGCGCCAGCTTTTCCCGCACACTCTCCTCCTTTTCCCAGCACATGGCTCAGTGTAACAATGGGGCGCTCAACCAGCCCGCGCCAGCCTTTGCTGCCATGTCGTTCTTCATGCCCTTTCTGCAGACCACCCCCTGGACCCGCATGTCTGACTCGGATATCCGCCTGATCTTCAATGACATGGATATCGACAACAATGGCAAACTGGACTTTAAGGAGATGAAGGTGAGGGCTGGTTGCTTTTGCATGCCTCCCCAACATCAGGAACCGCTGTGCCGGGGAGTTGCCAGTGCATCTTTCTTACAGCTGGCTTGTAATCATCATTCTGTTGGTTTGTCATGAAGGTTGCCCTGGCTTGCAGTCATGGAAATCAGCTAATACATGTCATTGTGGTATTTAGGTTGCCCTGGCCCGGCTGGGCCTGCCCTGTGCCGAGGACTATCTGGCGGACATGATTCGGCAGTACGACAGGAACAATGATGGGTCTGTGGACTTCCTTGAGTTCAAGGCCTACTTGCAGAAGCACGAGCGCAATATGAAGGCGGCGTTTGAGGGCCTTAAACCCAAGGTAGGGTGCTGGGAATTAAAGAGGCTAAGATTCAATAAAAGGCTGCCTGTCGTTCTCTTTGGCACCTCCTCTTCCTCGACCAACAGGCTTTGTTCCACGTGCAGCATATGTATATTGGAAAGTAAAACATGAACAAAGTTTTTTTTACTAAATTTCTGTAAAACAAAGTCAAGTCAATTAGTCAAAATTCAAAACAGCATTATTCATTTCTGCATCCCGCCCATGTGTAGGACGGCCAGGTGAGCGTGGAGCAGCTGGAGCGGGTGCTGCGCAGGGCGGGGCTACCCGCAACCCGCACCGACGCACACAAAATGGTTGAGCTGCTGGACAGGAATGCAGACAGCGCCATCAGCTACGAGGAGTTCTGCAGATATGTGTGCCTGCTGCCCGCTACCCAGGTGAGGTGGTGGTGGTGGCGGTGGCGGCGGTGATGGTGGTGGTGGGGTGGTGGTTGTGGTTGAATGTTGCACAGTTGCGCAGTGCGGGAACCAGTTGGCACAAACACATGCCTCGCAAGATCAGCTGGTGTGTTGTGGTGTGGGATCGTGCAGTCTTGGTTGGTGGGACCACATGCAATGACTGTCAACCCCTTTCTCTGCCAATGCCTGACGCCAAACCCCCCCTCACCAGGTTGACAACCTGAACGTGATGTACTGCTGGTTAGACAGCGCAGACTGGGTGGCGGACATGGAGTACAGGTGCGGCTATAGCCTAAACCCTGACGCGTAAACCCTAAACATGGGGTACAATCGTGCGGCGGTGGCAGGCGCATCAGGTGCATGACACCAGATAATATTCATACTAATTTATATTTATTTTTAGTGTACTAACATCCACGGCACCCGCATATTGACATCGATTGAGTGGATGGCTTTGGGCAAGCTGTGGCAATGGCACAGGCATCACTTGCAGACCATGGTCACGGACATCATGGCCAACATGGGGATCAGTCAAACATGCAGACAACGCGGTTCAACCTTTATCAAGTATCCAGCTCATCACATGCCGCAAAGGGAGCACATGGATCTCGACACCCCCCCCACTCAGCATGCCCCCCACACGGAATCCCCCACTGCAGGCTGTGCATGACCCCCCCCAACCAACCCTTCCAGCGCTTCATTGCCGGGGGCCTGGCGGGTGCGGTGTCCCGCAGCGCCACGGCCCCACTCGAGCGCCTGCGCACCATCATGATGGCCAGCAGCAGCTCGGGATCGGTGGTGGAGGTGGCGAGGAGCATGTGGCGGGAAGGAGGGGTGGGAGGTGCGGGGATGCACTTGCAGTCGATGCACACATCAGCAATGCGCCTGCCGCTGGGGGAAACACTCACCACCACCGTTGCACTACCGCCACCGCTCTTTCATTCCTCATCCCACCCCCCGCCAATGCCCTGTCATTACCACCCCCAACCCATAAACTGGGAAACCTGGCCACCAGTCACAAAGGCAGCCATCAACTGCTCTTTGTGTAAGGGTGCATGGCAATGTGCATGAAAATTGCATGGCATTGTCATCCACGCAGGCCTGTTCAGGGGCCAACCTGTCGCTCCCGCCTCCCTCCCCCCCTAAACCCTAAACCCTACATTCCCCTACATCTGCGCAGGCCTGTTCAGGGGCAACCTGGCCACCATCCTCAAGGTCTTCCCCAACTCCGCCATCAGCTTTGGTGTCTTTGACGCAACCAAGGACCTGTTCCTCTCGAGCCACAAGGGGGCGGAAAAAGCCTCGCTCAAAACCCACGAGCAGCTCCTATGTGGCATGGCTGCGGGAGCTGTTTCCTGCGCTGCTACGTACCCCTTGGACGTGCTGCGCACCCGCATGTCCATCCCCGGGAATGGCGCCAGCCTTGGGAAGGTGCTTCTTGGCATTGTGAGGACGCAGGGTGTGTGGGCGCTGTACAACGTGAGTGTGGGCCGGGGAGGGTGGGGGGTGATGGCCGGCCATGTTTTAGGTGATGCAAATGCGATGGAGGATATGCTAATGCCCCACCAAGCATCATTACCGCCCACCCGCACTGATGATACCACCAGCACTCTCGAAACCACCCCACCCAATATCACCACACCATCACCAACCTCCGAAATTACCCTTCCCTAGGGTTTCCGTGCCTCCCTGTTCTCCGACGTGCTGTGCGACGGCATCGGCTTCTTCATGTATGAGATTTGCCAGGCCTCCTTCCGGCGCATGCACGGCGGCAGGCAGCCGAGTGCCAAGGAGAAAGGGGTGATGGGTGGCATGTCGTCGCTGGTGGTCATGACCACGATCATGCCGCTTGAAGTGGTCATGCGCAGGCTGCAGGTGGGGACCGAGGTGGCGTGGGGTAGTCCCACAGGAATTTCAATTTCATGCGGTTGTCTGATATGGACTCTGGCGTGGTTAACACACTTGAATGTCGCAGGGCCCTACTGCGCAAATTTGTGCTGTATCCATCCCATGGCCCAGGGCACCAACTTTCCGCATCCCACTCCGTGACCCCCCACTGACAATCTCCCATCCCATGTGCAGCTGCAAGGGTCCCCGGGGTACCCCATCCAGTACCGCGGCATGCTGGACGCCTTCCGCCAAATCATCGCCAAGGAGGGGGTGAGGGCGCTGTACCGGGGCCTGTTCACCAGCTATGCCAAAGTGGTCCCCTCCATCACCGCCATGTACTTCCTGTACGAGCTGCTGTCGCAGCAGTGGGGCATCGGGGGCCTGAGGCGGTACAAGCAGCTGGCACTGGAGGAGGAGGCGGGGAGGTGACGTGAGGAGTTTAGGGTTTAGGCCAGGGCTGTTTAGGGTTTAGGCCAGGGCTGAGGCGGTACAAGTAGCTGGCACAGGAGGAGGCGGGGAGGTGACGTGGGGAGCGCTGTTTAGGGTTTAGACCAGGGCTGGGACTGCGGTGGGTGGGTTGTTGGGTGGCCCAGGCCACAGCATTTCGCACTAAATTGGATTTTGAATTGTGGACTGTGCTTGGCCACATTATGGCTTTGAATTGTTGGGCGAGGCTTGCCCACAAGGCGCACCGCAGTGCATAACTAAATGGAGGGCGGGGTGCAGATCAAGGTGGTTAGCGTTCTGCAACAGAGCTGTGCAAATGCCAATTGCGCGCAGAGCTGGGCATGTAGGGGGAGGACCTTATCGCGGTGTGGGGGGATTGAGGAGGTGGCTCAAGAGGTCACGCGATTGGTACAACTTTGGAGTCTTGATGGGACCTGCACATATGAGTGCAACGCTATGGGTCCTGTGTACTTTGACTGCATTTGGCAAATAAAGCATTGGGAGGTGCAAAGATAGAATCTTTCCACTCCGACTGGGCGTTATGGGTGAGGGTTGAGGCTAAGGGACATGTCACATTGCCATGCCATGCCATAGTGTGGTGCCCCTTAATAACGGTCAATGAGTCTCAATCTTTGCATTTTAAGTATATTTCTAATCAGAAATATCATGTACCGTTGGGTGCCTCCTTGGGAATAGGTATTTCTTACAAATTTTATGTGGGCATTACCATTACACCAGTGATGCCAAGCGGGGCATTGGGTCCATTTTTTGCACATTTTCTGACTTGAGAAACCTCACCAATGTACAGATGGGCACACCTGTATTGGTCTTTGAGTTTTAAACCGTTGGCGATGATGGAAAAGGGTGCCATTGTTGGTGGGGCATGTATTTGTGGGGACAGCAGTTGGCCCCTCAGGGGACCAAAATTACCCCCACCCTCTTTCCTCCCATTCCACCGGTTGCCCACCAGAACACAAAAGCGCGGTGTGCACAACTAAACTTGTAAGAAACTCCTTATCTTGGCCTTTCCCAGGACAACAATATTGAAAACTGCACAACCGAACTGCAAGGGAACCTTGTGCTTCTCATAGATAACCTGGACTTTAAACCGAGTTCAAATGGGGGTCGCATGTGAGCTCGACGAAATGTACAGCCGCGATGAAGACACTTGAAGCCTGCGGCGGTTCCAAGTAATAAACAGGTTGTCTGGTGAGTGGAGTGACGACGTATTTACTGTGCCAATAGCCTCCGTTTCCCTGCAGTCGTGCACTTGGGTGACTTGTAACGTCAAATATGGGGCCAGGTGTGAAAACCACCGCATGGCCACAATATATCCTGGTGACTCAAACTTTGCTTATCACATGAGCATATATGTAGAGAACACTAGGTGATGATATACTATATGTGCTTCAATCGTGCAAACCAATGCCGCTGCTGTGCCTAATGCTTCATAGGCCATTCCAGGCTTTTCAGCATGCCAACTCTGTTTGCCCTTGAGCTGTTTGGGAACCATGCGAGCCAGCAGAGTATCTGAGATAGGTTTTCAACCCTGTACACCTTGGTTGGACTGCACAAAAGACCATTGGCACCACCCAGTTCTTGCACGTGGTGATCTGACCTCATGTCCCTTGTGGGTTGGCCTCATGCACAGACATGTGGGCGCCATATGATGCTCTTGCAGAGCTGACAACATAGTGCCTGTTGTGTGGCATGCAGGAGCAATGGGGAAGCGCACCATCTGTGGGGCTGGGTTTGAGGGAGACCAGAGGGGGCAAATTCACGAACGCTGTACCAAAACAGGGGACCTACAGAGCAATGCATTGTCAGCACCAGCAGTCCAAGAGCCTGCTTGCAGTACCACAGACGGAGTACATGCCAAGGTGGGTGCTTGTCATATAATAAGTGTTCTCTACTAAATAAGGGCTTGGCCGTTCCAAGAGGGGCCCGACCAAGGGCTGACTGTTGGTGCACATTGCCACAGGCGCAGCAGGATGACTGGGACACCTTTGTGGTGCACAACTGGCGCCCTGCACTGGAGATAGTGTATGGAAAAGCGTGGAAGGACCACTTTGGCAGCGAGGTGGCGGCAATGCTCCACCTGGCACTGCACCAGTCCTTTGCCAGCGGCAACGCAGAGCTCAGGATTGCTGAAACCACCTCCCAGCAGGAGGCCTCACCCGATGCCTCCCAGCCGCCCACCGACAGCGAATCAAACTCTTCAGCAGAGGAGCACAGGGGCGACCTGGCTGGCTCCCCACCGACTGTCCTCCCCTCAGCAGTGCAGCCGCCCTCTTGCAAGTGCCAGACCTGCGGCCCTGCCGCACCAGCCAGCGGGAGCCAGCAGCAAGCGCAGCAGCAGCCCACATCAGCCGAAGAGGTTGCCGGGCCTAGCCAAGCAGTGGATCCACCAGAGCATGAATGTGGGCATGGCTGCAGCCATGCGCCTGTACCTGGTAGTGCGCTGGCAGGGGGGCATATTACGGGCGAGCTGGCAGCCATGCTCTCAGCCTCTCTGACAGCCCACGTTGCAAGGATGACCCGAAACAGCCCCCAGGCGGCCGTCCAGGACGCTGCTGTGGCTTCGCTGATCAACGTGCCGTCAGGTGGCAGTGGTTCTGTGGCGGCGGGGGACCCCCTGCATCGCCAGGCCATGATGCTCCTGCGCGAGAACATCCTGGATGGCATCGACTGCTGGGGCAGGACGCCTGTGCACATTGCGGCGGCGGCTGGCAGGGCGGACATTGTGCAGCAGCTGCTGTTTGCGGGGTGTGATGCGGCCAAGATCCTGCCCATCGATTATAGGTCAGTGATCTCCCAGCTGCATCGATTACAGTGATCAACCATGCTGCATGTCAACATGTCCCAAGTGCTGGTCGTTCTGTAATGATTGGAATGTGCGTGGGTGTAGGTCAATGCATTGGGTCATTGGACAGCGCAATTCATGAGAAGACTCTTCATGCTGCATGTGTGACCCATGCATCCAATGCATGCATGTGCTGATCCCATAATCCAGTGCATGCGCAGAGGAATGCAGCGACACCTCAGCTATAATCCTCAACCCCACATCCAATGCATGTGCTGGATGTTTCGCCAAACCCTAAACCCTACATCTGATGCATGCGCAGGGTGTTGCAGCGGCACCTCAGCGCCCTAGCGAGCCCGGGGGAGCCCCTCGCCCCCGCCTCGCCCACCGCACCCGACCCCCCTCCATCCCCCCGCGTCGCCGTGGACCTCGCCAGCCTGCACTCAGTCACCTTCCAGTACTGCACAGCCCTCCACCTGGCAGCGCACGCGGGTCACCTGCCAGTGGCCGAGGTCCTGCTGCAAAGCGGCTCGGTGGATCCTCGCGCCCCGAATGCCGTGGGGTGCACCGCGCTACATTTGGCGGCGCAGCAGGGGCACGCGGCGGTGGTCTCCCGGCTGTGCCAGGCAGGGGGAAATATTAATGCGGAGGACCAGGCGGGGCGCACGCCGCTGCACTATGCGGCGGGGCTGGGCCACGACGCGGTGGTGGGGGAGCTGTGGGCCAAGGGGTGCAATGTTGAGGGGGCGGACAAGGCGGGGTGGACGGGTAAGTTGCTGGGTATTGAGTTGCATATGGGTTCAGCCAGATCAGCAGTCAGCCTGCATGTCTAGGGAGCAGCTAGCCCGTCCTGGCGCTGCTTGTATATCTCTGCATCGGCGGATTGCAATGCAGCTAGTGGGTAATGGCATGCACATTGTCAATGCCTCCCAAAGTGCATCGGCGCCGCGCAGTGCATGCTGTTGACCATCACAACTGCGGGGTGTTCTTCAAACCCTAACTGTGCCCTAACCATTGCTGCGCAGCGCTGCACTACGCCACCGAAGGCGGCTTCACCGAGGTTGTCTCCAAGCTGGTCATCGCTGGCAGCCCGGTGCACAAGGCTGAGCGTGGCGGCTACACCCCCGCGCACATCGCAGCCTGCAAGGGCTACCACGACATCATGGAGAGGCTGCTGCATGCGGGTTACACGGTGGACACCTTTGGGAGCGCGAGCGGGGCGGCGGGGGGCGGGGGCAGCACGGCGATCCACCTTGCCGCGCAGCATGGTCATTGCCAGGTGAGCCCATGCATATCCTATGCTCAGCATGTGCATGTGCATGCATGCGTCTGAATTTGAAAGTGGTATGGATCGTGCGTTGGATTTTCATGTGCACCCGCTTGAGCATGGCGACAATGCAAGTTAGGTAGTGCAAATAGGAGCAGTACAGGGATCCAAGATGTTGCGGAGCGTGGTGATTGTTTGGTGAGCCCTGCATGTAGGTACATATTGAGTCACAAGCTATCCAGCAATGTAGTCAAGAAAGCAGCACCACACACGTTTTGCATGAGGGAAGTGGGGTGGATTTTGAACGTGACTTTTGCATGAACATGGCAGGGGCATACGGCACTTTCAACCTGCTGGACAGCACACACCCCTGCCTTGTGAGCACTGCATGCACGGCCTTGCATTCAAGAAGTGGGACGAGTGATGCTTTAGGTTCAGGGTTTGGCATCTAGTGCTTAGGGTTAAGGGTTTTGCTGAGGGGCCGCTGTCCCTGGCCGCAGGTGGTGGACAAGCTGCTTCGCTCCGGCGCCAACCCCAGCCTGCGGGACTTCCGCGGCCGCACCCCGCTGCAGTGCGCGGCCGAGGGCGGGCACGCGGACACCTTCGCGCGCATCCGCCAGACCGGGTGCAGCCCCCTCGGGGAGGACAACTCAGGCGCCACTACCCTCCACGCGGCGTGTTCCGGCGGATCCTGGCCCATAGTCAGCTCCCTATCGGATGCCGGGTGCGACGTGGGTGCGAGGACTGCCAGCGCGCGCAGCGTGCTGCACTGCGCGGCGCAGGGCGGGCATCTGGACCTGGTGCAGCGCCTGGTGGGGCTGGGGTGTGGGCTGGGGGAGGTGGATGACGCGGGGAACGGCGTGTGGCATGCGGCCGCGGGCGGCGGGAACGTGGGCGTGGTGGAGTTTCTGCACAGCAAGGGGTGTGAGGTGGACGCCAAGAATGGGGGAGGGTGGACGGCGCTGCACTACGCCGCGCGAGCAGGTACTGGGGCTGGGTTGTGGCATGTAGCAATGCCCTTGCACGCTCATGGTACCATCCAGCAGCGCATGCGCATGTTTGGGTGGTGGCTGTGCCCAACCGATGCACTGCTGGTGTGGGTTGTGGGACTAGGTGGCGACCATGCCCGACTGCTTTGCCTGCTGGATTAGGATTATGGGTTTGCATGTAGGTGTTTGTAGTGCTGGTTTGAAATTTGGATGGCTGTACCCTGTTGCTGGGCTAGGGCTTAGCATTTGAAATTGGGGTAGTGGCTGCATCCTGCTGCTGCACTAGCCTTCAGCTTGCTCACCACGCCGCCCATCCCCCTCACTGCAGGCGCCCTTGACACTGTGCACAAGCTTCTGGAATTCGGAGCAGACCCCGCAGCCATATCCAGCCAAGGCTGGACCGCGCTGCACTGTGCGGCGCAGATGGGCCACGAGGCGGTGATGGAGGTGCTGGTGGGCCGGCTGCGGGAGGGGCTGGTGGACCATGCGGATGAGCGCGGGTGCACAGCGCTGCACTTGGCGGCGGAGCGGGGGAGCGCGCCGGCGGTGCAGCTGCTGCACAAGGTGGGGGCTGGTGGATGCGTGGAGGGGCTCATGACAATAGCAATTGCAGTGACAGCTCACGCTTTTTGCTCAACACAAAGTTACTGTCTGTCACAGGTACAATTACAGCTAGGTAATTGCAACTCCACTCCCACTCCCACTTCTAATCAAAACCACAACCGCATGACAATTCACAGTTGCAATGACCAACACAAAGCCTTACACGATGGAATACCCTGTCAGGGTATTACCATACGAAACTCCACCTATTCACCCGCACTGCCACCCCTGTCCCAGGCCGGCGCCTCCCTCGACGCCCAGAGCCGCGAGGGGTGGACCCCCCTGCACCTGGCCACCAAGGCGCGCCACCTGCGGGCGGTGGAGGCGCTGCTTGAGGCTGGTGCCAGCGCGCAGCTGGCAACCGCTGCAGGCTGCACGCCGCTGCACTTTGCGGTGCAGCTGGCTGACATGGCGCTGTTCAACCAGCTGTACCCGCATGCTGCGCGCAGCGCACGGCAGAAGGACGCAAAAGGTGTGCACTTTGTTTTCATTATTGTTTTGGCATACAACAATTATAAATATTATAACAATGACAGTGCCGTATTTATGAGCAACGTTTGTTCAGTAAATGTAAAAGCCGGACAAGCTGGGCAGTTGAAGGCTGTTGATACTGTTGGGTTGGGTTGTGCAGAGGATCCTATTCATATGCGTGCTCTCACGTTCAATGTGTTTTGCCCTGCAGGCCACAGCGTGCTGCACTACGCGGTGGAGGGCGGCAGCCCCGAGATCGTCAGCATCCTGCTGCTCACAGGGCACGCGGACGACCTCCTCGCCTGCCCCGGCACATTCACCCCCCTGCACCTGGCGGCCAAGGCGGGATTTGTGGAAGTGCTCCCCTTTCTGCTCAAGGCGGGGTTCAAGGCCAGCGTGGTAGACCCCGAGGGGCGCACCCCTGTGCATTACGCGGCCATGGGCGGTGGTGGGGCCGCGGCCTGGGGCGGGAGGGCGGGGAGGGCTGTGAGCCATGTGAAGGTGTTTGAGATGCTGCTGGGAGCGGGGTGCGACCCCGCGGCGGTGGACGCGCATGGGTGCATGGCGCTGCACTTTGCGGCAGGTGGGTCCCAGCACAGCCTTGGCTGGTGCAGATTATGAAACGATGGGAGTACGCATGCTGGCAAATTGGGGGAATGCAAAATCACCAGCCAGCCATATTAGTCTAAACTCGCAATTCGAAACCCCAGGCTCTGGCAACGTGGATTATCATCTCCCTTGTTGAACACCTGGCAAAACCCTAAACTACAAAACCCTAAATCTTAAACCCTAAAACCTAAACCCCAACCCCGCCCCGGCAGGCTCCGGCAACCTGCCCATCGTGTCGCACCTCCTCAAGCTGGGCGCATGCGCGCACCACCCTGACGAGCAGCAGTGGACCCCGCTGGCATGGGCCGCCTCCGCCGGCCGTGCGCACGTCATCCCCTGCCTCATTGAGCATGGTGATGATCCCCTGCACCGCGACAGCCGCGGCCGCCTGGCGCTGCACCTGGCGGCGGAGCAGGGCCACTCCGAGGCGTGCGGCGTGCTGGTGGATGCCATGGTGGCGCTGAGGGCGGACACCAACGTGGCGGTGCGTGGGCCGGCGGTGTTGTTATGTACAGTGTATATCTATTACATTCACACATGTTGTGAGTAATTTGTGCCGCCAGGGCTCGCCAGGAGTGGGGTCTGGGTGGGTGGTTGCTGTAGCATCATCACTCACCGCAAGGGACCCATGCCATATCCTGGGTGTATTACAGTGGATCAAACTGGGACAATGGAACAGCGCCCACCTGACCATTGCGGGTGATCACGCAGTTATCATTCGCCACGTGTTGTCGCTTGCCCTCTCCCTTGCCCTGTCCCTCGCCCCTGCTCCTTGCTCTACCCCACATGTGCTGCTGCTTGCCTGGTACGGTGTAATTAAGGGCCCGGCTGTGCCCCACAGGACGACGAGGGCCGGCGCGCGGTGGACATTGCCGCTGAGAAGGGCCACGGCTTGATCGTGGCCAAGCTGCTGGATGCGGGGGGCGTGAGCGGGGAGCGCGCGCTGACTGCGCTGCACCTGTCCATACAGCTGGGGCAGCCCCAGCTTGTATCGCACCTGCTGCGTGCGGGGTGCTGCGATGTGAATGCGCGCGACTCAGAGGGGCTCACGCCGCTGCACTGGGCCGCCAGCAAAGGTACGCGGTGCTGAACATGATGGTTTATTTTCACTTCTAGGAACAGGCACATGTGTTGCGTATTGTCTTTGCTTCCAAAAATGAAATGAGGTTCGTTTCATAACTACCACTGGGTTGCCAGCAAAGTATACAAATGGCATCAGCAGATGTTTTTTGTTGCATTGTGTCAGAGTTGAGTAAGTAGCTGCCACACTTGAAAAGAATGGACACTGGAAAAAAAGTGCATTGAATATGATGTCACTATGGTAATGACACCAAGGTGATGATACCACCCCGTCACTATGGTAACACACCTTGCTGTGTGCAGGCCACGGGGACATGGTGGACCAGCTGCTGGCCAGCGGCGCCGCGGTGGACGTGGCTGCGGTTGACGGGTGCACGGCGCTGCACAAGGCGGCGCACGGGGGGGCGCTGGGCGTGGTCAAGAAGCTGCTGACCAGCGGCAGCCAGGTGAGTGTGGAGGGGTGGAGGGCGTGGGGGTGGAGGGGGGCGGCGCCTGCCGAGTGCATATGCCACCTGCTTACTACTCAGTGCCATTGGATCATGACGCCCAGGTCAACCTCAAGATGCCAGTGTCTCCCTACTGCCGAACTTCAGGGTTGGGGCATTGTCATACCATGCGCATTATTGATAGATTTGCGCAAAGGCTAATCCCAAGTCTGCCAAAGGCTCTCAACATAGAATTCAGGCATTTGTCAACAAAATAATAAGGCCTTAATCTTATAATATTTAACTAATCAAACATATTCTCTTCCTGCAGGCCAATCTCAAGTCCGCCAACGGCTTCACGCCGCTCCACTTTGCCGCCGCGGGCGGCCACCTGGACGCACTCAATTTCCTGCTGGCCGCCGGCTGCACCCCAAACACGCGCACCGCCACCGGCACCACCGCGCTTTACTGCGCGGCCTCGGGCGGCCACGTGGCGGCACTCGAGCGCCTGCTGGAGGCCGGCAGCGAGGTCGATGCGCCCGCAACCAATGGCACCACCGCGCTGCACGTCGCGGCGAGCGGCGGGTTTGCCGACGCGGTGTCGCGGCTGGTCGGTGCGGGCGCCGACATGGACCTGCAGGCGCACAACGGGTGCACCGCGTTGCACAACTGCGTGACCAACCTGCACGTGGCAGTGGCGGAGGCGCTGGTGGACGTCGGGTGCGACGTGGACATCCAGAACGCGCTGGGCAACACCGCGCTGCACGTGGCCTCCTCCAAAGGTGGGTGGGTGGGGATAAATAACAGCAATTTCAGCAGTAGATCCAGGTCAGCAGGCACGGTGCTGCACAAGCGGCGCAAGCATGTTCATCCTGTTTGTTGGCCATTCTGCATTTGGTGCAATTTTTCTTCATGCCACCCCACTCGCTCGCTGTGCAGGCAGCCTGCCCATCATTGAGACGGGAACCCTTCATGCATGCATATGTTATTTGTCATATTTTCACCATCTTATTGTACTGAAACACCTTTCTACATACCTCCATGTGCAGGCAGCCTGCCCATCGTGGTCAAGCTGCTGGCCGTCCTCTCCCCGTGCATCTGGCATCGTAGTAAACCCTATACCCAAAACACCCGCCTCCTTTCCGCCCTGTGCAGGCAGCCTGCCCATTATTGACAAGCTGCTGGCCCGCGGCTGCGACATGCACATCAGGAACTCAAAGTCGTGGATGGCGGTGCACTCGGCAGCCAGCGCCGGGCATTTCGAGGCGCTGCTGCGGCTGGTGCAGGCAGGGGCGCCCTGGCGGCATAAGGCGGACAACGACGTGGTGAAGATGGTGTGCAAGAAGTCGAGCTACAAGTGAGTTGAAAGGGGCGTTTTGCGGGCATGGCTGGAAATTGGGGGGTGCATGCAATGGGGGAATTGGTATTGACACAGCGGTTGCTGCAGTTGGGGGCGTTCTGGGGGACAAGGGGAAAACCAGTGCTTTGGTGTTCTGTGTCCGCCCCGGCAGTGAGTGTTGTACATTTTAATCCATATCTGTTGATCAACTTCCATTTTCCCCCACGCTGGCTCTCAGACCCTAGCCTTAAGTCTCAAACCCTATCTTTAAACCCTAACTCCCAAACCCTCTCCGCAGGCCCACCTATGTGGAGGGCCGGCTGCGCCTGGCTGAGAAGGAGCGGCAGCGCGTCAAGGTGCGGCCACCTGCGGGCGAGGACGGGGTGCAACCCGGTGCAGTCCCCACCCCCGAGGAGCTTAGGCAGAGGGAGGAGGAGGCCAACGCACACATGGCGCAGCTGCTGCTGCAGGAGGAGGCTGAGAAGGTGCGGGGTGATGGTGGTGGTGGTGGTGATGGGTGGTGGTGGTGGGTGGGGTGGGTTGTGGTTGGGTCTGTGTGGTGGTTGGGGTGGGTGGTGGTGGGGTGGGGTTGGGGGCATGTATTGTATGCTGCCATGTGTTAGCACTGATTGGTTCTGAGATGGTCTCTGTGTACCCAAAGTGCCCTAAACCCTTAACCCTAAACCCTACCCCCTAAACCTAAAGCCATAAACTCTAAGCTGTAAATCCTAAGCCTCAATTGCTTAGGAGCTTTCCTTCTTGTGGGGCCTGCAGGAGGTCCAGGTGAAGAAGAAGAGCAAGAAGAAGGACCGCAAGAAGAAGAAGGGAAAGAAGCAGGCCTCGCAGGACGGCTCCCTCACAGACGCAGGCAGCGACCCTGGCACAGCACAGGAGCCAGCTGCTATCGAGCCCGAGACAGTCGCACGCTCAGAGGCTTCTGACCTTGCCCAGGAACCAGCTCCTGGCGCAGCAGGGGCAGCCGTGCGTACGGGTGCCTCGGGGACCTCCGGCCAACCCCAGGGATCAAATGCTGATTCAGCGGGCACGGTTAAAAGCTCCAAGACTGCGGGTCAAGGCAGGGCTACCAGCAATGGAACAACGTCCACAGCCGCTACCCAGCCCCAGCCTGCAAGCAACGGGGCTGGGTTGTCTGCCCATCCGCCATTTGGCAGCAAGGGGGGCGTAGGGCCATCTGGCGCCAGGGGGGACACAGCCAAGGGTACGGGGGAGGCGGCGCCAGCGGGCCATGCAGCCAGCAGGGGCCGCCATAACGCATCTGCAACCACAGCCACAGCCACAGCCACAGCCGCTGCCGCTGCCGCTGCCAGCACCTCCAGCCAGCAGGGGGCCAAGGGGGCTGGACAGGGGGCGGCTGGTAGGGCGGGTGTGGGGGTGCGTGGCGCAGCGGGAGCACATCAGCGGGTGGACGGTGGTGCGGGTGGTGCGGTTGCTAGCGCTGTGCGCACTCCACCTGGCGGGGCAGGCCAAACCACTGCGTCTACGCGCTCGCCAACTGGCAGCAGAGGCCAATCCTTGTCACACGCCAGGGCAGAGGTGGCGCCACCTGGCAGCAGTGGGGAAGGCAGGCAGCCGCGTCCGGTGGTGGAGGGGGCCAAGGGGCAGGCAGCCACATCCCGACCACCCAATGCATGGGCGCAGAGGCCTGGCGTCAGCGCTGGGGCACCTTCAGATCACCTGGAGCCGACTGTGGATGCCATGCGCTTGCTGCAGCTGTCCGATGGCGCACACGGTGGGTAGCAAGCCTTTGTGTCTGCAATGGCATCCTTGCTGGTTAGATGCGCACCAAACCTGTCCTAGCACTTCTTGGGCAGTGTGTCGTAGCAATGTGCTGATCTGAAAGCGCGGTGTTAACTGCGGCAATTAGACCATTATGACCATTGCTTTGTAAACTATGTTCCTAAGATATGTTCCTTTACTAAAGCTCTCACAGCACTGTGTAAGATGTTGCATTTCCTCGCCATGCAGGTGCCAGGCAAGCCCCCAGCGCACCAGCACATGCGCCGCCACGCGGGGACCCCCGCCACCCGCAGGCGCCAGCCCAGCCCCCCGCCCCTGCGGCACCCACCCCCGGGGCTCCTGCACAACATCCCGCCCCACAGGCCGCCGCCCCCTCGCCCACCCTGCGCAAGTCCCAGAGCGCAAGCGTGCTTCACGAGTTGGAGGGGGTGGGGTCCACACGCGCCAGACCCGAGCAACCCCTCGTGGACATTTCCGCAGAGGCCAACCTCCCCGCGGGGCTGGTGGAGCCTGGCTACGGCGGCATGCACCACCCGGGGGAGTGGCGACCCGGCGGCGTGCCCCAGGTGCCCTCCATCTCGCCCTACGTCACCACCTCCAGCATATGGGGGTTCGGCCAGGGCGGAGGGGGATTACCCCAGGGAGGGTTTGGCCCCTCACCTTTCGCAGCCGCCGCGCCCGGGAGCAGCATTTGGGGCCCCGCCGCAGGCGGGCCTGCGCCACCCCACCTGCACCCGCCTGGGTATACATCCCAGCTGCCCCCCAATGTCCAGCAGATGGCGCAGCTCTACGGGCTCTGCTGCCCTCTCACAAAGAAGCTCATGGTGGATCCCGTGGTTGCATCGGACGGGTACACCTATGAGCGGGCCGCGGTGGAGGAGTGGGTGTCGGTGCATGATGTATCGCCGCTCACCTCCGCCCCGCTGCCGCACAAGGAGCTGGTGCCCAACCTCACCATGCGCTCCGCCATCCAGCTGCTCATACCCACGCGCAGCGTGGGCGTGGGCGCGTACGGGGCGTGACGCGGCGGGGCGAGGTAGATGAGCGGGGATGTGGTGGAGTATGGCATTTGGAGATCTTTCTTGTAAGGCGAGAACAGCATTTTGCCCGCGTGGCAAGAACAGTGGTGGGGATGTAATGGCATGTGCAGGGCACTAGTTGTGAGTTGGGTGTGGGATGGGTGTTGGCAGTGAGTAGTGTGCACCCTGCTGTTTTATAGTGCAATTGGTTGCTCGTGAGTCTTGGTGAACAGGGCAATTGCCACGATGGCGATGTGTGTAGCATACGAGTGGGTGTGCGCCCCACGCAACTTGTAGGAGGTAGCGTAGAGTGGTAAGTGTTTTCTGCTTCTTTGGTCTTTTTGCGAGTGCTGACAGGGCGGGGCAATGCATGTGGGGAGCTGTGTGCCTGCCTTGGCAAGTTTTCAAGAGCGCTGACCGATTGGCGGCGGCAAATGGCTTGCCATGAGGCATTGTCAAGACCATGCATGCCCGCAGAATACAGTGAGCGTTGAGTTACAGTTTATAAATTACTAATGCGTAGGCTGGTTGTAGTAGAATCCCATGTACGTTACAATGTATGTCATAGCATAGACACAATTTCCGGGACAGCTCAGGTGTGCAGACCAAGGATGGGATGGTGGTATTGCAGCCATAGTATAGTATAGTATGGAGGCTGCATGGAGGGGCCAGCGCCAATCTACATATACTGTCATTCAATTTGAATGATTCATGGATGCTTTTTTCAAATGCCAGTGCTGCAATGCAAATATCTGAGGGTAGTGTGGTTCACGTTGTCAATTTAACAGGACGGGTGAACAGATTGTCTGTTGGCAACCTGGCCAGTGGTGGCAGCCATGGTGCTTGTAATATTACAATTGATTGTCTCCAGTGAAATATTTACAAGCCTGCTGCCAGCGGTGCTGCAAGGAGCTAGCCCTGACCCATGGGGCAGACGAGGTGAAGCCAGATCTGACTCATAGTCTGAGCCTCCATGATGTAACCCTTTTGCATGCCATGCCTGCGGGCATTGGCTAATTAGGCCTCAAGGCCTATCATTGACCAGCCGTTCTGGCTGGTGTGGTGCCCTGGTGCAAGCCAGTGGCCCCCTAACTACGCCTCTGTGCGTTCCCTTTCTTTCTTTCTTCTTCTAACCCTGGGTGGGCCACTAAGGGTCTCGATGAGCCACTGCCAGACGGCCACTTGAAGAGAAACTGCGGATTTCTGTGGGTACCAGGGTACAAAATTATTTAAACAAAAGGCATTCCCAGCCGTCATCGGCTTATTGCCTCAGTACCAGGGTACTGAGTCACTCATTTGGCAACTGACAATAGTTAATTTACAGTTGAAGCTTCACAACACTGTGCCGCGCAGTGATCATTAATGGAATATGCACGAAGTCTGCTTGAACCCAAACTTTCAAAGATGGATCCTGGTCAGATCTGGAAAAGAAAGATTTAGATGGGTCTCCGCACTGCCATATCTTAAACTGGACTGTATCTATACTATATCTGAGATTAGTCTACTGAGCTCAGTTCTCAAGCCGTCATCAAGATTCAAGTATCGCCAAATTCTAATGCATTGCTTATCAACAGTGTTCAACAGTGAGCAATAAGAAAGCACACCCAAACAATTAAGTCAACATGGGTGCTGCGCCTGTCTGAGATACCACATCCAACCGAGACTCCTGCGCAGTTGGCAATCATTGGTCGATCCATGGACATGGCACTACCTAAAATTTTTGCGGGACTTTCGGAAAGAAAAATGCATGCATGTCGGGTAAGAGAAAAGGATGACATGCGCCTACCAATCTACAGCTGTACTTCACCCGAATGGTACCATGACACCCCGCCGGGGGCCTGCACATCCCCACCGGCACCTGATCCTCGGGACTGCGTGGCTGCAGCCACCCCCCACTGGCTCAGGTGGCCAAACAGCTGGTCAAAATCCACCTGGATGCCCATCGCTGGCGCCGCCTGATCCGCCCACGACGGCATCGGGGGGGCGGACGGGCCCTCATCGCCATCCCCTAAGGGCTCTCCCCTGCTGGGGCTGCCACCCTTGCTGCCATTGCTTGTGGCCTGTCCAGCATGTGCCTTCTGGAACCCATGCCTCATGGGCATGGACCCCCTCCGACTCACAAAATTTGGGTCATTTCTGTGGGACCGGGCGTGCGCGCTGGAGTCGGTCTCGCTCTCATCGATGGACTCCATCGAGGACCGCCTGGCGCTCTTTTTGGCCCCCTTCTTGCTGGTGGTAGTGCTGCTGGTGATGGACACGCTGCCGTCGCTGTTGACCGTCATGCGCCCGTTGATCACCACCCCCGCCCCAAACACCACCTTGGGGGTGGCGCGTGTGCTGCTGCCGGAGCCTCTCCCGCTGCCACCGGTCTTGCTGGGTTTGTTGGAGGCGGCTGCGCTGCCCAGCAGCTCCTCTCGCTGCTTGCGGTACTGGGTGTTGGTGTTGGCGGTAGTGGGCGGGTGGGTGGTGGTGGCGGTGGGTGGCTTGCGCCCCTGCTCCTTTTCTCGCTTCAGGTCTTTTTGGTCCTGCACAAAAGGAGGGAAAACAGCGTTGGTCAGCATGGCACACAGGACTGGGGGTATCAAAACAGGGGAAGCAAGCGCGGAGTGGTTGCCCCTGCTGGCTTGTGGCAATGCCGTACCAGTTGTAGCGCCGTGTATCATTTGCTACAAAAAGCTGCTTCTTTGCTGCAGCAGGTATACATATGCACAACGCCTTTTTGCCTAGAGGGGTTTGTGTCAACGTGACGCCATTCTCGTCGCTGCCTACCTACTCCATGGTTCTTGCACCCTGAACCCTTAGATGTGAAACCCTAAAAACCCTACCCGTAACCCCTGCCTCGTGCATCTTGCAGCCTGGGCAGTAGTGCTATGCCCTGCTGCACCACTTGATTGCCCATGTGAACAGGCACAGCAGCTGGAAGTATACTCCACCTGGCGACAGGCATGGACTAAACCATAGACCCTACCACATGCTTCTGCTGAGCTCTGAACCCTTCATCCCACAACCTACCTCACCTCGTGTTTCTTGCACCCCGGACAGTAGTGCTGCGCGCTGTTGCGCCCCTTGACCGCCCGGTATCGCTGGTCCGAGCATGCGCAGCAGTTGGGTGTGTACTCCAGCTGACACCAAGTGTGACCACAGCGCTTGCTGCCATTCTCTCCAGGCTGCACCTCCCAGTCATCGGTAGTCTCTGTGTAGCTGGTGGAGGTGGCCGCTGGCCAGGGCTCCACATCCAGGGGCGGGATGCCGTCGGGAAAGGGGTTCTCCTGCAATAGGACAGTTTAGGGTTTAGGGTTTTGAAAGGGAGGGAAGGGGTTCTCCTGTATTTGCGACCTGACAAAGCTAAGAAGGGTGAGCCTTGGGCTACAGGCGTGAATGCTGTAATAAACAAAGCAATGCAGCGTTCTCATGATACCACACTGGAGCAAGGTGGTCGCAACAATACCTATCACGCACTACAGGTTGGGGGGTTTTGGGAAGTGCACTTTGGTGAAGCCAAGATGTCCTATAGGGCGGGTTAAGGCACGTACCGGGTAGGAGGCCTGGGCTGCTGGGTACTGGTCCTGGTACGCAAACGGTCCGTCCCCGTACACAGGGTCGACCGCAGGCTGCGAGGTGGTGGGCATGCCATACAGGTACTGGGTGTGGGCCTGAGGCGTGGCGGCCCAGGGCGCGTTCCCGTCGTAGTTCAGCTCGGTAGCAGAGTCCATGAAGTTCGTCGGGTACGCTGGCGAACCCCATGGTGGGTAGCCTGTTGCGATGTTGCTGGCAGGTTTGGCGTACGCTGCATCGGCTCCACGTGGTGTGTCTCCGGACTGGGAGCAGTGGCAGTGGTGGTCACCCTTCACGCGGGTGGACAAGCAGCCGCCCATGGGAACTGGTTTTTGGGGAGGGGTCGACACGGAGGGCGGGGGTTTGGGACCTGCGCGAGTGGCAACGTTGAACGTTGGCCCATTGGTGCACCATCAGTACTGCATGCCACTGCTGCATGCCACGTGCCCCAGAAAGCCTACTGCCGTGCAGTCCCGTTGCAACAATAAGGGCAGCTAGTATGTTTAGCAAACGAGTAGCGCCCATCTATATACGTGCCCAGGTTCGTTGCCGGCGGTTTGCTCGCTATCATCCTGTATGTATCCTCCATGCATGCATTGCCACCCACCGGCAAATAAGAAGCACTTTTAACAGTTACAGGACAAAGACAGCAACTCACCTGCAGAGCACTTAAGTACAAGCGTTGATAGCCGATTCGAGGGTGGATAGAGGGCAAAGACGAGGGGAGGTTCGGTATCGGAAGCTTCTACCCGCTCCCATGCAAGAGTGGATTGCCACTACGAGGTTTGCCTTAATCCTGATTTGGAATCACGGCAGACTGGTCCAAAGACCCAGTGCACAGGCTATATACTCGTGTTCTAACCACAGGGCTTCCTTCAACTGCGCAACGGGATAAGGGTCCCGCACTGAAACCTGATGGGCGAGCTTCGAAACTGAGGAAGCAGGACACCTGTTTGAGGGCCAGCTGGCATCGGAATGTGACGTCAGCACTCCCCCAAAACCCTATTAGGTTAAACCCACCTCACAGCCTTCTGTGTTGGCGGGTGCGACACGTAAGTGGAGGTGGACTAGGCCTAAGGAGTTGCGTTGGGAGGCAGTTTGGGCTTGTGAATGGACGTACACATCTCATGCTTCACCGCAGCGTGGTGTCTCGCACTTCTTACTTGCCATCTCAGAGCTTGTGTGAGCTTGCATGGTCCTGCCTGCAAAGTTGCTTGAAGCCCGCTTTGTGCCCAGCAGTATTTACCTTCCAAACCCAACAAGCAGAACTGCAAGTGTTACTATTGCCCAACCAGGATCCACCGACACATATGTGAGCCCCACTATCCGCAACCCCATCGAACTCAGGATGCATGCATGCATCCTCGACCACGTGCCAATCGCCCCACCCAGACTGCTGTGGGTGCAATGACAAGCACCTACTGCGTCTGGCGACTCACCCCAAGGAGCGTTACAAAGACGCTCGCAGCATTGCGGCAGGCACTTCCCGTGACAGCTGGCAAGCAGCAGGGGCAGCGAGGTGCAAGCAAGATGCCATCCAAGCAGCCCTCCAGCAGTGGAGCGGCAATTGGAGCGACCAAGGTGTTTGACCGGGGCCAGTGGAAGGAGTGCAAGCCATGCCAGCACTGCCAGCGGCCCATGGTGATGCGCGCCAAATGGAAGAACTGCTGGGATGAAGTGCGCTACTGCTCTGACAAGTGCCGGAAGGAGGCCAAAGCCACCAACAAAGCAGTAGCAGGTGGTGCTGAGGAGGCGCAGTAGGTCATGGATAGCCAACCGTGAACAAACAGCACTGCTCAACACAGTTTATGACAGCCCCACACCTTCATACCACGTTGTTGATCAAGTGCGCTATCGAATTGGGCAGCACAGCGCTGTGCTTGACGCTCGTCAAGCACTGTTTAGCACTGTCAGGGCAACCCATTCTTTTACCCCAAGTTGATCAAAGTATTCAAACATACAGAGATGTTGACATGACAAGAAAACCGCACTCTTTCGTCAGAGGGTTGTCAATGACACACATGACAACGTGTGGTTTACGCTGCAGCTTTAATAGCCAGGATGTGTTGTACACCATTTGACACAATCATGCACAGAGTTTGAATACTGCAGACTCGCATCGTGCCAAGCATTGCACACTCTCGGATTTTTTTCAATGCACAATAAACGTGGACTTCAGATTATTTGTTCTATGCTAGCTTAGGCAAGGTGAATGAAGACTGATTGTACAGAGGAGTGTGATGATACAAAGAGGAGTTCACACACCAAACAGAGCTTAATAGTTTCCTAACGAGAAGTTCTAAGAGGGAATATGTTACAATTGTCTGTAATAAAAATGCCACATGGTGGCAGTCATAGAAAAACTAGAGTCACAAAGCATAAATCGCCAACACAACCATATTCCAGCACGCAAAGTGCAGCGTTCCCAACTCCCAGGCTACAACGCTCTCAAAATATGCTGTCACCACCCCACCCCCACCCCACCCACCCCCTCACACCGATCCAACGTCCGCAAACCGCACCCCGGCATGCACCGGGCCGGGCACCGAAGCTTCATCCGCTGAGTCAGCGACCGCCACTCTCGGCCCCACCAGACCCTCGGGAGGGACCTCCAGGGAGCCTGACCTCATCCTGAAAGCCACGTACAAAGGTCTCAGATTTGGTTTTTGAATTTGGACGGAAAAGGGCAATGCAAACCGCTCCATACAGCAAACGAAGCGGCGAGGTCATATATATTATGAATCCTCCTAGGATTGATACCTCATTTGCATTGCTAGAGCAAAAGTAAGGGCGACGCTAAATATAAGAAAAGCAGAGGAAGCAGCAGCTCTTTTCACCAGAGGACACCTTCAGCAGACCCAGAAAAGAGGAAATGAACATAAGAACGCACAATGGCAGAGGTAGGAGGCACACAAGGGGCAGTCAGGGAGGCATACATGGGCCCAGCCAGCCAGCCATGGCATAGCATGACATAAGGAGTGAACAGAACACAACCACCCTGGGAGGCTGACCTCGATGGAATAGAGACCCCCGACCAGTTGCGGTTCATGCGCGCCGCCAAGTGGTTGTGCTGCTCGTGGTCAGGGTTCAGCCTCCACAGCTCCTCATACTCATCCACCTCTGAGTCGGTCTCAGAGCCGGGCGGGAGCAGCGAGGAGAGGTGGTCTGCAGTGGCGGCAACTGCATGTGACACACGATGGGTTGGTACTTTTTCCTGCTGTGGGATGCATGCTATAGCATGCTCCCTGGGCATGCAAGTATCCTGTGCTTGCAGCTGTTTTCATGCTGCCAGCAACAATCTTGGGATTGGGGGGAAAAGGATGGAGTGCAATACTTGGGTGGACCAGGTGGGAGCAGGGAGGGGAGTTGGTCTGCAGTGGCTGCAACTGCACGCGACACAAATGCACGCGACACAAATATTCTTGATACATTGGGATGGGATGCAGCCTGTACCTGTAGCCCCAGAAAATTTTCATGCCACAAAATAATCAGCAAAGCCCGCCGCCCCTGCATCCCCTCGCACCTGCCAGCCCCAGATTTTTTTGGTCCAATTCATTTGCATTGCCTTCTTCACAAAATTTGTGTAGTTTGCAATTCGCACCTGCCAGTCCCGGTGCCTGTATCCCCAGGATGTGGCGCATGAGCTGGCCCCCTGGGGATGGGGGGGGCGTGGGCCGCTCCCCGCGGTTTCGCCGCCCCCCAAATAGGCGCTGCATGGTGGTGCTATCAAACTGGCGCCACATGCGGTGCACCATGGAGCGCTGCTTGTCCTCGACTGCTTGCGCATGGATGGATGTTAGTTGCAAATTGGAAAGGTCATAGCATATCATGGCTTTAATCACATATTGAAACAGTTGGCATTCACCATATTCTGTTGGCATGCGCAAGTGAAATTGGAGACATGCCGTTGACACCCCCATCATCCTGAACCCCATGTCCTTAACCCTAACCCTACCCTCTGATACGCACCAGATATCCGGGACATGGACATGTTGTTGACACCCCCATCAGGATGTGCTCTCTGACTCTTAAACCCTACCCTAAACCCTAATGCGCACCAGATATCCGAGACATGCCGTTGGTACCCCCATCAGGATGCGGTCCGCCATTTGCCCCCAGGGTCTCAATCAGCGGCTCACGCAGGCTGGTGCGCCGCGGGCGGGGGAAGAACGAGGACTGGCTAATCTCTGCGGCATGGCAGGACAGTGAGGGCAGTTAATTGTTAGCTCTGGGCATAACAAGACAGGCAGGGCAGCTAGGTGCACAGCAACAGCAGGGTAGTGCGCCATGGGCGGGGGAAGAAGGATGACTGGCTGATCTCTGGGGCATGGCAGCAGTTGGAAACTCATTTCTGGGGCATGGCAGAACAGGGAGGGCAGGCAAAACCGAAGGCAAAGAAAAAGAATAATCGCACAATAGGAATTTGCAGAGGTCCTAGATATCAGCCTGATCTGCATCATTCGCTTAACCACACAGCTGCCTTGGCACCTCCCATTTTATAATTACGACTTTTTTCTGAGCCACTACATTTCTGGTGCAAGGTGCGGGTCTGCTGCGGCCAGCACCTTATCCTTGAAGGGCTTGATGACTGCCCAATGTGATGATAAACACCAAAATAACTCGGATAAACAAGAAAAAACACCATGTATTACCTGGCGCCAGGTGCGGGTCTGCTGCCCCCCGCACCGCATCCATGAAGGGCTTGATGGCTCCACAGTGTATTAGCGAAAAACAACATACCTGGAATAAACCATAATATAAAACCATGTATTACCTGGCGCCAGGTGCGGGTCTGCTGCGCCCAGCACTGCATCCATGAAGGGCTTGGTGAAGCTGCCCAGGCCCAGGGTGGTAAACAGCACAACTGCAAAGGCAGCAGCCACCATGGTGTCGTGCTGGAGGGAGGGCTGGGTGCCGCGGAGGCCGCCCCTGCAGATGGCATAAGCTTGGTTGGGTGGTGCATGGGCATTGTACATGGGGCTCATTGTTTTAGGTTTTGGGTGCAGCTCCAGCTTAGGATGTAGCGCTTGGGGTTTAGGGTTTAGCGCACCTGTCATCCTGGTAGAAGTAGGAGTAGGCCAGCGCAATGGTGATGGCCCCCCCATCATGCCCGCCCACCAGATAACCTATGATGCAGATCCCCCTCCTAACACTCCCATACCACACACACCAGAGTACCCTAGATAGTCCCCTTCACGGGTCACTCTGCAGTAGGACTATGCCAGCTACAGCTTTATGTTGAGGGTTTGGTTTGGAGCATAAACCCCCACCTGTCATCCTGGTAGAAGTACGAGTAGGCCAGCGCGATGGTGATGGCCCCCCGCATCATGCCCGCCCACCATATGACCACCATCTCGCGCACGCTGATCACTTTACCCCCCTTGCGCCCCCGCCACAGGTTGGCCACCGCGCATATGGGGAACACAAAGGCGGCGCGGCTGGCCATGACCTGGAGCGACAGGCTGGCGGCAAGGGTGATGACATCAAGCACAAGCTGCTTGTAGCTCTGCACAGGCAGACAGCGCCATTGAGATATGTCAAGCATACCATACCATACCAAATGCATACCATATGTGGGCCCAACTGCTCTGTTTACCAGCCTGAGCAACAAAAAGGGGCAAAAGGCAGCCGATCGCACACAGCGTCATGCGCTACATGTCAAACCATAAAACTTTAAGCTTACCACCTGAACCCTACACTGGCCACGTTTGTCTACCTCACTGTGTTCCACTGCATCATACTTCAAGCCCTAAACCCTACCCACCCCACCTTTTCGCACTCCTCCGAGTTCCACAGCATCATGCTCCACACGTCCAACCCTAAACCCTAAACATTGCACCCTAAACCTTTAACCCTAGCCACCCCACCTTTTCGTACTCCTCCGTGTTCCACAGCATCACACTTCAAATGTCAAACCCTTAACCCCTTAAATCCTGAACCCTACCCACCCCACCTTTTCATACTCCTCCGTGTTCCACAGCGTCATGCTCCACATGTCAAAGCCGCAGTAGATGAACAGGAACAGCTCGGTGGCAAACGACACGATGCGGAAGGCGTAGATGGTGATGACCTTGGCGGAGGGGCTCAGGCTGTGCCACGTGTAGTGGCTCATGGTCAAACCACAGAAGAAGGCGGCAAAAATGCCTGGGGCCACAGGGATTTTTAGTTGGTTGATTAGCATATGCTCCCGCAAGTATAGGGAGGCTAGCCCTCACCCTTGTTTAGGGTTTTGTGGTTCAGGGTTAGGGTTGCAAATCAGGTTGTGGTGGCCTTGGCTGATGGCCGCACACTGCATGGTGCTGATCCTTGTGATCATGCAATGCGCTCTCATGATCCATGTAAATTGTGCGGCGCCCGTTGCTTACCAATGTCGACCTGCACCCCAGGGTGACGCACACAACCCTCTCATCCCTCCGGACCCCCCCCCTACCCTCCCTCCACCATCCTTCCCCCCCCTCCACCCACCACTTAGCTCCAGCTCCTCCGCCACCGCATATGCCAGGAAGCCCATCAAACCCACAATCACCACCTCCCTGCGCACCACAGGCAAAACAGGCTTGGCCCACACAGCCTTCAGGATGGTACATTTGTTTCCGTGAGTACGCTCAGTTGCAGTGGAGCAGCGCGTATGTGAACGCAGTGCAGAGGGGTAGCTGTGTGGCGCATCCAGGCAAGGTGCAAATGCAACGAGCCTCACAAACACACACGCATGCGTACGTGAAGCATGTGCGTGCTCTCATTGCTGCATTGGCATCTGGTGATGTGCTAGTGCACATTGTATGTGCCCAATAGTGTGCTGTGCCTAGTGCGGGTGCAGCATGTTGTTGCGCCCACCTGTCTGTTGAGTGTGGCGGGAAGCAGTAGCGGATGACCAGCGCGCTCAGCAGGCCCATCTGCAGGTCACGGGGCACACGTGAGCATCCCCCTTGCCACTCTTTCTCATCTTTTCTGTTGTTGACTCGATTTCCCCCGTGTTTAATGATGTACTGGCGTGTGAGTGTGGTGGTATGCTTCCGACAGGCAGGCCGCACATGCATGGACTATGCAATACTCTGGAACAGCACCCTTGCTCCCACTGACCAGCGGTGTTTAACCCCAAATCCATACCCTTGCACACCACTCACCGCCACACCCAGCGCCAGGCTTGACAGGAACAGGTGCGTGAAAGACAGGATGATCTGCCCTGCCACCGCCAGGGTGAGGTGGTCCACGCTCGTGATGCCCTGGGTGGCGCGCAGCAGCACTACAGAGGTGGCGTCATTAACCACACCCTCGCCGAAAACCAGGCTGTACAACACCGGCATCGCATCCTGCACGCGATGGAGAGGGTGAGCATTGGGCCTACCATTACAAGGAAAGGGTGGCAGGGCAAGAATTTGCCAAGGGCTTGGGCATCCATTTGGAGGGAGAGGATGTGGTGGAACAAGCCTAGGGCAGGAGTGAGCATTGGGTGGAGTGCACAGGTAGCAGTGCCAAGAGTAATATGGTGCAGGTGGCCACATGGTTGCGATGGCGAGGATGCACTGTGCGTCACTTCGAAGTAGATGAGAGGGCCAAGTGACTGGGTCGGGTGTCTGTATTGCAAAATTTAGTGGTAGTGTCACCTGGTTGAGGATCTGCAGCGTGGCTATAGAGTCTGTAGATGAGAAGATGGTGCCCAGCGCCATGCTGTGCGATACCAGGGTGCTGGGGGTCTTGATGGACCCAATGTGGTCCAGGGTGAAGTAGGTGCCTGTGAATACAAAATAACAGATTTGAGGTTGACAGACACATAAACAGAACCTATAAAAACAAAATCCCAAACAACTGCTTATTCACAACGGTGGCAATTACGACAACATGACAGTCACATACAGTAACAATGCCATCATCACAGATTCAAGCCAACCATCGCCTCGTGTCCAATCATGGGCCTGAACACAAGCAGGGGGTGACACACCTACCTATGGAAATGAGTGCCGTGCTGACAAATGTGCCAATGACCCCCATCAGGCATAGCGTGAAGAAGTTCTGCAGGCAAGGGGGGGTGAGGCAGGGTGAGGTGCAAGGAATTGTGACGAGGATGGCCTGGTCCCATCGGCACAGGCAAAGTAGAGTTAAGCATAATGGTTGGCACAGAGAAATAATTAAAAATGAAACAAAGCAAAGAAGTGGGCCACGGAGTTGACCGCCATGATTGTACATTAGCCCATAATCATTGGATGATGCATGCAGGCTGCAGGGTGTGCCACAGGTGAGTGCAGGACTCAGAGTGTGGTACAGGTAGTGGGTAGGTGCAGGCTGCAGGGGAGACCACATATACAGCGCAGGGAGTGGGAGCAACAGTTGGTGCATGTGGGGTGTGTGACCAGCGAAGAGGCATGGGTAGGGCGCATGCTGCTGGATGGACCACACGTACTGCAAAGAACAGCTTCTTTTTGACGCTGAACCCAGCGTTGAAGATAATGGGCGGGAGGAGGACCTGGAAAAACACCTGGAGACACACAGCGCAGTCAGCCATAATCCGCATGTTAGGGTCTAGGGTACAATGTGTGGATAGCCGCAGTGAGGCTGGCCAGAGTAGCACAAGCCTTGCTCTACCCTAACAGGTGAGCCAGCAGCAGGATACTGCCTGACTGGCAGCAGCGACATCCGGGATTAAATATCGAAGAAGTATATTTGTATTTAACATAACAGCACAAGTAAGTAATAACACTTTAGACGCGGAGATATCACACCGCCTTAGCCGTGCAGGTGGCGCCTTTGCGTCGCTCAGAGGGGTTTTGTGGCATAACAGGCGAATTAGTTTGCGCACAAAATGCCGGATTTTTAGTGCAGTGGTGCTGACAACCCTTTTATATGGGGCTGACAGCTGGGCTATTAAGCAGCCTCAACTTGCTAGATTAGAGGTTTTTCAAAATAATTGTTTTAGGGCTCTGTGTGGGGTTTCTAGGTTGGTGCACACCCCTAATTCCGTTCTCCTTACCAAGTGTGGGTTACAAAGCATACGTGACAAACTCAGGGACATTAGGCTACGCTGGTTGGGACATTTAGGACGTTTATCAGACGATAGGGTTCCTAAATGTATGGTGTTTGGTAGGGTAGAGGGGGCAAAGGGGGTAGATAAGCCAAGGGCCACATGGGCTGACTTACTCCAGCACGACCTCAAGTCGCGTGGGATCAATAGGTGGTTCAAACAGTGCCAGGAAAGAGCTGCATGGCGCCGCATATGCAAGACCGACTGCTAATCTGGCTGTATTGCTGGAATGCATGTAACTAACTAACTAATTAACTAATAACGGCAGCAAGCCCAGCTAGGAGTGTGACCCAAGGAAAGGTGGACGGCTTTGGCTTACGTCTGGGTCGAACGTGAACAGCTCCGCTGGGATCGCTCGGTGCTCGATGAAGTGGTAGTACAGGGTGAGGCAACCTGCACCATAACGAGGGAGCCATGGACGTGAGGGAGAACTGGGTTTCTCAGGCAGTGGATGCTCACTTGCCATACTCAGTTAGGGGAACCATACCTCAACATATGCCACTATGTTACACAGACCAGAGTGTAAGGTGTGCTTGAGGGCAGTTGAAGAACAGGCGAGGTTCCGAGAGGTGTGCAAATACAGGGTTTAGGTTTCGGGGTTTAGGGTACTCAGGCAGTGAATTTTTCCTGGCCAGCTCAGGGAGGCGCAGCCCTAGGCGCCAAAGGCGGTGTGTTTCCTGGCCAGCTAGAGCGAGGTGGACACTAACTGCTGTGAGCTGGTGTTGTATGGCGCCTAGGCACCAGCCGACACCGTACCTCCTGCAAGCAGACCCACCAGCAGCCCCACAGAGCCTTCGGTGGCATACTTGAGCCTGCAAACACCAGTGAAATGTCATTTCATCTCTTTGTTTCAACCGCAATAGGGGTGCATTGCTTGCCGTGCGTCTTGTGCATCTCCAGTGCCTCACACCCCATGTTGGCCACATGCCATGTGTTTCTCCTTACCTGCCGTGGTGTATCCAGTGCCCAAGCAGGACAGTGAGGATGATGAGCACGAAAAACGTGATTATAACCGCAGTTCCCAGCATCTTTCAGCCACTGTCGATCCGCCGCAGGTTCCTGCTAGGGCCTCAATGCCCTAGCTCGGTCGGGTGCATTGCTTCATTTCAACCTAGACGGGATAGATGACCGTATGTGTCCATATAATACGTTTCTTTCATTGCGAAGCTGTGGGGTTTCGTAAAGACAGGGTTTTATCTGGGTTGGGCAGAAGTTGTTTGGGAAGCTTGCGTGGAGTTAACCCTGGGTCATGACTCATGGCAGAGTTCACACTCTCGGCGTTTGTATTTCATCAAACTCTCCATCGAGACTAGCCCGAGACAGATGTACTTGTGAACGGGTGATAGTGAAGGCTAGAGCAAGTAGGATGCACAGTAGACTTTCGTCACTTGATTATGGTCTCGACTGCCCACCCATGTCATGTGCACGTCGCACCCACAAAAGCAGAACTGTTTCCGGTGCTTCAATGTTTGTTTGGAACCAGCGTTGCGACTCCAAGTTCATATTGCATGCGACCCAATACAGATCTATATTGCTTCGTCCCACGCTTGCAAGTCATAACATATATGCATGCATTTTGCTATATTTGTGTGCATGCATGCCGGCCCATTTCCTACCACGACAAGGTGATGCCAACCCCCTTCGTTACGCTTGCTTTGAAATAACTCTACCTAAAGGATATGGTGTAAGGGCACATGGAGTCCAGAGCAGGTCTCAAGGAGCAGGTAGGATGCTCTCGAGCACTGTATGTACAGCATGCGTGACACACGACAGAGTGGCCAAGCACCCCATTTGAAATACACTTATGCTTACTACTTTACATTTATTTCTTATGTGCAATACGGTGCCTAGTACGCTGCTCTGCGCTGCCTATCGCCCACAATGCCACCCTTGCACAGCGCCCCAAAACCACGACAGAGTGGACAAGCAAGCCTATTGAAACACACTTCATCCTCTCCACTTTGCCCTAACTACTGCGGTGTACAATACGGGTGCCTACTGCGCTGGTCTGCCTTGCCCATTTTCCACGATGCCAACCTTGCATTGGCATAGGTATATTATTATCTTGATTTAACTCCAACCTTGCACTGCACCCCTGAACCAGGTGCAGCTGTTATTGGACAGCGCCACCCCAGCTGCCGCACGCTGCCAGGTGCTGCAGTCGCTGCACGCTGCGCTGCACAAGGAAACCGCAACCTTCAGGCTCGATGACCGCGACCTGCTGCAAAACACCTTCCTGGCGCTGCTGGAAAAGGTGGGCCACTGGTCATGACAGAGCACAACCTTAAAAAAACCCTAAGGCCACATCCAGTGAGGACACTGTAGTTGCACAGTGGCAGAACTGTCGTAATTACCCAACGTGTACGTTGGGCACATTGTGCGGAGCATCCATGCAGGACCCCACCCTCACGGCCGGCCCCACACCCTCCCCCACACCCACACGCACACCCGCACCCACACGCACACCACCACTCCCAAACCCATGCCCACACACCCATCACTCCACTGCAATATCACAGAATGCCCAGAGGGGGCAAGCGGGTGACCTTGTCACCGCCATGGGTCAAGGTCACGCGGTTGCAATAGCAAACTATTGACCCCACCCCAGCAGGGCACCTTGGCATCCCTTGAGCGGCAGCTTGCCAGCAGCTGCCTCACCCAGCTGGTTTGCGGCAACTTCCCCCCCATATTCAAGGGGGCCACCCTGCAATGCACCAAGCTAGAGGCCTCCCTCCCCTTGCTCGTTACCTCGCTGTGCTCCCCTTCACCCTCCCTGGAGGCCAAGAAAACCCTAGGGGCTGCGGTCAGTGGCCTGGTGATCATCGCGCAGACTCGTAGGTGAGCAAAATCAGAATGGCTCCCTCCATGGGGAGAATTCCATGCTTGTGGTTGGAGTCGGGGAGTGGGGACCCGTTTCGTGCAGGTTCGTCATAGTGCACCGCAATGCGACTTATGTTGGACAGGGTATGCGTGGCGTGTGGCTGCTGCCGATGGATGCATCTCTCCGGGTGCACGCATGTAACTGTGGTTGTATCACAATGCACCGCAGCGCAAACTCTAACACACCAACCCCATGCACTCCTGCAGGCAAATCCTAGACCAAGATAAGCACATCGCCCCCTTTGAAGCATGGCTGGCGGGGCAGCTACTATGGGGCGACCCAGGCAGCCTGGCTGCACCGGATGCAGTGCAGCTGCTGCAGCAGGGCCACAGCCTGTCGGTGTGCAGGGCATGGCTGGAGGCCATGTACCCCTCTGCTACCACGCCAGGTGGGTGCTCTAGGGTTTCGATAAGGGTTGAGGTAGGGTTGTGTGCAGAGCGTGGTTGGAGGCGCTGTACCCCGCGGCTACAACGCAGGTGGGTGCGCTAGGGTCTGGGTTAGGGGTTTGGATTAGGGCCACAGCCTGTCTGTGTGTAGGGCATGGCTGGAGGCAATATACCCCTCGGCTACCACGTTTGGTGGGTGCGCTAGGGTTTGGGTTAGGGTTTGGGATTGGGGCGGGTGGGAATAGACTGGAGCGTGGTTGGAGGTGGTGTACCCCTTAGCAATATCCACGAGACACCCTCAGACGAGCCAAGGCAATTGCGACAGGATCACTTTCTCTCACTGTCAATTCTGCATGATACTCTGGCTGCCCAACAAGGCTGCCCATTTGGTAACGATTTGGAGTGTAATGAAGGTAAAGCGGGAATGTGTAAACGAATTGTTGGTTTTTAATACTGTCGGAAAATGAACAACACTTTTTTGTTCCTTCAGGTGGGGCAGTGCACCAGTCAGCCGAGGCAGTACCCCCCTCAGATGCGCCGCAGGGCCCCAGCAGGGAGCCTCATCCGCAGCTGGTGTCGGCAGCCCACAAGGCATGCCTCCACATTCTCTCCCTGCAGGTAAATGTGCAGCTAACCCCTTGCGCTTGCCATTGGGGGGACTATGGTAGTGGGGCGCATTGCATGCACAGCAATGCAGTGCAGCTTGCAGCAATGCCACACATTGCTTTTTCGCAAGTAGCGGCTGAATCACCCATGCAGAGGTGGTATAAGGAGTGTCAGGAGAGTGCCGGTTGGCGCACGGCATGTACCGCTTGACTGCTGAAATACCTGTATCGATGGAAAATGCAATACACCCCAACTCAAACCACACCACCCACACAGGTCAGCCAATCAGGGCATGCCACCCGACCCCGTGGTGCCTCCTCCTCATCATCATCATCTTCTTCCAAGCCCGAGCCCATACCGGAGAGCCTGGCCCTGGTCGCCTGCCAGCTGCTGCGCACCCTGTGCATGGTGCGGGGCCAGCGGGCGGAGGAGGCGGGCACCGCCGTGCGAAACATGTATTATAAAGTGCGGAACGGGGGAGCGGAGGCTGTGTGGGGTCCACGGTCTAGGCGGATGTTGCGCAGATTGCAAGGCTTAGGGTTCCAAGCGTGGTGCAGGGACTGGGTGCTGTTGGGGTGATGGCCAAAGCCGGAAGCCGCCCATACGTCTATTATATGTGGCCCCTTTACCATCAATTTTCTGACGCTCTATCTGCCTCCACTTGCTGATTGCCAGGTGGCGGAATCCGAGGGCCTGTTCCTGGACCTCAAGCTGACCCTACTAGGGTTCCTGCTCACCTGGCCCCACCCAGACCGCTTCAAGCAGCTGGAGGCTGACGTGGCAACCTGCCTGCACTCCACCGCACCTGACTGGGTGGGCAGCTGGGCCCACATGCTGCACCTGTTCAGCTTCTGCACCCATGCGGCGCCCGTGCTGCAGCGCCACCGGTCCCTGCTGCTGCCACGGTTCTTCCCCCTGCTGCTCAAGGTGGGTGGGTGGGTGATGGTGGTTGGGTTGGTAGTGGTGGGTGGCGTGGTTTGGTAAGTGGGTGGTGGTGGTGGGCAGCTGGGCGCACATGCTGCACCAACTTTTGCATCCATGCGGTATCTGGTGCTGCAGCGCCACCGCTCCCTGCTGCTGCCAAGGGTCTTCCCGTGCTCGAAGTGGGTGGTATAAAGTGGTGGTGGTGGCGGTGGCAGTGGTGGTGGTGGGGGCAGCTGGGCCCACATGCTGCACCTGTTCAGCTTCTGTACCCACGCGGCACCCGTGCTGCAGCGCCACCGATCCCTGTTGCTGCCAAGGTTCTTTCCCCTGCTGCTCAAGGTGGGTGGATGGGTGGGTGGTGGTGGCGGTGGTGGGTGGCAGTGGTGGGGGGCAGGGTGGCGCGGTGTGGTGGGTGAGGTTGGTGGTGGTGGGCAGCTGGGCGCACATGCTGCACCTGTTCAGCGTCTGCACGCATGCGGCGGCGCCACCGATCCCTGGTCTTGCCAAGTTCATCCCACTGCTGCTCAAGGTGGGTGGGTGCGAGTGTAAAGGGTCGTCGCCCTGTGGGTGGGGTGCTTTTGTGTTGGGAGTGGCGTGGGCCTATGACTGTGGGTTTCATGAGGTGGGTGGTGCGTGGCAAATGGGAAATGCGAGAGACACTATGCACAACGCATAACTTGGAAGTCTTGCAAAAAGCACTATTCCCTATAGCTGCCAGCCTGGAGCCTGCACTCCCTGGTATTTGTTGAAATATTACACACTTTTATTTTAAAATTATTTAAATATGCGACATGCACACACACACTCTCCCCTTCCCCCGTAGGCCGCCGCCTGGAGCCCACACACCCTAAGTGAGCCCCTTCTCCAATTGCTGCCTGCACTTGTGTGCTCAGACTCGCTCCTACCGCTGTGCGACTGGCTGATGGACTACCCGGCTGTGGCCATGGCTATGGAGGCGGTGGGCCATGTGGGCGGGGACAGCCTGGGGCTGCAGGGGGGGAAAGGGAAGCAGGGGAAGACGCCGCTGAGGTACGAGGAAAGGAGGTATCCCTAAACCATCACCTGCCTTGGAAATTGCCTGCCATGCCGCGCACAGCAGTGGAGCTGCAAAAGGATGGCTATACAGCGGTTCAAACATTTTAACCCCCCTCACAAATCCCTGTGACTTCCCCCAGAAGCACTCCACACACATCCTTTCCTCCCCTTAAATTCCAACCTATTGCCTCCCCCCTGGCCCCCAGGGCCCGCCCCCACTCGCCCGGCCAATCCGCCCGGCCGCCCCCCAGGGGTGCGCGCCGCGCCGACCCCGCAGGGGATGTCATGGTAGCGCTGCTGGAGCACGGCTACATGGGTGCCAGCTCAAGGGGGGGAGGCACGCGTGACGCAGAGCATGCAGGCACTCTCCAGGCGCTGTTTGTTGATATTGTCATGCAGGAGGTAAAAGTAAAGGAGTACAATTTAAAACTTAACAGTGTTCATTTTCACATGGCCCCCTCACAGTGATCAATGACTTTCATGAGTTGATGCTGAATGCTGAATTAGGCTGCAATTGGCATGTACACAGGAGCATGCGGGTGTGCCGGATGCCATGGACTGGGGGTCGCCCCACCTGCGCGCAACTCTAGCCGCTACCCTAGCCAACACACAGCCCTCTCCCAAGGTGCAATTTGTGACCGCCCAGGTGACACCCGCAGCAGTCAAGGTGCGCTGATGTGGGTACAAATGATACACCAAGCTTGTGCCTGTAGGCATGTGCAACAAGAGCATCAGTGCAGAGCAGCACCACACATTTAATCGTTTTATCAATACCATCTGCACACCTGATGCCTCCCATCATCCCACCGCCCCTTTATGTTCTTCCTACAAAGCAAATTCCTCCATTTCCTATCTTTTAATTGTCTCAAGAAAGTGATACCCCCCCGCACAGGCGCTGTTTGGCCTGGCGCTGCGCGACGCCCCCGACCCTGCGCTATGCGCCCTCCTCAACCAGCTGCTGAGGCGACACCTGGCGCTGTTCCCAGACCCCTCCCTGAGGCGCCAGCTGCACATGCTCAAGCAAAACTTCGTGGCTGCAGCTGCCAGTCGGAGCCCCACGTGCCTGTACTTGCTGCGCCCCGCTATCGCTCGCTGCCTGGCGCCGGTGGTGCATGGTAGGTGGCATGGTGGTGGTGGTGGTTGTGTGGCGGTGGCTGCTAGTGTGTGGGTGTGTGATATGGGCGTTGGGTGAGATCTAGGTGGCCATGCGCGACATTGCCCATGCGAAACCCCATGGATGTGGCCGCCAGCCCGAACCACGAGTGCCTGTACCTGCAGCGCCCCGCTTTCGGGAGGTGCCTGGTGCCGGTGGTGCATGGTAGGTAGCGGTGGCGGTGGTGGTGGTGGTGGTGGTGGTGGTGGTGGTGCGCGGTGGCTGCATATTGTGTGTGTGGGGTGGGAGGGAGCTGTCCTCAATTTTTTTTTGTATGGACGGGAACTGACGAGGCAAGGAGGGGGAGAGCGTGGTGGTGGTGGTGCTGGTGGTGGTGGTGGTGGTGCGGTGGCTGCCGAAATACTGTGTGACTGTCCCCAATGTATTATCCACCATCCCCTTGCCCATGCTACCCCATGTGCCTGCATGTGTGCATACCCATACACCCCGCTCATGTGCATGTATGGTTGCCACCCATGAGGCCTTGCATCTCACATGTGCACCCGCAAGGCAGTACCCCATGATGGTGACACGTGGCAGTTGCTGGCGCAGGTTCTCCCGCGGATACCTCGGACCACGTGGCCATGGCGTGCACCCTCATTAGGGTTCTGGGGGAGTATGGCGCCACGCCTAGCAGCTGGGGAGGTGCTCACTCCCCATGTGGCGTTGCAGAGGTTAGGGAGAATAGGCAATCTTCTCACGATTAAGGGCACTTAGGGCCACCCTCATAGATGACATCAAGATAGGCATGCGGCTGGAGGGCAAGAGTGCCCATGTATGGCCGTTTACCATACCATTGCATACAGTGACGCTTACTGAAACTCGTTTTGTGTTATTGCTGTCAACTCAGGGTTTTAGGGTAGGAGCATTATGTATGAAAGTATGACAAGCGAAACCCCCTTTTTGTTGGGTTGTACCCAACGAAAGATTTTGAGCTCTGTATTCAGCTGCATGCTCCCGCCTCACCCCACCCCCACCACTCTCACACTGGTTCTCCACGCCTCCAGACTCCCTCCCTGGATGCACGGCACACGCCACTGGCGCTGTTTGAGCTCCTAGAAAACCTGCTGACGCAGTGGATGGAGGCGACTGCGCCACCAGCACCACCACCACAGACGCCACCGCAGCGATCGCCTCCCCTGCCGCTATCCCCTGCCTCCTCCCAGCCCGACCCACAGCCGGAGGGCGAACCGCAGCCAGCAGCCGTGGAGGGCGGGGGGTGGGATGAGGCGGCGGTGGCTGCGCTGCATGCCATGGCGAAATTTGGTGCCAGGTGTGTGGCTATTGTGTAGTGGGTGGCGGCATGCATTATGCCCACAGTATCAGATCATTTATGGCAAGGTGTGTAGCACATGTACATGCAGAATTCGAATGGGTTGTGGCAAGCTTTAGCCGCATGTTCATGTCAATCAAAATCACTTTCATTGGTGCAAAAGTGCTATCAAAGTCCGTGCATGGCAAGCCTAATTTTACTTTCTTCTTTCTGGAAAAGGCATTATAGGTCAAATGTGTGAGCAATCAAAGCGCATGTATGGCCCTAAATCCGCCATAGGTCTGCTTGCAACAATCAGCATGTGATGGTGACCATGGTACCATTCCTTCCTGATCATTTTTTTTGCATACCGTGATCGGCGGATGTTATGTATCTACATATCCCTGTACAAATTCCCCCCTGCATGCAGGCATGTGGAGTGTGCGCTTCGGGCCCGACGAGCCGTGCATGCTGTGGCGGCATGTGACCATCTTTCCCCGCATGTGCGCCAGCAAGCGGCCGCCAGCTTGAGCGCTATGCAGCAGGCGGCGCACAGCCCACCCGTGCAGTGGCAGGCGTACGTGCATGGGGTACAAGGGGGGAAAACTGAAGGGGCTGCTGGGGGTGAGGGGCGACAGGGGCTGCAGCTGTTGTTGCCACCAGGCGGGCTAGTGGGCACCAGGTAGGGTCCACCTATTTTTCCTATTCAATTGCTTGCAATTTAGCTAGGCTTACTAGGTTTCTGGAAAGGTACAGGAGTGCGTGTGATCAGGAAATAATTACAAGCAGCGTGACGTCAGACCTTTAGGTTAAGGACTTGCCTGGCGCCATGTGTACGGGGCTGACTGTAACTATCTGACTTGAGTCAACAACAACAACAACCACCACCCTATGTCTTATGTATGCTGGGTGACAGCGGTGTGGAATTTCCTGTCTTGTCTGTGCCTCCACTGGCTGCTGTTGGGACCATAAAAGTACCTAAAGCTGCTTGATACTGAAGCCATCTATGCTCCCGCTAGAGGAGGTTGCATGCAACAACACACAAAAATGGAATGCCATGCTATTTTCGTGCGCAGGCAGCCTGCTGGGGCTGATCAGCGATCGCGGGCACAGCGACATCATGCACTGGTGTTACATTGCCATTTGACTACGTGGCCCACACAGACCAGCCAAGTGCACACTTTGCTTCACATAGCCCCCTTGTGCACAATGGGCAAAGCAGCTGGTGCACCAAACTTGGTTTGTAATGTCCACAGGAGCGTGCGGTTGTGGCGTATGCATGGAATGGAGATATCTCACTTGCGCGCAACCCCAGCCACAATCCTAGCCAACCACACAACCATGGCCCAAGGTGCACTTTGTGACTGCCCATGTGACACCCGCAGCAGTCAAGATGCGCTGATTTGGAGTTTGTTTACAAATGATACACCCCCGAGCGTGTGCCTGTGAGTTCAAGTGCAACGAGGCTAACATTGCTGTGCATCACCGCGCGACTGATGCCACCTACACCTCCCGCGCCTCCAACCCCTATGCCCCCTTGCCACCAACCCGCTCCCTCTCCTTCATGCCCCTGGTGCCCTAGTAAGCCTGGCCCTAAGCGACGCCTCAGGCCTGCACCATGCTTATTTGCTACAACTTCCTGCTGAGGCGACACATGGCGCTGCTCCCTGACCTACCTGTACTTCAAGCCCTTGATCATATCCTTTTTTTTTAGTATATATAAAACATTTCCTTCAATACATTTATCTTGTGTCGCGAGCAAGAGATGCCCCCCACAGGCGCTGTTTGGCCTGGCCCTGCGCGACGCCCCTGACCCCACCCTGTGCGCCCTCCTCAACCAGCTGCTGAGGCGACACCTGGCGCTGGTACCAGCTGCTGAGGCGACACCTGGCCCAGCTGTTCCCAAACCCCATCCTCAGGCACCAGCTGCACACGCTCATGCAAATTGGAAGGCATGGAGGGGCTGCTGGGTGGGTGGGGCGACAGGGGCAGCTGGGGGAGTAGGGCGACAGCCCTAGGGGCTGCAGCTGTTGTGACCACAAGGTGGCCAAGTGTTAGCCATGTGGCACCCATTTCCTACCTGCCTACTAGGTCCTATCTTGACTTGGGGGCTATGCGTAGCTGCTATGCCGCCTTTTTTCGCCTGTGCCTCTCTTTCTTTCTATACAGTTTCCCCCTATCATGCTTATCCCTTTGGAAGTTTAGGGCACGAGGTCCAAAAGCTGTGCCAGCCCTGCCTGGCGTCGTAGTTTGTACGTTTTGTAGGACTGATTGCTAACCTTTGCACGGTATATGGCAAACTTATGCAAGTAACTAATAAGGCATGGTTGTGTGTTGGGTGACGACGGTGCACTGTATAGTGTTTACAAACAGGTGCTCATGTGTGCTTCCTTTAAACAACAGCCGTTGGTGGGACCACATATTACTGGCGTGGGACTGGAAAGTGTTGGCATATGCATGTCTAGACAGACGGGATGTTCTCCGGGATGTTTTGTGGGCATTGTCAATGGCAGTGTGCACCATGAAACCCTAGCTTAGGGTACCAATTCTGATTATAATACGCATTACAAGTGGGGGCAAGTGGCCAAGCAGCATGCTGCTCACTCCATGTGAGGAGTAGGCGGCAACCTGAACTCCCTTACTAGGGTTCACCAATGCCCTCGCCTGAAAGTTCAATTGACGGTCTGGGTGTGGAACGTTGCAACGGCTATTAGCAAACTGGTAAAAGAGCGGTCGATGCTACAGCAGGCTGCAACTCAGCCATATATGTACAGTGCAAGGCTGCAGGCATCGTCACTCAGCCATGGTAAAGTGAGAACAGCACCAGTGAAAGCAGGTTCTTGCAACAATGCAGCAATGAACAGTCCGCACAACTACCCACGTTCTGCTTGATGGGCAAACACTGCACGGCTGCACTGTAAGGGGGGGATTATATAAACGCTGGCGCTCTATAGATACTACAAAAGGCTGCACGTCTGCTCCAGCAGTCTAGCTATCGTCGCTACTGTAGCTGGCGTACTCGAGATAATACCAGCCTTCCTCAGTGACATCTCTGGACAGATCAAGCTCTTTCAGCTTCTCCTTCAGCCTGCCCAGCATGAAAGACTCCTGCACATCTAGCGCGTCCTTCACCTTCCCGGCTGGGATAGGTTCAAACCTGGTCTTCGGCCACCAGTCCAGTTTTTCCTTGTACCTTTTTGCTTCCAGGTCCTCGGACTCCAGACGGTCGGCTATTCTGAACGCTTCAAATTTGGCCTGGTATCCCACGCGAGAGAAGCCTTTTATCTTGTCGACGTCTGCTTGGTACAGGCTCCCTGGCGGAACCTTCACGAAGTAGGCGGTCCCCACATTCCATGTTCCAACACAGCATGGTGCCACTACCACCGCACGCGCCTGCCTGCTGGGTGTGCGTGCCGACAGCTGCAGTGCGCATGGGGCACGACCATTGTCACAATTTAGTGCGCGAAGCGACTGCATGGCTAATTGTTGACCTGTGGCTACCCAACTGGCCAACGTCAACAGTAGGACCCCTCTAGGCAAAGTGGGCTGTAAGTTTGCGCGCTATTTGTTGGGCAACGTGTATGCTACAACTGCGTTTTTCCCGTAAATACCTGTGTATCGCCGGGCTATTGCGGCCAGAGGACAAGCTGGGTTTGCCAACAGGGTGCATGCATGCATTCAGCGCGGTCCCCGTAACTGGAACCCTTACCGAGGGTATAGGGCCAGTCCAGGTGGAGCTGGCAGCTGTCTAGACGCATACTATGCGGCATAGCCTGTCGGGAAGGAGAGGGCGGGAATATGTTGCGCACTACAAGAGGTTGTATAGGCATCTCTGCCCGAGTCGTGTCGTGGTCTGTCAAAAGTGCCATCAAGGTGCATGCATATACACTGTCGTCTGCACTGTCGTATGCATGCTTGTGCACTTCTATGCTTGATGTTACGCTTGCTGCGCGCCACCAGCTGCCCCTGACGGCACCCGCATTCAACGAGGCTACTGTTGGGAAGGCTAGTGTTGCGTTGAAGGTAAGTACAGTGCAGACGTGGCACTACCAGTTGCAGACACCAAGATACAGCTCTCACCCACTCTCAGCATCGCAGCGCATCACACAAGCATCCTTGCTGTCCTCTCACTTGCATCCCCACGTCTATTGCAGTCTCTTAACACCCACAACGGGGTTAATCCTCTCTGCCAACCCACTCTGCCCACATGGCTCCCAAGCACCCTAAACCCACGTCTCCGCCATCCACACCCCTGTTGTAGCCTCTATCATCCACACTCCTCCCGCACCCGTGGTCACCCCGCCTGCGCCTACATGCCCCGCACCTGTCAACACCCTACCCCTCCCTGCCACCCACCCCTCCGGCAGACCCACACCCTCCCTGCCACCAACACCCTCACGCCCTCCCTGGCACCAACACCCTCCCTGCCACCCACAGGGCCATGAACTTTTTTGCTTTATGGCTAGCCTAATGCTGGCACAGTCAGATACCGACACCAGGCTTCAATTTTTGCTTGATAACGCTTCTACTGTCATCCATGGTGTGCGCACACAAACAGTGCAGGCACATCGCACCTTGCAACCCCAACACAAGCCATCCCCCGTGTCCTCTCGTTTGGGTCCGCACACCTCGCGCACCTCAACCCCCACACCCCTCCCGCCACCCACAGCCTTATGTATTGTTTATTTTATTTATGTATTCCATCCACAGGTGGCCGCGCCCCCCGGACCTACATCCTCGTGCTGACAGTGGGGACGGGTCCAATCCCCCGCAAACTGCGCAAATCCCAGCTGTTCTTACAGTCCCTGGAAGCAAGCCCCTCCTAGCCCCAGCCTGTATCCCAAACTATCATCTCAATGGGAGGCTGGGCAGTTCCAGTCGCAGCGGGGAGTGGGCAGGCCAAGTGGCAACAGGACATATATGAAGGTAGGTTACTCAGATGTGTGGATGGGGCGGAAAGTGGATTGGACTTGGGGGGACTGGAGTCGAAGTCTTGGACATTGAAACGCTCATATTCTAGTCTATAATTGGACCGAAGTTTGCATATGTGCGGCCAGCTGGGGGGGAGGGGCTCTGGCCCCCACTGTTCGCCACTCACGATCCATCAAGTGGGGTCTTTTCCTTGATTGGCTAGAATTCACAGTAGTTCAAAATATTTTACCCACTACATCGACATCGCTGTGATCCATTTCGCCAATGCGCACCTTTCTTGCTGTGTGCCATCTGTGCAGTCGACAGGGCCAGTGGTATGGTAGCAGGATATCCATATAAATTTGATTCTCATCATTTCTTTGGGGGCATTTGCACTGTTACAACTGTTGACAGGGTGCATGTACTGTGGTGTGCATCACCTGTGGGCAAACACTGTTTCACCTTGCTGAGGGCTCAGCACCACCTGGCACTTTGAATTGTGCGCAAAGTCATGCCGACACATCTCTATCCGCCAAGCCAAACATTTAAGCATCTAACCACCCTCCTCAGGGTGTGAGGGGACAATCCCGTGTGGTGCTGACCCACGCACTGCCGTTTCCCGCAGAGCTGGATGCTGGCCCATGCACTGCCTATTCCTGCCGACCTGGGTGGCGTGAGGTTGCGATTTTGGGGGGATGACTACGACACTCAATCAAGCAGAGGGGAGAGGACGACCCCTCCGCGGCTCTTGAGCGTGGATTGACATGCAGCACCTGCTTGATACTTTTACCCATGGAGCAACTGATGCAGCAGCTTCTCCGCTTTTCCCCTGCTGCTCAAGGTGGGTGGCGGGGCTGGTGGTGTGGTGGAGGTGGGCAGGTGCTGCACCCATGGGGTGGGTGGGTGAGGGGTGGGTGGGGGTTGGTTTGGGTGGGGATGGCATCGGTTGGTGGGTGGTGGGATGGAGTGTGGGTGGCGGGTGAGTGGCGCGGTGTGGAGAGCTTGAGCCTGTGAAGGCTGGTGGTGGACACGAGTGGGATGGCGCAGCGACTCCGCTGCCTGTTGCTGTTGAGAGTACTTCCCCGGGTGTTAAATGTGGGGGGAATGTTGTGGATGCATCGTGGGTGGCATGGGCTGTACACATATGATGGGTGATGCACGGCAGAGTGACAACTAAGTAGATGGTTTGCCATGCAATGCACATGGCAATGTGGCTCGGTGCGCATGGACTTTTTGGGGAAAAAGGGCATGGAGAATGTGAATCAATGCATAACGCTGGAAGAGAGGGCCAGTTGTGTCCATGGATTGGTGTTTCTGCTTCAGAAGCCCTTGCGTGCATGCAAAACAAACATCCTCTTGGACCAAGGGTTGTAATGAACAGAAAATGTTTCCATGTGTTTTTTGCAAATCATAATTATTTACAAGTATTCATTTTTTGTATGCTCCCTTGCTGTTGTCCCCATTTCTTTACCTGTATTTGGTAACCCTCCCCCGCAGGCTGCAGCCTTGATCCCTTACCCCCTGACTTAGCCCCTGCTGCAGCTGCTGCCCGCGCTGTTGTGCTCTTATGTCGGCTAATTGACTACCTTGCTCTGGCCATGGCTATGCAGGCGGTGCGCCATGTGGTGGGGGACAGCCTGGAGCTGCAAGGGGGGAAAGGAAGCAAGGGAAAGCAAGTTCCATGTGGCGGTTGCTGGCGCAGGTCCCCCGCCGACACCTCAGACCACGTGACCATGGCGTGCACCCTCAGTAGGGTTTTGGGGGAGTATGGCGCCATGATTAGCAGCTGGGAGAACGCTGAGTCTCCTTTGCTTGCGCAGATGGCTTTGCAGCGGCTGCCTCCCAGCCATTCAAGGTAGGCACAATAATTAGGGTCTGAACTCATCCTGATTGGTAGTACCCAGATAGGCATGCATTCAGGGATAGGCTTTCAAAGAATCTTCAACACGTAAAACTGGCCAATACTTGCATTGCGTGATCATGTCGATGCGGCTCACTTCTACAGAAGAGGGCATTCATAGAGGTGAATTTCGTGACTGCACAATGAAATTGATAGCTGGCACAGGGACATTCATCTCTGATTACCTCTCCCTGCATGCAGGCATGTGGAGTGTGCGCTTTGGGCTTGTCGGGCCATGCAGGCTGTGGTGGCATGTGTCCATGTTTCCCCGCATGTTTGTAGGCGGTGCACAGCCCACCCGTGCAGGGGCAGGCGCGCATGCATGGTCAAAGGAGGGGAGTGGAGGGGTTGCTGGGGGTGTGGGGCGACAGGGGCTGCAGCTGCTGGTGCCCCCAAGTGGCCCTGTGGGGACTAGTAGGGTACATCTTTTTTCTTCTATCAATTACAACTCAGTTGCTTGCTAGGCATCCGGAAAAGTTGGGCGTGAGATCCAGGATTAATTAGAAGAACATCAGGACAGACCTTGCCTGGCGCCATGTGTACGGGGCTGACTGCTAATTGGCACTTGTATGTAACTATCTGACTGAAGTCAACTACGTAGCCTATAGTATACCCCTATGTTTTACTGTGTGCTGGGTGACTGCGGTGCAGACTTGAGTTCACTGTGCCGCCATGTCAGCAGCAGCTGTTGGTACCAAAATGTGCCTGGTGAAGGGCTGTTGCGCGGCTCTGAAGCCATCTTTGCTCTCGCTAGACAGGTTGCAACAAAAGGCCAGGTTGCAAAAAAAAAACTGCTTAGCCATGTGCAGCACATTAGCGGCAGGGTATGGAAAGTACTAGTGACCTAGTGACCGCATGTCCTGGAAACCATGAACACTCCAAGCCTGTTCTGGGCCCACTCTTCCTATGGGTCAGGTTGAAAACTGCACTTGGTACCAGCCATAGTTGCGCCATACGCCATACGCCATACGCATACGCCATACGCCATACGCTCTGAATACGGGTATGAAAAAATTGGGCTCCAAGAATGCGGGTTACATACGGGTTCCATACGCTGCATACGGGTATGCATCACCCCATTAGGCAGAGGAATACGCTGCTGCAAAAATACTTAAACCTACACATGCAGCATTGTACTGGCACCAACTCACCCATAAACAACACAAAGCTTCTAATATAGTGATATTTTCCAACTATCCTAGGTACTATGCTAAGAAAGCAAAATTTAATTTTGAAGTTAACCTCAGTACTGTTGAGAACCCTAACACAGGGTTTCAGTGGCAGGCACAAATAGTTCAGAATTGCAGAGCTAGGCTGCTGATTTGTCTACAACTCTAGTGCCTTCTTGTCCATCTGCTTCAGCAGCCTCAAGTTCGAGAACACCTTCACCAGCTTTGTTGTTTTGTCTGAGCCAAGCTTGTTTCGCTTCTTGTTGTGGACGAAGTCAAAGTCGCTCCAGTTGCGCTCACATGCCCCAGCAGATGCAACCTGTGCCAGTACTTTCATAGCAACCTTCTGCAGCTCTGGCATGTGGCTGCCATACAACTCCCACCATGCATGCGGCGCCAGGTCCACTTTCCACACAGCTGGCCTTGCAAACACGCCCTCCCGCTGCATGTACTTGCTGTACTGCTGGTGTGCCTTCAGCTGGTCCTCCTCATCCGGCAGCAAGCGCTCAATCATGGTAAACAGCCCATCCCTCACCTCCTCCTCAGCATGCGTGTCAGCGTCCACGTACTTGGGGTTCAGTGCGTGTCCAGCGTAGAAGATGGGGGACTCGTTCACCATGGCAAACCTATGATCCAGAAGCTTCAGCACCTGCTTCTTGCGTGCATCAGCCAGCTCCATCTCCTCCACCTCCTTCCTGATTGCCAGCTGCATTGCATAGACTTCGCCTGTGCATGGTTCATTGCTGTCAGCCAGGCGCAGTAGCTTTTTGACAGGCCCCATCAGCTGCACCCCCCCCTGTACACGCTCCCACCAGCTGGTGTCGAGGATGAGTGAACTTTTTTCACGCATTTTTGCCTTGTAGGTGCAAGCTCTGTTCTCGGTCCAGTCCTGCCACTGTTCTGACACCACCGTTTGCTCCAGGCTGTTCTTCACTTGTAGGAGCCGCTGCAGCATGATGTGGTGCGTAGCAAAGCGTGTTTCACCAATAACAGCACACCATTTTGTAAATCGCAGTGGGATCAATAGATGGTTCAAACAGTGCCAGGAAAGAGCTGCGTGGCGCCGCATGTGCAAGACTGACTGCTAATCTGGCTATTTTGCTGGAATGCATGTAACTAACTAACTAACTAACTATTTTGTAAATCGCAGTCCCTTGTAAATATTGCTCTGACAAACAACTTTCACAGTGTAGAGATGACAGGTCTGCATACGTACCAGGTTTGCTCAGCTCCAGATCAGCAAAGTCACGGTAGATTGCCTGCGTCATGCTGTGGTTGGCCAGGAAAGAACCCAAGGACTTGCCCTGTGCAATAGTACTGGCAACCCAGGGTAGCTCGCCAATGTCCTCCAACAGGAGGTCCATGGTGTGGGACACACAGCGCGTGAAGGTGATATGAGGGTACCTGCAGGTGGCAAAACTCTTGTAAAATGGTAGTTCAGAGTTCGCTATGACTTGAAATTTGTGCAGGGTAACTTGAAATAATTCTCACCTTCTTGCAATCACCTCCAGTGCGGCCTTGACTCCGGACGCTGCGTTGTCACAGATGATGTGCACCACGTTCTTGGCTCCCACCAACTCAACTGAGTTGCACACAAACCCCCCAATCATGTCATAGTCCTTGACCAGCCCTGCTGTGTTTTCTGCTTCCACCACGTAGGCACCTCTGTAGGTGGCAAATATTGCGTTCAGCAGTGGCTTGTTGGTGATGTCTGTGTAGCCATCAGACATCATTGAGCCACCAAACTTCTTCAGCTCGAACAGGGGCCCCTCCAGCATCTTCTCCTCAACTTGCTCTGCCACCTTATCCAGCAAAGAGCCAAGCACCTGGTCACGATTTGGCAGCTTGTACCCAGGTCCATACAGGCCAATGTTCTGTACGGCTTCGGCCCAGTAAGGGTTAGCGCATACGCTATTAGCTGACTGCCCACCAGCATGCATGGCCTTCGCCACTGAGATATCCACTTGCTCCTTGCTAAGCCTTGCGAACCCCTGGGGAACAGTGCGTTGCGTTGAGGCTGCTTGGCTGCCAGATGTTGTGGCCAGAGAGTTGCACACCTCTGCCTGCTTGCATTTCTTGGACGCCTGCTCCTTTTTGCTGTCATGCAGTGGCTGCAGCTCAGCCTTGGCTGCCGCAAGTTTTTGCTTGCCATCTTCTGTACTGGGATTGCAGGCTGACACACCTCCACCTGACAGGCCCAGCAGGTGAGCAACGATACGGGATGCACCACCAAAGAACTCAGCCAAACAGGAGTGACAGCGAACTTTGGGGGAGAACCTGCTTTTTTCCTGGCGCTGCTGGTGGCTGGTGGACTATGTCCACGTGGTTCCACTCGGGGCCCTTTACAGTCGGCATGATGTCGTGACAACTCAACGAAAGGTGTAGACGCGGTGGCACCAGCCTGGAACCATGGGTCTGCGCGTGGACAGCTGCAGCGCGCATGGTACACGACCAACGCGAAAACCAATCGGTACAGAGCGAAGCGACTGCATTGTCTATTGCTGACCTGTAGCGCCCGAAACCGCCGACTGCAAATTTGAACCCACTTCAACGTTGCAATTCCCAAACAACGGGGAGTCGGGGACCCCTTTTTAAGCTGGGTACTTCACGGAGTGGGCATCAAGTTGGCTCGCTATATTTGTGTGTGCTGCAGCTCTCCCAGGTGTGCCTTGTAAGCCTTATAACTATGGCCAAACAGACTTGTGTTGCATGCATGCATCGGTCCCCGTAAAACCCTTATTGGGGGTTATTGCCGCCCACAGGCGATATTTCCAAGACGGCTGGGATGTACTCCAACCGGTTGCAAACCCTCGTACCTCCCTTATACAACAGCTGGAAGGGTTTCACTGCACTAAACTACTATATCGACTCTGCTGCCCGAATCGTGCCCCCACACTGCTATCTGTCACCCTGTCTAATGCATGCATACGGTGCAAAGTTGTCAGCATGTTGTGCGCCACGCAGCTGGCCTTGACCCCCACATCGCCTAGTGATGCAATAGCTTAGCACCTAGGTGCATATAGATTCACAGCTAGGCTATAGCCGCCTACGGACGTGGGGTTCTGCTACCATGGCTGCATTCACCTCGCTGCACCACACTTCAAGGGTGCCCACGTCAACATCGCGTCCTACCACAGACGCTGCGAGAGCAATGTGGAGCTTCAGGGGGATCAGGACGGCTTCAGGCGCCTCAGGTGTGGCTGTTGGAGCGTTCAACCCTCGAGGCAGTGGCAACAGGAGGAGGAGGTATACCAGTGACGAGGCAGCCCCCTACGGACGTGACGACGAGGACTTTGCCGAACAGGAGAGGCAGGAAAGCGAGCGTAGACGCGTGCGTTACGAAAAGAAGCGGGGGAGGGTCACCGAGGAGGAGCCGTTCGGCGCTGAGGTATGCATAGACCTTGCCCTTGACATTTGCGTCACTACCTAGTCCAAGCGGTCTCGTGTTTGCTGTGGCTCACAGAGTGCTAAGCCTTGAACCCACTAGAAGGTACTGGCATGTACACGACACCAAGGATGAGGGTCTTGAAGAGCTTGCCCACCTGCTGCCTTGCCACAAGCATAGCACGGTGTTGTACACCCTGCACACAGTGCAACAAACCTGCCAGTCCTGTGTGTGCAACAGCTGTCGTATCGCAGCTCCTTGTTATTATTGGGCTGCCCTTTGACCTTTCCCCCGTGTGATACAACTACAGCTATGGGCTTTACGGTGTGCACACGCTGCTCATGCACCCCAACAGGCCCTATTTGTGTAACAGCACATCCCCCAACTGTGTTGCAGCTCCTCCTCCTTGTGGGCCTGCCCTTTGCGGTCCTGATGGTCCCCTGGGCACTGGAGAACCCAACCACCCTGCTGGTGCCGGTGCTGCTGGCGGTGTTCCCTGGCACCAAGGACGTGTTTGCACCCATCATCACAGAGATACTCAGCGACCTGTACAAGATACTGGCAGCCGCCGCCGCAAAGATAACGGCCTCAAAGCGCAGCAGCAGGCCTGTTAGCACCACAAGACAGGTAGGCGCAGTGCGACGTGGCTAGTCATGCGCCGGCACAGCCTCCTGGTCACACCAGGCGTTCCATGCTGGCCACACCAGGCGTTCCATCCTGGCACACCTGGTGGCATCCATGTCCGTGTATACGCACACACGCTGTGCATGCACAGTGCAACCCCGCGCAACCACCACACAAGAATCATCCATGTCCTGTCGGTGCACCCACACGCCTGCCCAACGCTCACACCCCTCCTTCCCTCCCACCCCCCGCCCCCGGCGCCTCTCAACGCCCATACCCCTCCCTGACGCGCCCCTTACGGGACCCCCAACACCCATGCCCCTCCCTGCCACCCACAGCCTTTTATGAATATAATATCTTTGACTCACAGCGTGGCCGCGCCCCCCGAACCAACATCCTCATGCTGCCCCAGCGGGGACAGGACCAATCCCCGGCAAACCGCGCAAAGCCCAGCTACTCCTACACGCCCAATGACCGCCAGTCTCAGGGAGCAGGCCCCTCCCAGCCCCAGGCTGTATCTCAGTGGGAGGCTGGGCAGCCCCAGGCACAGTGGGGAGCAAGCAGGCCCAGCGGCCGCAACCGGACACGGGATGAAGGTGGGTTGCTGTGCTTGTGTGGAGGGGGCGACCAGGGTTGGATTGGCCTTTGCATGTGTGGGAGTGGCCGCTGGGGACTCTTGACCCCACTGATTGTCACCAATTGTCGAGGCCTAGTAGTTTGGGGATCTGCACGGGCTTTGGTTGGCGTGTGCGCCCTGCCGATAGCCCTAAACCCCAAACTAAGCCCTTTCATATGAATGTCTTCCAAACCAAACACCAGCGTACGCAATACTGCACAAAGGTGGAGGGGTCAAATCGCGTGTGGTGCTTAACCATGCGCTGCCCCTTCCGCAGACCTGGGTGGCAATGGGTCGGGGTTCTGGGGGGATGACTACGAGGCCCCATCAAGCAGAGGGGAGGGGGGAAACAGCACTTCGCAGCGCTCAGGCATGGACCTGCCTGGCGCTGGAGGTGAATCCAACTGGCGCGCCAACATGGATTCACCTGGCGGTGATGCTGGTTCCACCTGGCGCTCGAGGCAGCAGGGGGAGCGATGGGGCGGGGAGGACGGGGAGGGGGGAGGAAGCTCCCGCGTGGTGCGTGCGCAGGGTGGTGGGCGCGTGGGTGTGAGGGTGCAGTACCAGAGGAGCTGGTGGTCACAGGTGCTCACCACGCTGTTCCCCTTCCTGCGCAGCTGGGGAGGGTTTGTGTGAGGGTTTTGGGCCACGGGTTCTGGGGAGGCTGTTCATTTTACTGGGCAGCCGCGTGGTGTGGGTGTGGTGGGTGGTGGAACAGCCCCGCTGCAATGTAGTTTCGCAGTGGGATATGCTGTCTCAAAAGGAGTTATGGATTGTGTTTGCGGTGTAACATACTAGTAGTAGAAGGGGGGGTAATATGCCATGGCGATGCTTGTTGCTATTTCACAATCAGTGCTTAGCGTTAGTCAGCTGCTATTCGCTGTGCCGTATTGTGGACTGTGTTACATATATATTGTACCTTTGATAATGCACTCTGTTCCGTTTCCTTCTCTACTGAAAAAGGGGAAAGTGTTCAAATTGATTTTCATGCCATGATGGCTTTGCCACACTGCTGTCACAAGGTTTCACATGTCCATATTTTAATCACTGGCTGTGTCCAGTTGGCGGTACAACGATAATCATGGAAAATCCATTCTCAAAGTGATGCTGTGAACAATGCCAGGGTAGGCAAACAGTTGACAAGGAGTGTTTCACCCATGGTACCGCCCCATGCTTGGCGTCGATTCCTCTTATGTACACATGTTTTTAAGCTGCGCGCACCAAGGTCTCGTCCTCCTTGCTAGACCCAGTCCCTGCTAATCGCCCTGCTTTGTGCTTGTTATTAGCTTTAACTGCTGCACTGGAGATTGTTGATCCATACTTGTTTTGGTGCCTAGTCAGCTGAAACGCGCTGCGTTGTACTGGGATTGTCACCTGTGGGCATGTCCTTTCCAGGATGTTTCTCTAGGAGTCTGACGCTTAGGTGTTTTTCTTTCATTTGACAGGGAAGTACCTAAGAACAGGTCTGCTGTGAATCCATCATGCATTGGCATTAAATGTTATGCCTGAATTCTGGCTGCTGTAACTCCCTCGGATCATCCATCATGACATGTGAAATAAAAAAACTGGACGAGGTGCGCAGACCCGCCACGCATCCCCAATGCCGGGCACGTCACTGCCAGTGACGTGCCCGGCCGGGGGGATGCGTGGCGGGCCGCTTGTCATTGCCAAACCTTGTCGATGTCACCATTGAGCCATCATGATGCATGACATGTATCGCACTGGGTGACACTTCACTAAATAAGGAGGGATGTAGAAGACTCCAAATCATTCATCTCGTAATTCAACACATGGCACTGCCAGACACATCACAGTCGGGCACTTAGTGTAATATGTTTAAAAATTTTCTTTCAAAGAATCTGACCAGAACATCACTGGTATTTCGCTGTTACAGTACCTGACAGGCCATCAGCTGAGCCAGGTGACCATTGTAATGAGGGTTCTCGGAACCACAAAGGTCTTATAATCAACCACAATGTCATCCAACCATTATGGCCCACAAGACAAAACTGGTTGCTGTCAATTTTCTAGAAGCTAACTCAGAAAGGATCCGATCGCAGGCTGCGGGCAGCAGATTTGCCTCCAGGAACCACATATTTCATAAATTGATTGTTCCTGTTCCTTTCACATAAAATATCCAACCAGCTACAAAAGAGACCCCGTCCATCCTATCCCACTTACCCCCCCAACCCCACCCATCCATCCCAGAAAATGGGTGTCTTACCCTAAAAGTGGCAAACCCTCTCCCTCCCAATCAGCTTCACCCCAGTGGCTGGCAAAGACCTGACCAATGGCAACTCACATTCTACTGCAGCCATGTGTCAGACTGTCAACGTGAGCTCAACCCCCTGAGTAATCAAGAACAGTCTGGCAGCTGCACCTTGAGACTCTCAACCCTTCCTGCCTCCACCTCACCTACCCAAAACTGGTGCGGGGACCATGCTCACATGATGCCCCTCGACAAATACCGCTGGATGCAGCCGCCGCCTAGGCCTTGCCCCCCGTCTGGGCCGCCACCTCCGCCGCAAAGTCCACCTCCTTCTTGGCAATACCCTCGCCTAGGGTGTAGCGCGCAAAGCGGCGCACCCGCAGGTTCTCGCCGATGGCTGCGATGCACGACTTGATGTGCTCGCCCACTGTTTTGTTGGTGTCCTTGATGAAGGCCTGCTCCATGAGCGACATCTCCTTCGCGATCTTGGCCACGCGACCGTCCACGATCTTGGGCCTGGGGGGAAGGGGGACGGGGTGGGATTAGTGGGGTTGCAGACTTTCAGGTACACTAGTTACAGGCTTCTGAAAAGAACCACTTTTGTTTTAAACCTAATGAAACAGGGGCCCAGCTTCATGTACAGCGTCGCCTTCACAATTTTGCCATGCTTACGGACTATTAACTTCTTATTACCCTTGGGGTTGGTGGTGTGCGGGGCCATAGGGATGAGGGTTTAAATAATCTTGCAGTACTCATTTTATCCTGCCGTTCACCCGCCCGCATGATGCCGCATGATGCCCAACCCTCGTTCCACCACCTTCACATGCAAGCACCCCCACCCCCGCCAACCCCACATCCCGTGCGCCCTCAACCCTACCACTCCTCACCTGATGACCTGGTCAGGATGTCCTCCTCGCCCACTGATCTCCCCTACACCCCTTCAATATGCACCACCCAACTTCCACCCTAAACCCTACAGGAGCCCTAAACCCTACCACCCCTCACCTGATGACCTCTGGCCTTGTCAGGAAACCCTCTCAACATCAACTTATCGCTTGTCCATCTCAACATCAACTCTCAATTGCACATTTGGCAACCCCTACCCTTCAAAAGCAAGCCTCACCTGATCGCCTCTGGATGCCCCCTTGCCCATCTCAATCTCATCCCACCACATTCTCATGCAAGCACCCCCACCCTCCACCCCCCAACCCCAACCCCACATCCCTGCGCCTCAACCCCTGCCACCCCCTCACCTCATCGCCCCTAGCCTGGTCCTGCTCTTATCCTTGCCCACAGATTTGCCAACTTTTGAGTAAGACTGCCTTAACTGTAGCCCCCCTAAACCCTACAGGAACCCTGTACCCTACCACCCCTCACCTAATTGCCTCCGGCCTGGTCAGGATGTCCTCCTTGCCCATCTCAATCTCGCGCTCCCTTGCCAGCACCTCGGCAGGCACATCCTCCACCGACACGTAAGACACCCCGGGGCAGGCAGCGATCTGCATGGCCATGTCCTGCAGCAGCTCCTGGAACTTCTCGCCGCGCGCGACAAAATCGGTTTCGCAGTTGAGCTCAACAAGCACGCCCAGCCTGCAGGATGGGGGCAGTAGGGTTTAGGGTTTAGGGTTGAGGTTTTGCAGTTGAGGTCAACCACCACGCCCAGCCTATAGGATAGGGGGGTAGGGTTTAGGGTTTTGCAGTTGAGGTCAACCATTACCCATCAGCCTGTAGGATGGCAGGTTTAGAGTTATGGGTCTAGGGTTTGTTGCTACTGACCAATGGTGCAAATGATGTGATTACCAGTGACTACTATGCTGCTGACAGGTACGCATGGCCTCCCGCGCAACAACATCCTGCATAACCACCGTGCAATACCATCATGCGCACCCACATTGCACGTTTGCCACCCAACGCCACCCACCCACCCCCACCATCACAACCCCCACCCCCTCCTCACCTCGACCCCGCATGGATGTACTGGCCGATGCACCCCTCTGCCGCCTGCCTGCCCGCCTTCTTCTCAGCGGAGGCCAGCCCCTTCTTGCGCAGGAACTCAGTGGCAGCCGTGATGTCGCCACCTGTCTCACCCAGCGCCTTCTTGCAGTCCATCATGCCTGCACCGGTCTTCTCGCGCAGCTCCTTCACCACTGAGGCGGCCACCTGCAGGGGGGATGAAAATGTAGTTCATTTTAAGATAAGGAGAAGAAGGAATATGATGTTTTACAGCATTGCATGAGGTTTGAACAGACTTTGTACCTTTAAGGCGGCCACCTGAGCGGAAGTAAAGACTGTCCAAATCAAATCACGCGTGACGTACATTACAAATTTTGTACTTGCAATTTTTGTAAAAACCAAAGGAGTACAACATCCACACACATGCTCGTCAACACCACAACAGTTCTTCCATGGCATTCCAAAGCTTGAGAGAGGACATCAAGGTTGAACTCCACTGGGCGGAGATTATAGAAATGACAGTATACAGCGCTTCTATTTGCTTCTACGCCTAGGCAAATGCCATGCGACACCACCTCGTCAAAACACCACGGCGCCAGAGTGAACACGCTCTCACTTACACCACTGGCCAGGAGCGACCTCAGGACAGGAATCGGGATAATTAGGGCGGCAACGTACGCGCCGACGCCCAAGCTTTTCCAAACTGTGTAGGATAAAACTACGAAAGATGAAATCCATCCCATAAATCCCAATTGGTTTAGGTGATTGTAGCATACCTGCACCACTGGCTTGGCAGGTGCGGCCTCCTCCTGTGCGGCAGCTGGCGCCTCCTCCTTCTTCTGCTCAGCCTTGTCGCTCATTGCCTTGGTCTGCTCCTCAACCTCCTTGGCAAGGTCAACGGTCTTCTTCTCAATGCCCTCGCCAAGCACATACCTAAGGGGTGGGGCGGTGAGTGGGTGGGGAGGAGGAAAAAGGGTATGGCAGAGTTACTTCAGGTGGAGGGAGGAGGGGAAGGGTAATATGATTTGACAAGTAGTGGGGTGTATGGGTGGGGATCACAGTAGGAGGGTACGGAGGCAAGGGGAGGGGGCGAGGCATGTTGGGCCACGGGGCGTAGTGAGAAAGGGAGTGTGGTGGGGCTAGGGTGATTCTGATGGGCTCATGCATGCCAATGGTGCCAGTGCAAGACATGGTTGGGTCCACAATGTTTGATGCAACCTCTGCCACGATTAACCTGGCAAAACTAGCGATGGTGGCGTTGCAAAACCCTTATTATTCAACTCCCCCAACCCCCTATCCACCTCATCTCTCAAAAGCACCTGATTCAAACCGTTCCTCAATGACCGCCACTGTCTCCTTCATCACCTGCTCCACAATCTTGTCATTGTCCCTAACAAAGACTCTAGCCATTTTCCTCCTCTCATCTTGACAAACCCTACACCTCCCAGTTCTACTCTCTTTACCCCTCCACCCCCTCCCACCCCTCACCTCTCAAAACGCCTGATCTGGATGTTCTCCCCAATGGCAGCCACCGTCTCCTTCACCACCTGCCCCACGGTCTTGTCGTTGTCCTTGATGAAGGGCTGCTCAAGCAGGGACATGGTCTTGAGCGTCTTCTCGATGCGCCCAGCCACGATCGTGGGCCTGAGGAGTGGGGTGAGGGAAGGATTGGAATGGGTGGAGAGATAAGGATTGAGACAAGTTAAGGGATGAGGATTGAGTTGAGAGTAGGGACGGGGATTGGAATGAGGGATGGATAGAGATGTGTGAGGATGTATGGGAAGCATGGCGCACGCGGGGCAGTGCCGCAAGTTCTCAGAAGCTGTGTCTGGGTATGCGCAGGAGACGGTGCAGGCAACCCTGCAACCAGGCACATGCACCGCAGTGTGCACCTTAATTGTGCAACGCCAATGCTGATGGCCCATTCCCCAGGCTCCCTGGACATGCGCCCACCGTCCCCAGAATAAAATTTCTGTTCTCAAAGGCGTGCCAAGCCAGTGCTCGGTGGGGCAAGCCGTGCAAGGGTGACTGCTTACGTGGCTGCACTGGTGGAAGTACTGAAGCCGCTGTGTGGACGGGCCCAAATCAGATTGCCTCCGAATTGCTCTGATACCTTCTCTGCCCAGTTTGATTCCCCTGCTCCCCTAAAACCTCTTCATTATGCACCATCCAACTTCGCTCCTAGACCATACGTAAACCCTATCATCCCTCTCACCTGAATTCCTCTGGATTGCTCCAAATGTCCTCCTTGCCCATTGATCCTCCCACACCCCTTCATTACGCACCACCCAACTTCGCCCCTAAACCCTACAGAAACCCTAAACCCTACCAACCCTCTCACCTGAACTTCTCTGGCTTGCTCTTTATGTCCTCCTTGCCCATCTCAATAGCAGTCTCACTGTCCTTCACCTCCTGGGGGACGTCCTCAACGCGCACATACCGAGCGTCGGGTGAGGCGGCGACCTGCGGGTGGGCGGGTGGTGGGCGTGAGGGGGGGTGGGGGGTGAGTGGGTGGGTTAGGGTGCGAGGAGAGGGGGTGAGTGGGTCGGTGTGAGGTGAGGCAGCGGCGTGCAGGGTGGGGTGGGTGGGTGGGAGAGCTAAACTTTAAACCCTCATAAAGACAGGTTCTTTTGTAAGAAAAGGGTAGGGTGGCGGGGGGTGAGGGGCAACCCCCACCCCCACCACGCCATGCCGCATTCCCATCCCAACACAGGGTCTGAATACAGACACGCGCAGGCATCAGTGCAATGAGGTTGCTTAGTCAAGCCTAGGCGTCTGTGCCAACGGATGCAGCTGCATAGGGCCTGGGAATGTGCCCATGTGCTCAAGTGTCCAGCCGTGCCTGCATGGCCATGGCTAAACCAATCGCTCCTGGGCACACGACAAATACATGCAATTTCCAGGTGAATACATACAAATTCATGGGGTGCGCACCTGCATGGCGATGTCTGACACCAGCTAAACCTATGATTTCTGGACAAACAATAATTACATGCAAATTACACGTGATTAGATACAAATTCGTGGGGTGCGCACCTGCATGGCGATGTCTGACACCAGCTCCCTGAACCGCTCGTTCTTGGACACAAAGTCGGTTTCGCAGTTGACCTCAACCAGCACACCCAGCCTGGACATGAGCCAGCAGAGGAAAGTCAGCAGGAGTCCAATGGAGGGGCTTTCCAAACAGTGCCATGCCCCGGATTTGTACACAATGCAGTACGCAACCTATGAGCCCCAGAGAGAATTCATTGATCCCTGTACGCTTTTGGCCTCCATTTCGGCCCCAGAACGTTCACGCTGTGCGATCCCTTCCATCCTTCCTCAATTTTAACCCAGCCCTGTATGAATGCGCCCACTAGACCCTCAGCTCCGCCCCCACGCACTGATACCTTCCCCTAAATGATCCACACACCTTGCTTCTGTATGGAATTCACATACTTGTATGCACAAACGTAGGCCCTCAAAAGGTCACCTATCACCTTCTCCAAAATGGCCCACGCACCTTGCCCCTGCGTGGATGTATGCCCCCACCAGGCCCTCTGCAGCCACCCTCCCTGCCTTCTTCTCTGCTGAGGCAAGACCCTTCTGGCGCAGGAACTGCAGAGGGTGTGTGGCAAGGACATTAGAGTGGTGGGCATGGGGCAGGTCGGTGGGAGGTCATGTGACTGGCATGTGCGTCCCTTGCATGTGAGGTGTGATGTTAAAGGTCGCGATGCACGCCCAGCAGGTGGGCTGGGGTGCGGCTGATTGCCAGGCATGTGTGAGGTCGTGCGCTGGCATGAAGGGCGTGTGGGGGCGGGTAGGCATAGGTGGGGCTATGCCTTCACTACATGGCGCCGCAATAATGGTGCAGCAAAGAGCTGGTGTGCCACATGCATGCGCCTGGCAACGAAGATATTGCTGAACCAATGCCAGGTGCCGAACACTACCACCGCAAGCTATAAACCTTCCCCATCGCCCGCAACGAACACGCATCACCATTCATCACGGAGCTGCCACCCGCAGCCCAATGCACCCCGCCCTTCCTATGCCATCACCCACAGCCCAGCAAATGCACCGCCTCCTTCATATGCCATCTGCTCACCCATCACAACTTGCCCATCACCCGCAACCGCCCATTCACCCCCCCCGCTCGCTTCCACCCACCTCAATGGCCTTCTCCAAATCCCCATCCACCTCGCCCAGCGCCTTCTTGCAGTCCATCATGCCCGCCCCCGTCTTCTCACGCAGCTCCTTCACAGCCTGCGCAGAGATGCCAACCTTGGCCGCCTTGGCAGCAGGCGCAGCCTCCGCAATCACCGGCTCGGGCGCGGGCGCTGCCACCTCAGCAACCACTGGGGCTGTCTCGGGCTCTGCAACTGGCGCAGCCACCTCAGCGACTGGCTCGGGAGCTGCCTCAGGCTCCGGTGTGGCTTCGGCGACTGGCTCGGGCTCGGGGATTGGCTCAGCCACCTCGGGCTCGGGGGCAGCCTCGGCCACTGGCTCTGGTGCTGCTGCCTCCTCCTCAACAGCGGCCTGGGGAGGGGTATGCCCATGGGCTTCAACCTGTGCATGTGCATGTATGATGGATGCAGGCAGTCGGTATTTGATAATACAACTTACAAAATACAGAGTGAGTTTTCTTTCCTTCATTTTTCTCATTTTTGGTGATTTTTCTTTTGTCTTTTCTTTAGCCTTTCATACACTTTGGTGCCAGGAGCCTGCAGCCGCGCTCTATGCGCCAGCAGGTGCGGCATGCCAAGGTGCACATGGGTGGCAGGGTGTAGCGAGTGACTGGGGGCGGAGTGGGCCAGCAGGCGCTTACAAGTACAAACAAGCACCTCTCACAGGGTCTCTCAATCACAAATGCGCAATAAGTATTATGGTGTGACTGCACAGCGGTCTGGAAACTTAACATGAAAACTGCTGAAAACTGGCCATCCGTTGCTGCATCGCTGGGTGGGCTCACATGTTGCAAAATGCTGCGAAAAAAATTGAACTCGAAAAACAGAGGACAAGCGTTGTTCATGATGTAGAGCCGGCAGGGTAATACCTGGGGCAATGCCCTTGACAGCTGCAGTGCTTAGTGCTGCGGCAACGATTGCACCTCTGCTACTGGACAGTGCTTGTAGCAGTGCTTGCACCCATGCTACTGGACAGTGCTCTGTGGCCGTGCTTGCGTCTCGGCTACTGGTTAGTGCTGTGGCAGTGCTTGCATCTCTGCTATTGGTGGCGTGGTGAGGCTGCATGCGGTGAAGGTGAAGGGCAGGGTTCAGGGCCCCACCTCAACTGGGGCCTCCTCAGGCACCGGCGCCTCCTCGACAGCTGGCGCCTCCACTGCCGCCTCAGCAACAGGGGCCTCCTCAGCCACTGGCGCAGGCTCCTCAGGGGCCGCCACCTCAGCGACCGGCTCCTCCACTGGCGCAGGCTCCTCAGGGGCCGCCACCTCAGCGACAGCCTCCTCCACTGGCACAGGCTCCTCCACCGCCACCTCGGCAACAGCCTCCTCCACTGGAGCTGCCGCCTCCGCCACAGCCTCCTCCAAAGGCGCCTCCTCGGGGGCCGCTGCGGGCTCCTCCTCAGCGACAGCAAAGGCCTCGCCCCCGGGGAACATGTCGCGGCGGATGCCGACCTGCGCCAGCGCGTACTCCAGGGAGGTTGTGGCGTTGGTTACTCCGATGCCCACCCCCTTCTCCTTCATGTCGCGCTCGCGTTTCCGGTCCTCGTCGGTCTTCTGGGTCAGCTCGATCTTGCTGCCCTCAACCTTGACCACGCGGGCCTGCGCCATGGGGGGTGACAGGGCATCAGTCCTTTTGCTGTAAATGCAAAGCAACCACCAAGCAACCCGCAGAACAACATGCCGCAGAAATTCGCTGAACTGAAACAGGAACAGAAAGTGAACACTCCCTGTTGCTTTTTCAGACTCAACTTCTCCAACAACATGGCAGCAACTTTCCAAAACACGGCATCACCAGGTTCAAGATGCAGTGGCGACGCCTTGTTGCCATGCCATGCCACGCCATGCCATGCCATGCAAATCAATGCAATGCCATGCCGTGCGGCCACCCACCTCGATCTCGTCGCCCTCGCTGACCAGGTCCTTGGCTGTGGGTGCCCGCACGGTGCTATCGTTGGGCACGATGAACTCCTCGGTGCGCATCAGCCCCTGGAAGCCGCCGCCCACGTCCACAAAGGCGCCAAAGTTGGTGACCTTCATGACCTTGCCGGTGATGACGTCGCCCTTGGCCACGGGGGGCGGGGCGCGCTCCCGGCGCTCCTTGCCTGGGGCTGCGGGGTGGAGGGGCATGTGCATCAGGTGATTGCGATTGGCAACAAGATAGGAGGGCAGTGCATGCGGTGGGACTCCAGCCCTGGTATCAGGTTTGGTCCCCACCCAGAATCTAATACACATGGGACGCATCGGCTGGAAGCGGAGTGCATAGGACCAAAAAGTGTACTTGCAATCCGAACCTAACATGTGATGATGGTAGATACGCGTACATCCATTACAGCAAAAAATCGTCATGAGGTGGTATGCTGGCAGTACGAGTGAGTCCGCTACCAAGCTTCATCCCACTAACTTGAAGTGTGGTAGTTCTACGCTCCTGCTTGATAGTGGATACCACCAACCACTATCGTGAAACCTAATCATCGAGATGAAGTGGTAACAATCCTATCCCACTACCTACTATCCACACTATACTGAATCGAGGTGAACTGTTGGCAGTATCGTCTAGTCCCTTACCACAACCACTGACCACAATGTGCCTGGAAATGCTGGAGTATGGCTAAACCCTAAACCCTAGGCAGCAGCTCCTTACCGCGGGTAGCCACCTTGCCGCTGCGCTCCTGCCTGGCGGTGGGCCCGCGCGACCCGCGGTACCCACCCTCGCCCTCGCCCCCGCCGGAGCCCTGCTCAGCGGGCTCCTCCAGCACCATGCTGCAGGAGAACTTGCCGGTGTCCATGTCCACGGAGGTCACCCGCACCTTGACGGCGTCGCCCATGTTCACAATGTCCTCCACGCGCTTCACGTACCCGGCCTGCATTGAGGGGATTGCTGGTCTTAGATTAAACCAACCAAACAACAATAATTATGAGACATCGTCCACAATATCCTCCACACGCTTGATGTACCCGGCCTACATGGTGCAGGAACAGCCTGTCACCCTCCGGCCCAAACGCCGATGCCTTAAATCAGGATTCAGCAGGGTGCGCATGCAAGCAAAGGCTATGTGCGGTGCTGAGAACCCGGCTTGCTTTTGCCGGCGCTTGGCATGGAACGGCATGGGTGGCAGTCGAGGACAACGTGTATGTGTGTGCATTTGTATATATGGGTGAGCCCCACACTGCCCAATTGAGCTGGTGCTAGCACATGGGCAGTGGTAGCAGCTGGTGGGTGAAGGATATTTCCCTGCTCCGTGCAACGTGACACATCATGTCCAGCTGCCACAGGGGTGTCCATGCAAGGCCCATGTGTACTTACAGAGAGCTGCGAGATGTGGCACAGGCCGTCTGTCCTTGCACCAATGTCGATGAAGGCGCCGTAGGGCTGCACCGTGGTCTGCAACAACAGCACCAGTGCAGCTTAGATGGATAGATAGATATTTCACAAGGGCAGCGTACACACAAGGTGGGTGATAGTGGGTGGTCTCACAAATATACTATTTTGGAGAAGGCAATGAGAATAAAGGCAAGGGGACTGACTAAAACACCGTGATGCACCTGTTATAAACCCGGCCAGGGCAACAAGCGGGTACACCGGCACTGATCTATAGCACCACGCACCACTGTGCCATCGTATGTGTTCCCAGCTTGGATGTCCTCAAACTTGACGGCAAACTCCCGGGGCTCGCGCCGGGGCCTGGCGCCACCACGGCCCCTGCCACCGCCGCCCCTGCCCCTGCCCCTGCCACGAAACGAGTCGTCTCCCCTCCGCTCGCCCTGTGCCTGCTCTGCCGCAGGGGCCACCTGTGCTGCCGCATCCTGAGCTGCCGCCTCGGGTACTGTCTCCTGTGCAACTGCCACGGTCTCGGCTGCTGCCTCGACGGGCTCTGCTGCCACTTGCACCCTCTGCAGGCGGAGCCTCTCGGTGCGGAGCACACGGCCAAACTTGCTGCCCCGGGATGCACTGCGAGACCACAAGTGGTGAGCAAAACACTAGCTAGCTTTGGTGAGGGGCAAACGGTGTTGTGGGGCAAGCGCTGTACCTCTGAAATGCTGCTCCACGGGCGGGGCGAGCCTGCAGCAAGGTCCTGCCCTGCAACACGAAGGAGGTTGTAAGTTTAGTGGGGTGTGTCCTGGTGGCTAGGTGGTGTACACGTTGTCGCTGGCCGTACCTGGGCGATGCACGCCTGCTGCGCGAGTGTGAACTCCATGGTGGAAAGGAGGCAAACACCCTGTCGAGTTGTTTGCGTTCCTGGATAAGTGCCGCTGCACATGCACGGCTGTGGCTATGAAACAAGTGCACAAACGCCTGGCTCGTGGCAAAAGCCGCCGGCTCTCTGCAAACTGCCACGCTGGCAGATGATGATCGGCCCCCTCAAACCCTCTGTAAGGGTTTCCAAGTTTCCCAATATTGGAGCCATGCGTGTGGGTTGCAACTCCGTCCACTCCTCTGTGGCCTTAAAGCTGATGGGTCGTTGCAAAGTGTAGCTCATCTTGTATATTTGCTTTCCGGATATCGCGTGCGGGTGACCCACTCATTGTTTCGTAGCCCTGGCCTTCAACTCCTGTGCAACCTATACCCTGAAAGCAAAGTGGATCTGGCGTCGTGCATACCAGTGATAGCACGCAAAACGAAGAACAACTCCAATGTCGGGGATCGGGACAGGGGTGAGGAGACGTTGCAGCCGCGCACCTCTGGCTGATGTGGGTTGTGCCTTGTCACTGACGACTCTCCTCGTCATGCAGTATGACCTGTCTGTTTCCACTTTCTCTCCGGACGGAAAGGTTTTCCAAACAGAATATGCACAAAAAGCAGTCGACATCAGTGGGTACGTATTTTGCTTTGCGTGTGCTGATATCATGCCACTGCATCGCTCTCGTGTCTAAATCCCCCCTCCTATGCATGCAGAACGGTAGTGGGCATCAAGTGCAAAGATGGCGTGGTACTGGTAAGAAACGCGCATGCATGCATATTAGAAGTTGGCTATAGTGCGAAATACACGCTCATCAAACCACCATGGTGCAGGGCGCTGAAAAGACCATCATTTCAAAGATGCTGGAGGAAGGCTCAAACAGGCGAACATATGCAGTGGACAGACATGCAGGAGTGGTGAGTTCTAAGCCGTGCACTACGGTATATGCAAATATTGCACCCGTGTGGATTGCACATTGCTGTGTTCTTCTGGGGCCAACGTAGGAACCACATCTTTCTGCAGGCGGTTGCTGGCGTTGCAGCTGATGGGAGGCAAATAGTGAACAGAGCGGTCACCGAAGCACAAAACTACAAGAGGTATGCAGTTGGGTGGTGTTCCTGCCGCCTTGGAGTGGATCAATCGGTACCCATGCGCTGGCATGTACTAACAAGCTCTGTTTTCCGCCGCCAGCTTTTACGGAGACTCCATCCCTGGGCATGTGCTGTCGGAGCGCATCGCCAATTACGTGCACTTGTACAACTTGTATTGGTATGTCAGGTAAGGGAACGCCAGGAAGAACCATGCGCCATGTCCTGCTGGCGTCTTGCGTGCTTTCAACCATCAACTCTCGGAGCAAGTCTGACTTGCCAACTGGTTTTCATTGCAGACCGTACGGCACCTCTACGCTTCTTGCTGCGTATGACAGTGAAGGCCCACAGCTGTACTTGGTGGAGCCTTCAGGAACTGCCCTGGTGGGTGTCGTGAGATTGAACGCTATTGAACTGTTGCCAGTTGGTTGCAGCCAATGCAAACGGTGCTCTAGGCCGCGCAGTACTGAGCAACCTTTGCACGCTTGCAGCGCTACTTTGGCACGGCAGTGGGGAAGGGCCGGCAGGCGGCCAAGACTGAGATTGAGAAGTTGAAACTGGCAGACTTGACGTGCCAGCAGGGTGTGGTGGAGGTGGCACGCATGTAAGTATAGGCAGTTTATGCCACAAAAATGGTGGGATGCTCTCTTCCCAGTGATCTCAGTCAGCTTCCAAAGTGTGCAAGTATGCATGTAGTCCACACAACAGACCATCCCCATACACATTGCAAGTGTGACATCTGTGCGCTGATGCGGAGGGCCGGTTCCTCGCGCCGAATACCTACCCCTCGCAGAGTTCCAGGGCCACTCACTGACACCCTTGTGCTCCCATTTCTCCCCAGCCTGCACGCTGTGCACGACGAGGAGAAGCCCTTTGAGCTTGAGCTGGCCTGGATCTGCGACGACAGCAACAAGGAGTTCAGGCGGGTGCCGGCTGACGTGGCGGCGGAGGCGGACAGGCTGGCGCGGGCGGCGCTGGAGAACTCGGACATGTGCGTGCTGGGGGTGCTGCTGTGCCTCCATGGCCTGTGCAGCGGTGTGGTTTGCCATTCCCGCGTGATTCCTGCGTGCCTTCATGGCCTGTGAGCGGTTGGGCTTGCCACTCCCGCTTGAGTCCCGCGCGTGTGCATTGCTGGCTGCGATGGGGGATGCATGGCACTGTGCTGGGAGGGTAGACAGGTCATCCAGGGAGTGGATACTGTGCAACTAATGCGTACGCTGTATCTCACGCTGCTGATTGACCTGGACGTTTGGACAGCTAGAATGCTGCCAAAACCATATGGGGCGTACTTGTGGGTAGTGACTAAGTGTGCATGTCGCTGTGCAGGGAGGACTGAGAACCAGCTGTTGGCGCTTTGTCTGGAGACATGCGCATGGTGGGATTCGGTTTGTCACATTGCGGTGATGATGCGCCACTGGAGGCCGGGAGTACAAGCCAAGGGTTCTGCAGCACAGGGGTATTTGTGCTGGGACCATGGTGACTGGTCGCTGACACTCAGCTGGGGCACTTTGCTGTTCAAATCAGGAACTCGCCAGCACCAGTCACAATGACGCAGATGCAATGCAAGTGTTGAGCTGGGGCACAGCTTTCTGTGCAATACTATGACCGTCCCTGTGTTACACACTTTGCCTTGCAGCATATGTGCACCAAACACTGGTATTATTGTGCCCTAGTGTTGGTCAGAATTTGGGTCATTGGGTTATGCTGGGGCAGTGGGAAATTTGTTGTCTTTGAAGTAGAAGAGAAAGTACTGCCCGTCACTGTAACTGCCTATCTGAGAGCAAATTGAACATTCGGTGCCGCACTGAATCTTGCAACCCTTTCTGCTGTGACACTGTCTAGCGTGAGGCTTTGCATCCCAGCTCGTACTTCTTTGTGCTGATGTCCAGCGTAGGGTTTTCACACAGCCGTGTGATGTCTGAGCTGCTCAGCAGGGCCCCTTCAAAGTGTGCACCCGACAGCTGCGTCCATTGCCCGTCCCCGCCCTTCCCAAAAGTTGCACTGGAAAGAATGCTGTTCTCAAACTGGGCACCCTCCAGATTCGCCCCATCGAACGAAGTCCCATAGCAGTTTGCGTCAGTGAAGTCGACATTTGTGAGGTTTGCACCCTGGGCCTGCGCCCGCGCCATCTGGGAACCAACAACCTTGGCGTTTTCAAAGTTGGCGCCCTGGAGGCTCACGCCAGACAGCACCTTGCCGGAAAGGTCAAGGTTGCTGAAGTCGCACCCCCGGATATCCACATTGGCCTCCACCCTGCAAGGGAAACGTGGACAGGTATTCAGATCCCTGACAAGTGCGCTCTTGTCTCCCATAGCGCAAAACGGCATGCACCATGACACAGCAGTCGGTGTACCATGACACTATGCGCCGTTGCAGCAATGGCAGAGATCAAGGTGCAAACTGCCAGAGTGCTGATTAGCAAGCGTGAGTCGAATACATTGCCAGGCACCAACGCAGCGAGGCTTGCATAGCTCTGCTGGTCCACACAGCACAGGGCACTCACATGTTCCCGCCGCTAGCTTCCAAGGAGAACTTGGCGCGGGTTTCCGCGAACTTGTCCAGTGCTTTAACACTGCATCGCTCTGGGTCACTGCTGATAGGTGGCCCCCGTGCGGCAAGCGCTACCCCTACAGGTACCCCCAGGACCAAGCCTGCTGCACCAACAGACAGAAGGGCTGTGCGGCAGCCATGCACCAGCCGGGGGAGGCATTGCTGTGCATTGCTCCGAGTGTTGGCAGTCGGCTGGGAGGTGGAAGCAAGGGTGATGTGGCCTGGTGTATGCCGCACTCGGCAGGCTGTGAGAGGCTGCATGGTGAATGAGCCCGAGGAAGGAACGCAGCAGGAGGGGAGACCCTGCTGAGACACACAGAGTGCTTGGCTGCAGTTTGGGGTCAATTCAGAGGGGACAAACACTCCGTTGTGATAAGGTGCAAGGCCAGTCAGGTTGCTTAGTTGCATGCACTCTAGCTACTGCATGCATGCACATGCACCAACCTGTGGAAACTCCACTCCAACTTGACGTCCAAATCGTTACTAGTGTCTGTGCAACCCACAGCTGGGTGACAATTTAGTGAGTTACTACAACCTCGCTGGCGTTTTGAGCGGTGGCTACAAAGCTGTGGCTGGGCTAGTATGGATATCCGTATGGATAGCCACGACAGGGCGAGGTGGTTGGTGGAACACCGTGGTGCCTGTCCTGAACTTCAGTTTGAAGGTCCAGCTGAGTGACTCTACTCCGTACATAACACAGCGCACAACGCGATTTCACCTATCGACTCTCGGTGTCGCAGCCATCCTGTGCTTGTCACTGGTATTGTGTGGCTAGCCACGGTTTTTGCATGCAGCCCCCACCCAACCCACCACACACCAGGCTCACGCGCCCTGGTGACGACGACGAAGACATAGACCCTCTCGTGAACCAGCAGGTAACAGCTGCTCTATATATGTGGGGTGCATACGTTCCGGTTGGGAGCATCTTGTTTAGTGCCCTGTCGTGCATGCCAACTTGCAGGCCATCTGGGCGCCAACCTCGTTTGCTGTATGTCTGCAGGGGTGTGGCAAGGTTTATGCGAACCTCGAGGTAGGTTTCCTGGATACTCGTGTTTGTTACATACACGTCAATGCAATATGCATGCAATATGCATGCATGCATGTGGTTGTGGGCGGACCCCCTCCCTTCCGGGCCAATAGTGCAACAGGCTCCAAAGGTAGTATGTCCATAACACATATATTACCTTGGATGTTTGGTCCAGGAGTGCATGGGAGAAAATAACCGCGATTGGCGCCGTTGTCAGAGAGGTACGTTGATGGTATTTTTGGCACTGGCACTGGCACACGCCTTTACTAAAGGCCTTAGTTCCCTGTGTGACCACCGTGATTGGTTGCAGAGGTGGCAAGCTTGAGGGAGTGCTATCAGAAAGCGGAAAGACTGCAAAAGCAGCTGTCCAAGAGCTCAAAGTGACTTGCAGGCCAATATAGTATGAGCAGCTTCAACGTGCTCCTGTTATACCGCCACATACTCAAAGCAGCCAAGGTACCTTGCGGCAACAGCCAGCCTAGCGATTGTGGGTCACTACATAGTGCACACCCGTGTTGTGCCACATGCGGTGCACAGGTTGACAAGTATCTGTTGTGGTACGCTTGCAGGCATTTCCCAGCATCAAGCGAGACGGTATTATCAAAGAAATCAAGCTCGAGTTCCATAACAACAGGGTAGGTTGAAGAGGTTGAGCTGTGGCGCGCTGCTGCATCAGCCTGGTGTTGAGCTAGGCTGTTTTAGGGTTGCCTTGCTTGCAGAGGAATGCAGTCCTTGCCTCACTCAGGGTGGCACAGTGTACCCACACAATGATCTGACCCAAAAGGTATTGCGCACTACTACACAGTGGGTACTGAAAGACAAGGATGCATGTCATTTGGCTAAAACCGCACAGTATAAAAATCCATCGTCTTTTTGAGGACTACGTCCCATTGAAGTGTTCTTGTGTCCCCCGCAGAACTTGACCGATGCGACACAGGTCCTCACAGCACGCCAGCTGGCAGTGGACAGCCTGCGGCAGCTTGAACAGTACTCTGGGCTTGACCAAAAATCAAGTGATTGGGATATCTACCTCAAGGGATCCTGTCCATAACTCTGCTGGGTACCCGGGCCTTTATGGCCACGTCGCCTTTTCATGGACTCCCTTGGCACTACACAGCTGGGCAGATTGCAGCAACAACATTGAAGATGAGCACTCGAGCCTTACAGTGCGGTCAAGCCGCTGGGACGCGCTGGTGGTGCGCATGCAGGTACAACTGTTTTTCTAGCATACCCTTTTCTGCTACACTACTTGCTGTTCAGTTGATCCCGCTCCACGTGTGTCAATAGGTAGGCCTGAGATGTTGTTGCAAGATATGTAAGACAAAGGACTCTTTTTACTTGGTCTTCTTGCTGGACTCGAAGTCTTCCAATAGTTTCTGGCAGTCTTCTTTCACTATGTGCTCAGCTAGGACGCCATCGACGTCAAAGTAGTTCTCTATGCTTTTCTGTAGTTTCACAGGTGGCCTACGAGTGGCAAGGGTGGGTGTCAGTTACCAGGCACCTGATGCTTCAGTAACGCACACATGACAAGGTGCAGCACCTGATTGCAGCAATAAAATAGCAGCAGCAACCGCATTGAAAGCGATAAATCGCCTTTGTTTACCTACCTGTTACTTGTAGGGTCCCTGGGATGGATCTCGATTTCGTACTGTGGGGAGAACCTGGGTAGCCTGGTAATGACCTTCAGGGCTACTGTGGCAGCCGTGCCCTGTATAAAGACCACCGATAAATCCCAGGAATACAGGGTGTTGAGCAAAAGAAAGGCTGAACGATTCATGGGCATACCCCTCGTGTGCGCGTGAAGAGGATCGTCTCGCCCTCCTGGTATGTCATGTACAGGTTGAGCGCTGTTGAAAACATCCCGTATGCGATGACGCAATACACCAACAGCCAAAAGTTGTCTGGGAATTTCTTGGGGTAAAACTGGGCCACTAGCGCAGTGGAACACCTACAAACAGCGCCGAATTGGTGATGCATGTGCCAAAGCGCAACTTAACAATGCAAGAAACACCCAGACACTCACGTCAGAGCGCCAAGCAAAATCTTCACATTGCTCACAGTATGATCCTCGATGTATCCGGAGTTGATGACCACCTGCATGATGCACACGATGGGTTCATATGCATGCATGTGACAACGTGATGCAAGCTGCTGAGGTTCATCAGCGACGTTCAAGCTTTGGCGATTACACACCTCACATGCAGTCTCGTCCACTGCCCTCTTCAGACTGGGCGTATCACCCAGGTCAACTTTTATAGGTTTCCTTTCCTCAACGGACATCGTGCCGGCCTGCTAGTGCGATCCACCACCAGAAAGCCGTGCGGGAACCCCTCTCTGGTCTGCAAATTTTGGGTTCAATCAAGTGCTTGATCTTCAAGGGACCGCACCCTTGTCTGCTGAGTTGATTAGTGCTAGCACGGTGAGCTAGCTAAGGCTAGATGACCATAACCAAACATGGCGTTTAACAAACAAGAGGACGATAGAATGCACACGCTGGTTAGCCAGGACTCTGAGAAGTACACCACTGCAGTCCAGGAGCAGTCTACCCACGTTAATATCAACGCCGCACTGGTCTTGTGTGTTACTGGGCAGTCTCGAGTGCCCAATTGCGAAGTGTATATGCACTTCAGTATAAATGCTGCGCACTTATATTCAACTGCAGACGTTTCGAGAGGCGCATGCTGGGTGTTCCACGGTAGAGGGTGGACCAGGGAACGCGCTGCTTTGTTGAACTTGGGATTGTTCCTACCACTGCCAATTTCAATTTTAGCGGCATGCTCCAGTCAACCTGATACGTCTTGACAAACCTGCCGTTATGGGGGTGACTTCCAGTATGGGATTGGCGTCATAAACCACGACGTGGCACAGGCGTGTAGCTGGTTTCAGTGAAGTGCAGTTGCTTGCATATGCATGCATATGTGTGGATTAATTGCTGGGAGCTTTGTCACCCGTCACAGCAGTCAATAACCGCAATGGCAGGCCTCACAGACACCTGGAAGTCGATTGAAGACGGAATTTCCAGCATGAGCACAAGTGTGCAAAAGGCAAGCAGGGTTTTTGTGCACGGTTCTGTGCGGCGATGTGGTCATGCTTGCTGCTGCATAATTGGCACCTACCATGTTTCGGTTTACATATGGGTTATCACGTGCAGGTTGTGAGCACGTCTGGTCCTGATCATGCCAAGGCAACGGAGGAGCTTATGAAAAGTAAGCACGGCAACCCTAATGGACATTGCATGTTGAACCATTGGCTCATGCGTGTGCCTGTCTGCCTAGCGCCTAAGGTGGTAACATGCTGTGGGTACCCCTGCAGGCCTACATGATGTGGCTAATTTGTGCAAGCAAGGACACAAACAATCCTCAACGATACAGACGCAAACTAGTCGGCAAAGTTGACACGCGGCGCATGCCCATCTCAGTGCGCCACTGAGGAGATGGCAAAGCAAGAGGGCACTTGATGAAGTGTATATATTATGCTGCAGCTGCTAGCTTCAAGCCCCTTCAAGCATGGGCAGTTTGTAGAACACTCCATGAGACAGCAAAGGATGGCGAGTGGTCACCACTGATGGCGCGGGAATTGTATGTGACTGTTATTGGACAGGAAAATATGTTATACGACAAACAGCGACAAACTGCGACAAAGGCAATCTATGTTTAAAATTCACTGTGTTGGTAGCACCTCTTTCTCATATACAATGATATATACGGTACATAAGTGTTATTGGCCTGCAATTGGACGCATGTGATTGGATCAGCCTTCCGCTGTTATTGCCATATCTAGTGCTACTTGTACAGGAGGTTTAGGTGTCATGTTGAACCATGCCTGCCAGCTCGTATTGCAGCTGTACTGCTCTGCTGAGGCAACATCAGTGGGAAACCACCTGAATTTCTGTAAAATAAAAAATTTACAAAAAGAAATTACGTTTCGTTTTTCCAGGGCCACTGCGGCAGCCGCAAGCAGTTTGTAGGGCAGCAACACGTCCATGCTTGGCTATTCGGTCAGCTCATGCTTCCATTCTGCTCTCAAGAAAAGTTGAACAGCTTGTGGTGACCAGCCACGATGAGTGGGCGACCCGATCCTCGTGCTGACAGGCGGAAGAAAGGCTTCAAGAAAGGCATTGATGCGGATGACGCCAGGAGAAAGCGCGAAGACAACATTGTGGAGTTGAGAAAAACAAGGCGAGATGAGAACCTGCAGAAGAAGCGCCTGGTGTTTGCTGCGCCTGCACTGGGAGCTAGTGCTATGGAGGATTCCAACAGGGGCAGCACCGCTGTGGTGCAGCAGAAGGTAGGTTTGGCCTGCTGTGCACCCAGGTTGGTCATGGGGGCCGTGGGCTGTGTCTGATCTGCTTGTGTTGTTACCTGCAGCTGGAGAACCTGCCTGCCATGGTGCACGGAGTATGGAGCGAGGACCCACATCAGCAACTGGAGGCTACCACCCAATTTCGCAAGCTCTTGTCAATAGGTGTGTTATCAGCCAGTCTGAAATGTCCATCAGCAGCACTGATTGCACCTTGTATGTTTTGCGGTTATGACCAGTGGAGTCTTTGGCTTAACCAATGCTGTTTCTTGTGCAGAGAGGAACCCCCCCATCGACGAGGTGATCGCACAGGGCGTCATCCCTCGGTTTGTTCAGTTTCTGCAGCGCATGGATATGCCACAGCTGCAGGTGGGCCGCGATTGGGTTTGCTGTTTTTGCTGAGGCAGCAGGTACTGCTTGGCACAATTCTCAAACCTATGTTTGTCACGTAGTTTGAAGCGGCCTGGGCCTTGACAAACGTGGCTTCTGGGACTTCGGACCACACTCGTGTTGTCATTGAAAGTGGAGCGGTGCCCATCTTCGTCCAGCTGCTCATGTCTCCCAGTGACGACGTCAGGGAGCAGGTAAAACTTGATGGCTAGTCTGGGTGGTTGCACAGGCATGCACTGATTGGGCCAAGGCTGATTGCCCACTTTTGGGTGCAGGCTGTCTGGGCACTGGGCAACATTGCAGGAGACTCACCTAAGTGCAGGGACTTGGTGCTTGAAAGCGGAGCTCTGCTGCCCCTGTTGGAACAGCTGAAAGACAACACCAAGCTGTCTATGCAGAGGAATGCAACGTGGACCTTGTCAAACTTCTGCCGTGGAAAACCGCAACCCAACTTTGACCAGGTGAGCTTTGATAGTAGCCCCAGTCACTCACACAGCCTTGGTGTACACTTCCTGTGCAGATGCCCTAACATGGCTGTTTGTCGCGTGCAGACTAGACAGGCCTTGCCAACGTTGGCACGCCTCATCCACTCCAACGATGAGGAGGTATTGACAGATGCTTGCTGGGCGCTGTCATACCTGTCAGACGGCACCAATGACAAAATCCAAGAGGTCATCCAGGCTGGTGTCTGCAGGCGTCTTGTGGAGCTGCTCCTGTAAGTATCCCTCCTGGTGGTGGTTTTGCACATATGAATACACGTGGGCCAGGCCTGCGGCAGAGTATGCCATCTTGGAAATTTGTGGGACAAATTTGCAGGAAGCATGCCACTAGTTGAATACCGGGTTTGATTGTGTCCTTCCTTTTCAGGCACCAGTCTCCAACAGTGCTTGTGCCAGCTCTGCGCACGGTGGGCAACATTGTCACCGGCGACGACCTGCAAACCCAGGTGATCATCAACTGTGGTGCGCTCCCCTGCTTGCTGAACCTGCTGACCACCAGCCACAAGAAGAGCATCAAGAAGGAGGCGTGCTGGACCATATCCAACATCACTGCTGGCACTAAGGAGCAGATCCAAGCCGTGGTGGACGGCAACATCCTCCCCCCACTGGTCCACCTCTTGGGCACCGCTGAGTTTGACATCAAGAAGGAGGCTGCCTGGGCCATCAGCAACAGCACGTCAGGCGGCACCTCAGAGCAGATCAAGTACCTTGTGGGCATCGGCTGCATCAGGCCCCTGTGCGACCTGCTGACGTGTTCAGATGTGCGCATTGTGACTGTCGCGCTCGAGGGGCTGGAGAACATCCTCAAGGTGGGCGAGACCGAGAAGGAGCTGGCTGGCCCGAACGGGAACAACCCCTACGCTGAGCAGGTGGATGAGGCAGAGGGCTTGGACAAGATTGAGGACCTGCAGAACCACACCAACGAGGACATCTACAACAAGGCCATTGGCATTTTGGAGACGTACTTTGATGTGGAGGAGGGGGAGGTGGAGAACCTGGTGCCGACGGTGGATGCCTCCCAAGGCAGGTACACGTTTGGGGCACAAGAAGTGCAGTCGACGCCACAGGGGGGTTTCAACTTTGCACCTATGAGCTGAATGGAGAGCTCGAGCTGAGTGGGGGGGAACCTACGTGCCGAACAGGCACTCAACTTGTGGGAGGCCGTTAGGGGTCAGGGAACAGCAGGGGAGGTTTAAACATTGGGTGCATGTTCGGTTGGGGTTCGGGGAAGAGCAGCTGCAGCATCTTGGAGACTGGAAAGTCTCTGTTGTCGCAGTACAACACACACTTTGCATTTCTCATCGTTGGGCATCTTCATCACGAGGGCCCCATGATAGCTTTATTTTCGGTGCTTGCAGTGTCACTGGCACATAGCAGCTGATTGCATACTTTGTGTGCCTAAAATCTCTGTCCAGCTGTTGCATAACCAGCACGCAGTTAGCAGTTGCCAGCCACTCAACCAGCCACTATTGACAACGTATGACCAGCTGCGCAAGCAGTTTTGACCGGACTTGTACCAACACCTAAACGTTGACATTCTTCTGACTGCTGACTGAGTTTTCACCTTGACCGCTTGTGACTGGCAGCTGCTGCTGCTGGCGGTGCTGGCACTTTGCATTCCTGCATGGTCTGCCCCACCGTCTGTGCCTGCACTTTGCATTCCTGCTCTGTCTGCCCCATTAAAATAGGTTAGAGAGAGGGCTGGCTTGTGCAATCTTTTTTAAGCAAGGTTGCACACTCTGATACGTGAACAGAGCATTCTTTTTGCACTGCATCACCTTGTAACAGGAATTACAGGAAGTTCTAGCATAACGGAAAGGGCACATCCTGAGACAAATACCATTCAGGTCATTTGACGACATCAACGCATTGCTTGAGGCTGACAGGATGCGGTTGCGCATATAATTAACCCGTCACAAGCAGTAATGGCTTGGGTTTGAAACCTTGGGGTTTGTGTTGGTGACATCAGACCACCTGCCTGTTTCCCCTGCAGGGCAGCCCAGCAACTAGGCCAAGGTGGTGCAGTAACACAGGCGTGTGAGCTTTTACCCGCACAATAGAAAAGGCTGCCTAATATCTGTGCAAATAGCCTGTCGCATAACACTTGCTGCACTGACTCGCTGACCTGCAACCATTGTGCTACATGCTGGCGCTGTCCAGTGTCAACAGGGGGATTGCCAGCACGGCAACAAACACCAGCACCACGGCCACCGTTGTGAGGATTGATGGGCCCCTGCCAGCTGTTTCAGTAGGCTGGCTCTTTGCTGCTGCGCCCGCTTCCCCATTTCGTAGCCGCTCCTACAGGCGAAGTACACGCCATCAGCCTACTGTGGTTAACAGGGAAAAGCTGCAACAGCTCCAGGAAGCTAAATTTGATTGAAGAGCTTACCTCCTGTTCTTGCACCCGTCTCGTATTCTCCTCCACCCACTCTGCAAAGAGCTTCCTGAAGGTTGGGTTCTTGACGTTCCAGGCAAGCGACTGCTTGGCAAGGCGCAGCTTCTCATCTTTCGTCGTCTGAGTGCTGCCGGTGGTGGGTTGGGCGTCGTACATGAAGCTCAGCAGGCCCGTGAGGATGGTGCTGACGCTCCACATGGGATTCCAGCTCTGCAGGGTTGCAAAGCACTCAGTTTGGGAGCAGTGGCTATGCAGTTCTAGGTGGTGCTCAAGGGTGGCAGGCACAGTAAAACAGATAAGGGCACCGCAAGGAGGTTCCGCATGGATGTGAAGTGCCCCATAGATAAACGATAAGCACTGAAGGTGAGCAACCGGTAAAGCAATTCCATACCGATGTGCTTACACCCACATGCCCACACAGGGCAGCGCACCCAGGGCAGGCAGAGGGGGAGGTGGCATACCTCCGGGTGATAGTCTGTCATTGACAGACACAGCTTGGTGTTGGTTGCAAACCGTCCATTGGGTGTGAACATGACCAGCGAAGGGGGCTGGTATGGATACTGTGGGCTGAACTGTATCTTGCCATGGTACACCCCGCCCGCATACTCTGTCCCTGCTGCCCCTTCCAACACGTAGTGCCACTCCAGAAGGTTGCTTGGCAGCGGGTGCGCTGTGACTTGAGGTACAGGGTCCTGCAGGTTGCCGAGGGGCGTCAACAGCGTTGTTGGCAGGTGCATGCATGCATAATGCAGCGCAAGAATCACAAACCAAGGAGTTGCTGAATACATATGAAAACTAAGCAAGAGCAGCAGCAAGGTTGATTAACACCTGTGTTGTAACTTGTCACCGTGTGCATAGGTGCCATGCATATCCAAGTTGCTAGAAAAGTAGTGTTCAATTTGTCCCTTCTTGGATATCCGACCAATTTGTCCCTTCTAGGATACCTTCAGAAGCGCTCTGTACTCCTTTTGAAGTCGATGTATGCACGCCTTGCTCGCCATCCACTCCCTGCTTGTCCTAAGGCCGGTCCAGCATAACTTTGCTGTACGAATGCCCCTAGCCCACCTTTGCCAAGCTCGAAGCTGTTATTACAGACACAGGGAACCAACGAGAAAGCAACAGAAGTTAAAACTAGAATAGCTGCAAGCGTGTTTTGCTAACGGGCTGATCTCCAACTGTGTGTCTGCGGGTGGGCCTGTCGGAGTATGCAACCGAAGGCAAGCTGGCTGGCTGGTGCCTGTTGTACGACGCAAGCAACGCAAAGAAATCCACCCGTGCTTACGGCTTTGCAATTAGATAGCAACTTTGCTGCTTTACAAGGGACAAATAGCCTCTGTCACACGAGTGTTGCCGGTTGGCCGGCCATCTGCTGACGAGCCACAGGGAGTGAATATAGCGGCAGCAGCGGGGAGGTAGGCAACCTGGTACCACGATCTATCCAAGCAGGTGTTTTGTCCCAATACTTCTGCAAGCTGTTTTAATATAAATCTGTTTATTAAGAAATGCAAGAGTCTGTATACCTCACACTCACACCAAACTGCATTAAAAACACGAGAATTGTACCTGCCATGAGCATGCCAATGGACGGGGTTTGAGCTACCCAGTCTGGGAGCGTGCATAGTGGCAGCGTGCCTGCACGAATTCCTCCCCATGCCACACACGCTCAGCCTCTCACACTCTCATATATAAGTCTCTCTTACACAGTACAGTACACTCGTCTCTACTCCCCGCTGCGGCTCCACACACTTCACCCCACTGCAGAGTACCCTATCCATGATCTAACCGCAGCTACAAAAACTAATGATATAAAATCAGTGTCCTACAAGCCTGCTCCGCCCGCCTCCAGCATGCCACCCACATCCACAAACTTCTCCCGGGGCTTGCCCACTCGGTTGCCAGCCGCCACCTCAGCCGCATCGATGCGCTGCCAGTTGCCAAAGCTGACCACCTGCACCCCACGCGCATCCAGCAGCTGGCGAAGGCCTTCACCACCCGCCATGCTGGCAGTCACACATGGCACTGCACCAGCAGCCGCATCGGCTGCAATCACTTCCACCGTCTCCTCGGCATCGATGAGGTTGGTGCCTGCGGCGTGGCGTACTGGTAGTCAGGTACGAGCCTTCCAGCCAGGACACTTGAGCATGCAACTCCCAGCATGCACTCACCACAGACATACGGCACATGCATAATGCTGCAAGCAGCAAGCAACAGGCACAGCCCTGGTGCCTGCGGGCCATGGCATGGCATGGTGTGGGGCGCACCAATGATACCCGAAGGGCCCCGCTTCAGCCAGCCACACACATACAGCCCCGGCTGCTGCTTGGCCTCCCCTCCCTCCTCGCTCAGCTCAACCACCTTGCCCATCCTACGAGCAAGGGTTCAGCAATAAGATGAAAGCTCATTGAGGTGATGAAACCGAACTTATCCAGCGAGCACATCCAAATCCCATGACCACGTATGCACATATTGCACTGGTACAATCTCCATTCTGCCACTCTGCAGGTGTATACATTGGGCACCACATGTTACCTACCCTAGACCCACCCCAAACCCTGAACATGCACCCTTGGCACCCCACGGGGTACCTGCCCAACCACCCTGCACCCTATACAGCGTACACATTAGGCACCACGCCGCGCCTGGCGTCAAACGGGAGGCCCTCCAGCGGCAGCGACTTGTAACCCACACTTTTCAGCACAAGCTGGCACTTTAGGGACTCGGGTGGGGCATCGGACAGCACCGCGTGCTGCGTGTCGCCCTCTGCTTTCAACTCGTTCACCTGGAGGGAGATACAAGATGAAGCAAGGGAAATAATGAAATTTGAACATACAGGGGTAAATGGCCCAGAAGCAGGTGCTAGCAGACCATGCAGCAGTATTTGATAGCACAACAAGACAGGACAGATCATTAATGGGAGTTGAAAATAAAACATCCATGAATGCGATTAACAGCTGGAATTACAAATCGAAAAATCAGCCCACTGACCTGTAGGGTGCATGCAGCCACCTGGCCATGCGCGTCTGCTTGCAGGCTCTGTGGGCTGCGCAGGAAGTGGAGGTGCAGGTTCCGCGTGGCTCCCTCCCTGGGATCGCAGTTGCACTTGGTGAGGATGAGCACGCTAGAGTACTGGATTTTTATTCTCCACAACTGCTACCACCCAACACCCGCCTGCTACCATCCAACACCCGCCTGCCATCGCCCCACTGCCGGCAGGACGCATATTCATGCACAACCGTCACCATTGCAACTGCCAACCCCAACCCAGCCAACCCCCACCCTCCACCACCCCCACCTACTGCCCCCCTCCTTGATCCCCCCGCCAGCACGTCATGCACCCACTTCCTCATGTGCACAGCCTTCACCACCGCCACCACAGCCTACTCCCCTCCCCCACCATCCCCACCTGCTCCTATCTACCTTTCTACCACCGCCCACCAACTCCATCCGTTGCTGGCGTCTTGCCACCACCACCATCCACCAACCCACCTGCTGGGCCCCTCCTTGGCCGCCCCCGCCAGCAGATCATGCACCCGCTTCTTCATGCGCACAGCCTTCATCTCCCGTTGGTCCACCTCGGTGAGAGGCAGCGGGTTGGGGTGCATGTGCACAGCCACACCCTCCAGGGACAGCATCTCGCGCAGCTCCTTGGGGGTGAAGGCGGCCTGCAGCGGTCCCAGGGATGGAATACCAACGTGATCGGGATTTTGTATGGGGGAACTGCGCATGAATATCAGCATTTACGCGAGAATTCCATGCGTCCTGCGGGGTCAATATTCATGTACTCATATCTATTCACCGAAGCAAGGCAAAGCAAGGCAATGCAGCTGAATAAGTAGGATATTCCCATATAAGTTCTGCGCAATGCGCCTCATCACCTCACCTGCACTGGCCCCCTCCTGCCGATGAGGTGCACGTCAGTCACTGCGCTGCGCTTCAGCTCATCCAGCGCATGCTGCGTGATGTCGGTGGTGGCGAGCCGCTCCCAGGGCTGGAGCAACACGCGCGCACAGTCGATGGCCACATTCCCCAGCCCAAAAATGGCCACGTTCTTCACCCTCTCAAGGCTGATGGGCAGCGACTTGTACTCTGGGTGGCCGTTGTACCACCACACAAACTCGCGTGCAGAGTAGACGCCCTGGTGGTCCTGATGTTGCGGGTAGTGTTGGGTCGTTACAAGGAGTGGGCAAGGAGCATTGGCGAGAGGTCATGGCAGGGGCAAGCATCGGAAAGCTAAAGGCACACGGTTTGCTTGATGCATGGATGCTGTCTTAAATCCAAACGATGGAGAGTATCTTCCCCACCCACCTCTCCTGGTACGTTGAGCTTCTTGTCACTCTCGGCGCCATATGCGAACACAACCTGGGGCAGCGCCAAAAAGCGCACCATGGCGTAATCAGTAAAATAAATGTATAAAAGTGGCGTATAGTGTAGCAGTTCTAGTTCTATTTTGGCACTGAGTTTACCAAGTCCAGCAGATGGAGTGGCAGAACCTGGGACCACTCCAGGGCATGCCTTACCCCATTGTAAAGAGTCTGCAGCGCCTCGACCGACACATCCTGCCCCACTTTAACGTTGCCAAAGAACCCTATTCTGCTGTCTGCGCATAATTGGTTGAACTGGTTGGTCACGTTCTGCGACAAGTTTCATGTGGGTCAGTGTTTATGCATGCATGCATCTTGTATGCGTGAAATGCATGCATATGCGTCGTGTGGCTTGCTTGTGTGCAACCATGGCAAGGAGGACACCAAAAACAGTATCTTCAAACAATATCGGCAGGAGCGTCTAGATTGAAAGCACACACTAGTGGTGCAGTAACGTTGGATAGCTATGCATGGCTTTACCTTGGTGTCTTGGTGGTCAGGAGCCACACCAGACCGTACCAACCCAAAAGGAGTTGGCAGTTTGTCCTGTGGAACGACACCCATTAGTAAGTGAGGTTGAGCGCACGGCTTAGCTTTGGGCGAGGTGTCGGTGCAGGCTAATCGAGCACTCACCACGATGTCCACCCGTGCTTGCTCGCCGAACTTCTTCAGCAGCTGCAAAAGTGCGCAGCGGAATTGGGTTTTAACACACTCTCAAAAACGCTGCAACGACTCTAAACCATAAGCGGGACAGCCACTGCACCTTGTCAGCCGTGTAGCATCCTGCTGGCCCGCTGCCCACGACACAAAAGTGCAGCACCCCAGGGACCTCTGCCGTAGCAAACGCACGCACATCGACCTTGACTCCCGCTACTGCAGCAGCTCCTTTCTGGGCACTGCTAAAATGCCGCAGCAGTGCTGCCCTCATTTTGCCCAGTCGCCTGCTAGTACTGCTGTAAAGCTTGCTGTGTGCTTTGCTGGGCAATCTCTTTGAAATGGAGAACCTCGAGAGGACCAGGATGAAACGTTTCGATGCGTGCTGATGCTTTGCTACATAGTGCCAAGGCAATGTATTGTTGGGTGCCGGCACGTTGATTCGACTGCACTAGGTGTCGTATTGCTTGCGCACGGGGTGTCACGAATGGACGACGAGACCCCCGTGGGCAAGTTTTGCAAAACAATACCCCTTACAGTATTACCCGCTTGCAAAGTTGCAAGGACAGTAGCCACTATAACTTGCACCAGCAGTGGGGTGTACAGTCTTCAAAGCTGAGGTTACAACAACACCCCCCCTGAAAGTTCCATATGCATGCATGTGTCCTCACGAGCAAGACCCTTAGGTACAGACGCACATCCACAAGCCGTGGTTGACAGTGCACTGTGAAAGACGTATCTCATTTAGGGTGTGCAAGAAGGTTGGGTTTGCAAAAGAAGTTGAAAAAAGGTTAATTCTGGTGAAATTTGTTTTATCTTTATTGCAAGTATGGGGCAAAAGGACTGAAAAGCACCAGCTATAAGTATGTGTGCTGTGTCGCACAATCATGAAGGACCAGCTCAGCCAATCACTGGTACCAACTTGCCCTCAAAGATGGCGAGACAGCCCAGATGGTATCTACTGAGCATAGATATTGCATGCATATGCGGCGGCAGCGCATGCTGTTGAGCCTCTGAGTTGCAACGTATCAAGATGGGCAAGGCTACGAAGAAGAAAAATGCTCAACCTGCACAGGTTGTCGCTTATAAGGTTCGTAGCAACACCTCGCGAGCCTGTAACAATTGGATACTACGCTTGCATGCATTCAGCACACTCGTGATGCACTGTGCAGCACTACTTGATGCTAGTATCATCGGATATTGCCAACGTCTTACAACATTCTCTCCCTTATCCATCATAGCTTTGCACCCACCACTACCCACCATGATTCATGGCCGTCACCCTGCTGCTCCTCAGGTGTCATGGGCTGACCAAGCCGCGCAGGCCAAGCAGCTCTTCAGCCAACATCCGGACGTGAACGACCCTATATATGCTGTGCCCACCGCAGACCTGCTCAAAGCAGCTGACCAGCTGCCTGCCCTCCCAGCCTGTAAGTAGTGGTGACCCACCCGCACCAACTCCTGCCCTGAGCCTCGCCCCCCTGTGCTCGCTCTGAAACCCTGCCTCCACTGGCCGCAGACTTCAACGGTACAACAACCTACCTCAAAGGGAAAGAGCTCATCCAGCAGCTACTGGGCAACAGTGGTGGTGGCGTACAGCTGTGGAGCTGCCCCACCCACCGCAACTCCCGGTACACGTCTGCGAACGAGCTGCTGCGGCACCTGTTGTTGGAGCACCGGTTGGGCCCAGGGCCAAGGGAGATGCAGCTGAGTGCGGCCTTGTTTGACCTCGTCATTGCTCCTCAATTTGAGGAGGAGAGCAGCGACAGGGGAACGCTGGTGGTGGATGCTGTCAACAAGGTCCAGAAGGAGTGGTGCGTGCAGCAAGGGGAGATAACAACATATAAGATACATGCACATGCATAGTGAGAATTAGAACAGGAGGTATTGCCATTGGCTAAGCAGACACGCAGATTGTATTCCAAACCAGGGCTTACCTGCAAACCCTACGTCATACCACCGTGCACCAATTTCACCTACACTGAAATACGGTAGCTTGGTGTTGTATCACCGCTGGCTGGAGCGCACTGGTGCACGGTGGATGCAAGGGATCTGCGCCTGGGCAGCCCTGTGCGTGTGCATCACCGTCCACTGCAGTGTCTGTGCAAACCATGCTGGGCCATGCCAGTTGCCAAACTGCACTAGGGCCAATTCTGGCACAAACTCTAAAACCCTACTCTAAACCTACAGTATTACAGTTGCCACAACCCACGCCATGCACACCACCGTCGTGCAGTATTATCCGCACTGAGCAATTGGCGCACAGGCTTTCGAGCGATGGGCTTCTGTCTGCAGGGTTTATGGCTTAGGGTTTTCAGCAATGCGCTTCTGCCTGCAGGGCGTACGTCAACCTGCACCTGGTCAGCCAGCACTGCTCGTCAAACGGCGTCTTTTGGGAGGCAATGGCGGCTGAGCTGAATGGCAAAGCGTGGGCGCAGAAACCTCTCGACAGCACGAAGGACATGTTCCTGTTCAACATATACGCAGCGTGCGTCAAGGCCACACTGATCCACCCGCTGCTGTGAGTCGACCAGTAGGGTGGTCTTGAACCCTAAACCCTAGGGAGGGTATAGCCACGGGTTGTGATGGCAATCCCTGTACAATGTCGTTTGTACTGCACTGACATGGTAGGCAGCGACCACATGGGGTGCATCCACAGTCATCTCATTACTGGTACTGTCTATCATGTGAGGTACTTGCTGCATGATTTCATGGAGTGGGGAAAACATTCCTAGCAACCAATTGTGGCCATCGATCTGCTGCGCAAGTAAGATATTGGTTTGAGTGCTGTTGACTCGCTTTAAGGCCAGTAATGGAACCCTCGCATGCTCCCTTTACTTTGATGCAGCAGATTGCACGTCCTGTTCTTGGCCAAGCGGTATTGATTTGTACCAGATCATCTCAAGCAACATGATAATGCAGATGTGGTACAAATGTGCAGCTGAGTGGGCTTTACCAATGTGTTCATCAATATTAGATACAGTGGTGAGCTGAATTTGTTTTTCTGTTCAGATTTAGTCTCGACTCTTTGTTTTCACATTTAGAAAATATACCAATTGTTCAGTGTTTGATGCATATGCATTCGCCCTCCTGCTCACAGCCTGTTGTCAAAGGCTTTCCTTTATTCTGTTAGTTCCTGCCTGCAGGGCAACCATATCGGTGGTGCCCATCCTGGTCAGCGCTGCCCAGTCATTGGGCATCCTCTCAAAAGACGAGGCCATCGACCAAGCTGCCAAGAAGCTCTCGCCGCTGCTCGCCCTCATCTACAAAAAAGCAGACTGCCATCAGATGCGTGTGCTTGGCTCCAAATTCGAGGAACTGACCCTCAGCTTTGGGAACAATCTGAGGACCACAGGGTGGGCGCTGGACCAGTTTGCGCACACTGATGCCACAAGGGTGCGTTTGGCCTCGATGCTGGTCACGGACTGTGCATGCGCCAGCGGGTCTGCATGTGTGGCACCTGGTGGGAGGTGTAGAATGTGGGGCAGTGTGCGGCCCTTCTCTGTGTGCCTGCGCATTCCATCCTGCCAGCAAGTGCATGTATGAGGATTCCAGCCGTTTTCCAGCTCATTTTCAAGCCAGCGTAGCATTGGGTATGGTTAAAGCTACTAAAGGTAGAAGCGTTACTAATTAGAAGCGTTACTAATGCTAGAAGCTTTGAATGCATCAAGACTGCATTGAGTGGATGGGCCCTTTCTTTTGTGACTCCGAGAATTTTAGATACCAACTGAAATGTTGTTGTGTGTATGAACCTGCAGGACCTTCAAGGACTGGTTGGATGCTCCACCTCATCCTCTGCCAGCGCCTGTGGTGACGGGATTCCGGAAGCGCTTCGCTACTCACCTGAGTGGATAGCTGACCTAACCACGTCTTTGACCACCGTGATGAAGTCCCATGTAAGTGTGCTCTAGCACCGCATTATTACTTTACAAAAAGTTAAAAATGAGCGCTTGTAGGGTTTAACAGAATGAGGTGTCAGCATGTCATGGATGCTATTAACGATTGGTATTTGATTATCAATGGTGTTGTTGTAACTGTCACATCCACAATTTCAGCATCTGCTGGAAGTCAGCCTCATGGATGTCAAAGATAATAAAGTCCTCAATCATATGTACATACATGTCCTTATATGTTGGCACTGCCGATGCTGTTCCTGCTTGTCATGTGGGTCCCACATATGTCACTTCATTGGCCAAGTCTCAATCCCTGGCTGTAGGGAAGGATCATGCAGCAGCAGGGCACTCCGGTGCCTGACAACCCACCAGTGCAATGGGAGGCGCTGCACAAATACCTTTTTGATGATTACTTCAAGGTGAGTGCTGTGGCATCAGAAAGGAATAGAGAGCAGAGTCACTGAGAGCAGCTTGCGTGGATCGTGGCAATAGCAATAATGCATGCAGCTGCTATGGGCAATTGCCATAAAACCCATCCCTTTAGGGAAGAGCTTAGAAGAGCAAAAAATGGATGATAACCCCCATTTGCACCATGCCTTTACGATTTGCAAAGTAATCGTGTGATCAAATAAGCTCTATAAGTCATCGACATGAAAGATATAAATATAACATCATGCACATGTGGAATTTCATAGAATCCTGGGGCCCAGCCCTACTGAGACACCCCATACTGATGCTTGTAAGATGTTCAATTTAAATGGTCGTTTTAGCGTTTGTGTGTCTGATGTCGTTGCAAGCGGCCTGTCGGGCACACAACATGTTCAGTTTACATGGTTGTCGAAGCGTTTGTGTGTCTGATGCAGCTTGGAGGCATCGCCGTCCCCATCAATGGCATGCACATTGGCCATCTGTGCCAGAGCAAAGCACAGCGCGACAAGTGGCAGCCAGGTGTGCCCATAGACAGCTGCTAGCATGCATGCATGACCTTGTCTGTTGGCTTGGATGTCTTGCTTGCGAGTGTAATAGTTGTATTGTGCCACATCCATATTGGCATCACCAATATGCTTCTATGTGCGAGCATATCATGCAACACGTGGAATATTGCAATGTATACCATCAGATTGCAATGTATACCATCTGATACCATGCAACATTTGCCTGCAGATTTGGTGCGCCCATTGGCACCGCTGGAAGCAGGCGCCTTGCTGGAGAGGGCTCTGGAGCAGCTGCAGGAAGCAAGCGATCTGTACACCTCTGCAAAGAAATCGCTAGCGGAGTTGCTGCGGCAGTCGTCATCAGCAGGGTAGGGTAACGGGGATGGTTGGCACTTTAAGTAAGGATAATGGGGGCGGTTGGCACCCTGGGAATGGGTTGTAGTGGCGGTACAGTAGTGTTGGTATACCCTAGGTAAGGGTTTTGCGGCGGTTGGGACTCCTTACCCTAAGGGTTATCGGTGACCTGCATCCTCTGGTGAAAATGCGGCACTGCTAGGGTAGCTGCTGCCATGTTTAAGTGTGCCTAAGCAAAATCAGGATGGCCCCCATCTGGATAGGCTCTGAGGTCTTGTGAGTTTGCCGTGTGTTGCCATTCTACATTTCTAAACATGCATGTACCCGGCGGGGATGGGTGTTGGGGACCAGGATTGACGTCGATTGGTTTTGAAGGAGATGGGACAGATGGGCAACAGGCTTTTAGGCAGAAGCGTGCCCACAGGGGGAGCCTGGCCTCCCAATGTGAACCCTACGTACAAGTCATAAAACCCTATGCTCTAGAAATAATTACTGCACACACACACTCACACACGCATATGCAGGTTCAGCATTGACAAGATGTGGCGTGCGTGGTCAACCCTCCTGGAGGAAAACTGCAGCAAAGCCGAGGAGTGTCTTTTCCTGGAGAGGACCCAAGCACTGGCGCAACTGAAGGCTCTGGTATGGAACGAAATGGAATGCTGCCGACTTTGGTTGTCGGCCTCAACACCTTCTCTCTCTTGCCAACCCCCTGCCGTGACTTCCCCGTTGAAAGCATGCCACCCTGTTCTTGCCCTGTCATCCAATCTGTACCTGGCAGATTGTCACCCCTTGAGCACGCGTCACATGCGTCACATGCTCTTATGCGAATTGATCTACAGGACCAGGTCTGCATACATACTTTTCTCTGTTCATCCATCACCGCGCAACCTGCTTGCAGGGCGTTCCAAAAGAAGTCCTGGAATCTATTTTTGCCAGAACAGCTCCTCTCACCAGGCTGCCCATTACTGGTGGCGCAAGTTTTGATTTCCAGATTTGGGCGGCCCACCAAATATATGATGGGACGGCGTGGATGCAGCACGCACATGCGGTGCGTTGCACTGGTCTGCATGCACGACGGGAGCTGGTTAGTGCTCATTGTTATCTGACACATGTGTCTTCCAACTGTAGCAGCCAAGGTTGTCAATCAGCCTTGTGCCAGCATGCGTCACTCAACTCTGTCCTGGCATTGCTTATGCATATGCCAATCCTGGATTTTGAATGGCTCAAACTTCTTGTAATAAAGGCATCTCATGCTGGGATGGGTAATTCCTGGCCGTTTGACAACTGGGATTGGGCGCCAGTTGGCAAGCAACCACCTGTTCAGCAGCATATGCACGGTCTCCACAATTGGGAACCTACTTGTGTTGGGACATTTTACTATAGAAACAGGGGTTCCCACACACAATCACAGACATTCACAGTTTCTCATCGTCAAGTTTGCTTGTACCAAACCCGCCTCCTTTCTCAGGCGATCGATCTCCTGGCGGACAACGGTCAACGCATGGCCAGCAGTTTGGATGCACGGTGTTGCAAGCTCTTTTGGTCGCAGCCAAGGGAGGTTTGGGCCCCAGGGAGATCGGACTTTCAGCGAGGTGCGAGCCTGGAGGATTTTGCTACACTTCAGAAATTTGAAATTTGAGACGATTAGAACCTTGAAACGATATAGGCTTTTGGCTTGAAACAGTTAACTCCACTCTGATCCACTTACACACCAATCCTTGCAAAATATATAATCAAAGTCAAGATATGTATTTATTAGCTTTTGGCTGCTGTAAGTTCTTAGAGGTGAACAGCCAAACATCAGGAAAACACACTGTCTACTGAGTCGGACACAAAACACCTTCATCAATAACCAGGTAACATTCGGTGCAACTTAGTGCGCACAAAATTGCGCCACATGTTCCTGGCCATCAATGCGTGTCAGGTGCATCGTATTCATTTGATGATAACCACATTACCTTGTTGATCACGTGCTTTGTGCCATGGTGAATGTGCTTGGGCCTGTAGGAGAGGAAGCCACAGGCCCAGGCCATGGGGTGCAACCCACCAGGGATGCTAAGAAGGTAGCTCTTCACTTGGGCTCCTGCCGGGTTGCCGCAAAGCTTGGCCTGAGTTTCTGCGACCTCGTGATGTCTGATACCAACTACCAAGCTATGTCATCCGTTCATCAAACCAACAGGCACTTGCAGGTGTGCTGTAATGATTTGTTAGGACTTGAGTGATACTGCATCTTCGAAATTACTACATGTGGTCCCAAGATGCTGTTTGTGCCAAGTCGGATTTGCTTTGCTCAGCAATGCATTTGGTTGTGGCGGAGGTTGCACGCGGTATGGAGTGAACGGCTGCCACAGTTTGTCCAGGATAATCATGTTGCTTGATTATGCTGATCCTAGCCTGGTAAGCCTGCGCGTATTCCTCCTCCAAAAAGCGTTCCCGGCATTGGTGTCTGAGGCTTCAAGGACATTTATCTACAGGACGTCACTGCGGAGCTTAACAATGCTTCCAGCCGGGGTCAGGCCATCACTCCCCAGGAGGCTGTGCGAGCGGTGAAGGCCAGGCTTGGGGTCCAGTCATTCTGCTGTAGCCCACTCCTGAAAGCACCAACCCCAGCCGACGACTTGGAATGGAAATCTGGGAGGCTGGCGGATGGGTTCAACCCAAACTATGTCCCTCCACCTCCTGGTGATGTGCTGGAATCTGATGACTTTGAGCTCCACATGCTCACCAGGAGCACATTCACCCAGGTAATTGGCCCGCATCTGGAGAGTGCAGCGCGTGATGGCAGGGAGTTCCCTATGGCCAAAAGAAAGGAATGAAGGGAACGTGCAATGCAGAATGAGGGGAAATATATGGCTGTTTCAGTGGTGTGGAGGAACGCCACCCTCAACCTGCAGATGTAGCATGCGTGTGCCAGGCTGTTTCGTTTATATCGTCGACGCATCACCATTGGCATTCTTCCTTTGCACATCCTCATTTACGTCTCCTCCCCTGGCATTCTAAAAAAAATGGAACAGTGACTTGATATATTTTAATCTACTGACAGTGCATTTGAATATTTTCCCCTGTGCAACCTGTAGGCTGCTACAGCGCTGGTGGGATTCTGGAGGAACCAGGTTGGCGTGCTCAGTGCGACAGCCCACTTTGCCTACAAGCAATACCTCTCGTCATGCTGCTGCGACGTGGACAAGCACGTGCTTCCTGTGTTTGCCCAATGCCTGAGGGCACGCGTGGCAAAACACCTTGAGGCAGCAGCCCTCAAGGATCTAGAAGAGGTATGTGCATGTGGTGCAGCCATTTGAACACTGGGGAGCCCTGAAATGCTGACCAATTGCTTTGGCCAAACGTAGCATGCATACCTTTGTTGGCTGGTGATTGATGCTCTTGGCAGCAATTTTGGTGGCGCATGCAATCCCCAAACGAATGCTTTGTGCTTGCCCACACTACCACTAGTCAAAACAAATAATCACACTCGCTAGACTGGGATTCCACAAACATGCTCTTTGGCGTGTTAAAATTGAGAAAATCCACACAGCCCTTATTTATCGTCTCGAAATTGGAAATTGCACTGAGCTGTCACAAGGTTCAACTGTCACATGTCTGTCACACTTTTGACTGCTCAAATCACTTTCAGTATCAATGTTGGTTTTTAAGCAACCTGGTTGGCGTTTCAGGGCCGGGAGGCGGAAGCGAGGAAGGCTGAGGCAGCTGCACTTGAGCTGCTGGCTGAAGAGGAGCAGCAGCAGCAGCAGGCAGCAGCCAAAGCAAAGAAGAAGGCAGCCAAGAAAGCCAAGCAGGCGGCAGCCAAAAGTGGCAGTGCTGCTGCTGTCACTGCTGAACCCAGTGGCGCGGTCCCAGGCAGGGGCATGGGTTCCAGTAGCGATGCAGGCGGTGCAGCGGATCGGGTGGGAGTTTACAGCGGTGTCAGCAGTGGAACTGAGCGCATTGCGTTGCATGGGGCGATAGCCGAGGAGCAAGGGCCTTCAGCAGGTCAGGAGGAACCTGCCTCATCACCAAGTGCTGGTGCAGCGGAGGAGCCTGCTGCAGTGCAGGGGGTGGAACCACATGAGTATGAAACGGGACAGGCAGCTCAGGACGGAGCGAGTCAGGGTTCAGGTGGTCAATTGGATTCTGATCCAGCGTCTGCATCTGAGCTCCCGCCACCCAGGCAGGGCAATAAAGGGAAGAAGCCGAAAGGGGAGGGCAGCATGCAGGACATGGGCAGCATCCTTGTGCAGGCTTTTCTGTCCCACTTCAGCCAGCCACCACCCCAGTGCAGCGCAGCGCCTGATGAAGCGTTCCCTGGTGGCGGTGGTGAGGGGGGTGAGGCTGTGCAACCATTGCCTCAGCCTGCTGACTCGAATGCCAGCCCCAAGGTGGCAAGCTTATTGAATGCAGAGGGGAGGGGCATCGGAGGTGGCGCATCAGCTGGTGAGTTTTTTTACATAGTGCATGGCAATTGGGTGTTGATGTCCGCTCACAGCTTTGTATTGAGGGGTCACTAAACATATTTATTGACTAAAGGATGCTGATGAATGACCCCGACATCATCAACAGCACGATGCATCACGAGGTTAATCACTGGCCACCTTGTATCCTGCAGGCCCTGCCACACCAATTGTGGAGCCTCCCTCTTTGACATACCCTATCCCACCCAGCTTGCAACACTCCGCTGCCATTGACTCGGCACCCGAGGATGCGTCAGCTGATGACGTGGCGCTGCAAGACATCCTGGGCATGCTGCTGCAGCCAGGTGGCGCCTCCACAGCCGCCAGGAGAAGCGCTGACCCCGCACATGCGCCCACCACCCACCCCACAGCAGCTCCACTCACAGCCCCTCAACAGGCGCCACCACCATCCACGCGCCCCGCACTGCGCGGTGGTGGCCCTGCCATGTCAGCACCCGGCGCCACCCGGCGGCAGCAGAATGCACCAAGGGGGGTACCATCGTACGAGCCTGTGACACGGGGCGTGGCAGGAATTGTGCTCACAGCGGCACAGGAACCGGCGCACAGGCCAACCAACCTTGCACGCAGCGCCAGGCCCAGCACGCCCAACCAGCCGCCTGTCCTTGCATCTTTCAGCCAACCGCGCCCCTTGCTGGCGGCCTCTCCCAGCGCGCCAAGTGGCGCAGCGCCTGGGATGTCTGTGCAGGAGGCTCAACAGCACCATGCACAGCAGCAACCACAGCCACAGCCACAGCCACAGCCACAGCCACAGCTGCAACCGCAGGTGTCGAACCCTACTGAGGTGGTCAGGGCGCGCGGCACTGCCAGATTCTACTGCCCTCTCACAAAGGTGGGTGGGTGTATTGGTAGTGTTCGGTGCAGTTTGCATTTCCAGGTGCATCCCCTACTGAGGTATGTCCAATTTGACACCATCGCCTGCCCATCGACATTTGCTGTTCTTCAAAGGTTAGTTGAGCCTCTGCCTGATGCTTCCCCGGTATGCAGGAGCTGCCGCGGGAGCCAGTGATTGCCGCTGATGGGCACACCTACGAGGCCGCCGCCATGCGGGAGTGGCTGGCGCACCACACCACCTCCCCCGTCACGGGAGAACCCCTGGAGCACACACACCTGTTCCCAAACCATGCAGTGCGGTCTGCCATCTCCCATTTGAGGGAGCAAGTGTAGAAAAGATTGCACCAAATTACCAGAATCTGCTTCCTAATAGGCCTCTCCATTGCTGGTCCAACTGGGGGCTTGTCCTGCTGCATTGTACCCTTAGGGGCTAATAGTATTACAAATAGGGAGATTTAATTGATTTGCAATATTCATCAATGCTTAATCATTGGGACTGCTGCCAGTTGCGCGTGGGATTCACACCAGACTAGGTATAAAAACCGCAAAGTTGTACTCTTTCATGTTGGATGCCAACAAGGAACCAAGCCCACCACTAAATTCATCTGAAAGCTGAGGCTCTTCAGAAAACGTTCAGCGATTTGAGGTAAATGTCGCAACATGCAATTGTATCGGCATCAATGCAAAAAGAGAGGATAGCAGGTAGAGGATGTGTAACATCACGAGCACAGGTGAAATGCAAATGAGTGGGATTGGGACCTATGCATACTTCACTATGCACGTGCAATTGCTATGTGCACCGGGCGGATCCCATCTATTGCATTTGACACGCAGGTATGGACACGCAGGACCAGGTCCTGGTACTGGCTAGCGAGCCATGGCCAACCGTTGGGTGACCCATACTATATATGGGCCATAGGATCTGATGCACTCTGGTGCGAGCATAATGACTATGCAGTGTTGCGTGTGCCCTTGGTTTCCTTACAAACTATCTCTACCTACTAAATTAGATGATATCCTTCAAGGTGGGTCTATGGTTTCAGGGCGTACATGGAGGCTGCAGCTTGGCCATGACAGGGTGCCTCCTTCACTCTCATCACAACGAATTACAGGTTACGCTTGTAACCCTAGGGTTCCACGGTGCTCTGGAACCATGAGCACCAGTTCACATGGTACTGACATGTGTAGTACGCATAAGCACCACAACAGGAGGCTCAGTGATTTTGGAAACAGTTTCCCTACTTACTGTTCCCAATTACTGTTGTAGCTGCTAGTCCACAAAAGGCTGCCGCACAGTGATCAATGACTGTGGTCCAGCAGAGATCCAAACTTCCCTCAGGGCTGCCTTGGCTATACCCTAGGATTCAAATGTTGACAGTCCCTACCTGCCCCCCGCAGGGCCCCTGACCCACCACAACCCCAGCAGCTCCTACATTGCCCATGCATGTGCGCACTGCCACTGCACAGTATCACTGGGCAGGGGGCTTCACGGGTAGCCTTAGACCACAGTGTGCTCATGTAGGGGTGGGCGGTGCGCTGCCTGCTGCATGGCGCTGAGGCAACGTGGGGTCCTGTGCTGGCGCACATGCAGCGGAACATGGCCACATGCCGCCACATGGCCCGATGAGGCCAAAGCGCACTCTCCACGTGCATGTAACTGCATGCTGGGGAGCTGTCTGTGAACTTCATTGGCAATGCCCAGTCAGGGGCCAACTTGGCCTTGAAGGCAGGGTATGTCATTGATGATGTGGTGCCACAGTGGCATCATGCTGTTGAATATGAAATGTAATACAGAATCCAATTCCATGACAAAATGGGAGGGCATGGGGCTGCCGCAGTGAGAGTTCAGTTTCACACTAAAAACTCACCCGCAATTATAAACAATGATTATTAGCCACAATGGATCAACTTATACATTGTAATTTGACAACATGCAAGAGCACGCTCCCATGTAGTGCCCTGCATTGGATCCTTGAATATATTCTCATTGCTCAGCACCTACCCAGCAGCTTGGCGTGGCGCAACACTCCCCCAGAACCCTAATGAAGGTTCATGCCATGGCCACGTCGTGGTCCCAGGTGTTTGAGAGGGATCCTGTCCCATTACCCGCCACGTGTCGCCTTGGTTGCTACTCTGCCACAGGGTGCACCTGAAAGCGTACACGGGTAGGCCTTAAATGCCACGAGTGGGTACAAGTTCTGGTCGCAACACAGCTGTTCCACGCCGTGGATATATATGCAACTGCAGACACCAAGTGCGAAGCTGTTCCAGCGGGGTGGGAAGAGGAGACGCTAAATGGGAAAGAGACTTGGCAACTGAGCAAGCTCAAGGCAAAGCTGGATGAGCTGGAGGTGTCAAAGGATATCACTGAAGAAGGCTGGTACCAAGTGAACTTTTCAACCTTCTGGATCTAGTTCTTTTATCTGTCAAGATGCCTAACGTACCGTGCAACAGCCTTGCATCAGCCCATAGAAAAGAGTGGGCTGTTGAGCTCAAAACACTACGTGCATTTCCCAGTGCATGCACTCCAATACCAGAACATGCGTACACTTTAGTGGTATCTTTCATACGGTAACCTGCCACTGATGTACATGTGCTGCACATGGCTGGGTGTTTTACCAGGTTTGTTGTTGCAACCTGCTCTAGCGGGAGCATAGTTGGCTTCAGTATCAAGCAGCCTTACACCAGCCCTTCACCAGACGCTTTTTGGTCCCAAGAGCAGCTGCTGCCATATGGCGGCACAGTGAAAACAATTTTGCACCGCTGTCACCCATGTGCTGGCGCCAGCACACAGTAAGACATAGGTTGTAGACTTTGAAGTCAGATTGTTACACTCATGATCAGTCAGCCCTGAACACATGGCGCCAGGCAAGGTCTATCCTCCTGCTGCTTGTAACCAATCCTGGATCTCACGTCCATAGCTCAAGCGCTCTATTGCAATGCTACCGCCACGTGGGGCATTGAAGCAAGCCAGGGTCAGGAGTCATGGAGGGCGGTGTAGTTATAAATTTACAAATGTGGCTGAACCTCATCTTTGACTTCCCCTATTTCTCCTCGCCCTTTCGCCCTCTTGCACCCCCCCACAAGACCCATAGCCAGGGAGGCCAGAAAATAGTCAACCAACCACTAACGCAGCGGCAGGAGCGAGTCTGCAAGCTGCTGCACACCATATGATATCGCAGGCAGCAGTTGCAAGAGGGGATTGCCCAGGGTATGTGGATTCCCCCTCCGTAACGGGTGCACAGTGGCAAATTAGGGTCCTAACGTTAGGGTTTTCAGTGGCTATGGCTATCTCGGCACTACCAATCAGGGTGGTTCCCAACCCTAATTATCGTGTCTACCTTGATGACTGGGAGGCAGCCGCTGCAAAGCCAACTGCACAGGCAAGGGAGACGCAGCATTCCCCCAGCTGCGAGCCATGGCGCCATACTCTGCCATAACCCTAACGAGGGTGCACGCCATCGCCACGTGGTCTGAGGTGTCGGCGGGGGACATGCGCCAGCCGCCGCCACGTGGCATCATCCTCCTTGCCTTTCCTGGCCTCTATTCCCCCCTCCAGCCCCAAGCTGGTCCCCCACACATCGCCCACCACCTCCATGGCCATGGCCACAGCAGGGTTGTCCATCAGCCAAGAAATCAGACACACCCAGTGCGGGCAGCAGCTGCAGCAGGGGGTAGGGCGTCCAGGTGGCAGCCTGCGGGGGAGGGTTACCAGATATAGGTAATGTGATGGGAACAACAGCAAGGGAGCATACAACTTAAAAATACCTGTAAATATATTATGTAATGCAATATAATACGGAAAGGTTTTCTTGTAAGAAAACCCTTCACTACCCCTTGCTCCGATGGTCATTTCTTGCCTGTAGGGAAGGGCTTCTGAAGCAGAAATACCATTGGCCACACCTAACCCTCTCCTCCAGCATGGGGTATTTATCCACTTTCTGCATGCCAAGTTTACTCAACATGAAGTCCATGCGCCCCCAGCCACATGGACATGTGCATCACATGGCATCGCTAATCATCTACTCAGCTGGCACGCTCAGCCAGTACTTGTGCATCACATGGATATATCATCGACTCACCTGGCACACTGCCATGCACCACCCATCCTATGTGCACCCACCAGCCCATGCCACCCACACGCATAACAACCACCCACCCACTCTTGGCAGCGGGGGGAAGCATCTTGGCAGCAGCAGGCAGTGGAGGCGCTGCACTACCCCCACTTGTACCCCCCCGCCTTCACAGCTCTCCAAATACCCGCCACTCACCCGCCACCCACACCTCATACCACCACTCACCGATGCCACCCACACCCAAAGCAACCCACGCCCAAACCAACCCCAACCACCAGATCCACCCACCGCATGGGTGCAGCAGCTGCCCACCTCCGCCACCCACCGACACCCACCTTCAGCGGCACGGGCCAGAATCTTGGGCAGCAGCGGAGGCGCAGCAGCACCAGGTGCCGCATGGGTGCAGGAACCCAGCAGGAGCAGCATGTCAATCCATGCTCGAGAGCCACGGAGGGTTGCTCCTCTCCCCTCTGCTTGATGCGATGTCGTTGTCATCCCCCTAGAACACGACCTTGGGCCACTCGACTCTGTCAGGAGAGACATGTACTGGTCAGCACCATACTGGATTGACCCCTCACACCCCTGTGGAGAAGTGCACATGTAGATGGCTAGATGCACATGTGATTGGCAGACATGCTTTGCAAGTGTGGATGGGTCCGCGTGGCATGCGCGCGTATCAAAGTGCCTGCAGTTTGCTTAGATGATGTCGAACCCCTGGCAAGTATTTGCCCACAGGTGACGCACAGCAGAATACATGGCAGCAGCTGTAACAGTGCAAATTGCGCAAATAAAAAATGAAGAGAATAAAAATTAACAAGTACATCCTGCGAAGATACCACCGGCCCTTTCCACTGCACCGATGGCACACAGCAAGAAAGGTGCACATCCATATGCCACAAGGATCACAGCGACGCCAATTTAATGGGTAATATTTTTAAAATACTACCAATTCTCGCTAGTCAATAAAAAGGTCCCCACTTGATGGACCGTGAATGGCAAACGGTGGGAGCAATAGCCCCTCCCCACCAGCTGGTCGCGCACGTACTAATTCCAGTCCAACCCTGGAGTAGAAAAAGAGCATTTCACTCTATTGGACTGCGACTCCAGTTCCTTCGGGTCCAATCTATTCATGCCCCATCCACACGTCTCCAGCAACCCACCTTCATCCATGTCCGGTTGCAGGCCCGTGGCCTGCCCCCTCCCCGCTGCGACTGGGACTGCCCAGCCTCCCAAAGGGATTATAGAGTGGGAATCCAGCTGGGGCTGGGAGGGGCTTGCTCTCTGGGACTAGCGCTCATCGGGTGTGTAGGAGCAGCTGGGCTTTGCGCTGTTTGCTGGGATTGGACCTCTCCCCGCTAAGCTAGCGTGAGGAAGGATTACATATGTCCGTCCAAGGAGCGTCTCCGGCCAGCTGTGGAAGGAACAAATATACAACATATTTAGTATGCTGTGGGCTGCAGGCAGGTAGGGGTGTGGGTGTTATGGAGGGGTGTGGGCGGCATGGAGGGTGTGTGAGTTGAGGTGCGCCAGGCCTGTGGACCCAAATGACAGGAGACAGGTGATGGCTAGTGTTACTTGTGTGGTGGTTGCGAGTCGCAGCACTGCGTTGCACCTGCGAACTTTGTGTGCGCACACCCACATGGCTGACAGCAGAAGCTCAATCAAGCAAAACATTAAACTTGGTGACAGCACCTGGCTGTGCCAGCATCAGACTAGCGATGGAATAAAGCCTATGGCCCTGCGGGTGGCAGGGGAGGCGTGAGGGTGTGGGTGGCAGGGAGGGTGTGGGTTGCGGGGAGGGGTGGGATTGTTGACAGGTGCGGGGCGTGTAGGCGCAGGCAGGGAGGGGTGTCCATGGTGCGGGAGGGTGTGTGTGAGAGGGAGGCACGTGAGAGAGGTGAGGACGGCAGAGAGAACCGTGGGTTTAGGGTTTAGGGACTGGGGGGCGTATGGGTTGGCAGAGAGGGTTGACCTCGTTGTGGGTATTGGGGAGACTGCGGGAAGCGTGTGGATGCAGGTGAGAAGAATTTTCAAGGATGCTTGTGTGGTGCGCTGCGGTGTGCCTGCAAAGCGCAGGAGTTGTTGAGAGTGAGAGTGGATGAGAGCTGTGTTTGGTGAGGGCACCTGGTTGCGCCCTGTCCGCACTGTGTTTACCTTCAACGCAACACCAGCCTTTCCTGCAGTAGCCTTGTTGAATTTGGGTGCCGTCAGCGCCAGGTGGTGGCGCGCAACACGCTGCACACTCAGCTTAGAAGTGTATATGCATGCATATAGATGACAAGTGTATGTGCATGCATCAGGATTGACACTGTTGACAAACCACGACACGACTCTGGCAGAGAAGCCTGTACAACCTTTTGTAATGCGCAAGATATTTCCGACCCCTCCTTCCTGATGTCAACAGGTTATATGCGTCTATAGACATGTCTGCGTGGACCGGCTATATACCCTTGTTAAGGGTTCCAGTTGCGGGGACCCCGCGCAAGAATGCATGCATGCCCCATGTTGCAAACCCAGTGTGTCCTCTGGCCGCTAGTAGGCCGACGACATATAGGTATTTACGTTAAGGGCAGGCGGTAGCATACACGTTGCACAAAAACTAGCGAGCAAACTTAAAGCCCACTTCGCCAGTGGGGCCTAGTTTTTTTGTTGGCGTGAGTTGCAGTTGGCATTTGGGCAGCCACAGGTCATCAAGAGGCCATGCAGTCACTTAGACCACTAGGTTGCGACATTGGTCGTGCCCAAAGCCTCCTGCAGCTGTCGGCACGCAGGTCCAGCAGGCAGGCGCGTGGAGTGCGTGTCACCCCACCTCGAATATTTGGTAGAATTTGGTGGAACATTTGGTGGTGGAATTTGGTGGAATTTGGTGGAATTTGGTGGAACATTAATAATAAATCTTGTAAAAAAAAAATAAAAAATGGAAGCCTGGTATTGGGGGAACAAATATCTGGTCAAGATATCTCCCGGGAGCCTGTATGGATACCAAGTGAACCAGATAAGTAAGGCTTTATTGCAACAAAATTTGCTCTACAGCCACGTTACAGGCACCGCTCATATGCAAGCAGTGCTGGTAGCACAGGCATTAACCACCAAGTTGGGCACTGTTGTAGGGAGCTCGTGTGAAATGTACTACGACAAAGACCTGGGTGGCTTCCTCATCGCTGATCGCATGCGCAGGGAGGAGATGTATGCAAAGACAAGCAAGGAAAAGTTGGACTGAAATCCATATGCTCACTACATGCGTATGGCCCAACCGGACGGGTGGGAGGAGGAGATACTGAACGAGAAGGAGACTGAGAAGCTGAGAAAGCTCAAGGAGACGCTTAACGAGCTGGAACTGACCAAGTACATCACAAAGGAAGGCTGGTACTACTTTCAGTACAACAAATGGTAGAGAGTGCCCCCAGGGTTTAGGGATACTCATTGGCGGCTATTGCAACCCTTGGACTGGGTTTTATCGTTTGAAGGCTTTCAAAAAAGGTTGGTTTAAGCAACAGGTGGCCTGACATGCCCTGGACCAGTTTGGCCTTACGAGTGTGGCCATACATCAACACTACAAAATAAATAAGTATCATTTATGCACCATTGTGAGCATGTCATGCCTTAGGGTGGGCACTCCCGCTGCTCGGGCTAGGTAGTCAAGTGCCAGTAGCAACCCAGCTGCACCCTCCTATGATCCCTCCCTGCCTTGGGTTCACATTAGCTCTTGCCATGCGGCTGGTTGAGCTTCACGGTGGGCTCCAGGCCTTGATGGATGCGCAGCGCCTCATGCGCCACCACAACGCCCATCTTCTTGTACGAGAGGTGTGTGACGCCGGCCACGTGGGGTGTGAGGATCACCCTGCATGTATGGCACGCGGGTCATGGGAATATATAGGCAACGGCCATGCCATGCGCATGCACACCGCGGCGGCATAAAACATCAATATACTCATGTGCATAGCAAGTGCGTGAAATTTAATGTGCAGCTTCAACGGGTTGTTACATCAGGAATTTGCCAATATTCCACGCTGTGCGAGCCAATCAGGCTCTGCCACATACCTTGAGTCTTGGGCAACAGCATCCTCCGGGTCAAAAGGATCGAACCATTGCACATCCAGGCCAAGGCCGTCAATGTTGCCGGAAGTTAATCCCTCCAATACTGACTCATTGTCCAGCAGGCCACCTGTGGCAGGTTGTTGACAACAAACGATCAGCGTGATGATGATCATTTTGTGCCCATCACAGGACAAGGAAATTGCCCAATGACACATATGTTGCACAGGTTCCAGCACTCCCGCCAACCGCTCACGCCATCAATGCAAGAAACATGTGTGCACCTTCCCTGCTCTACCAAGCCATTTGCCCACCAAACCTGCAGAATTTATAAAATCAGCAGCCCCGGCAACCACATGCATGCATCGGGCCTCCATCCCTCACCTCGAGCCAGGCTTGCAGTGCCCCAGCAGCTCCCCGTCTCGGTAGGACTAGCCCCCTGCTGCTGTCGTTGAGCGAGGCAGTGAGGATGAGGATGTCTGCCTGGCTCAGCATGTCATGCACATCCGCCACATCATTCATGCTCCCCTTGCGCGCCAGCTGCAGCTCTGCGCCCTGGTGCCGCCACTTGGCGGGGTCGCTGCGCACCGCCATGAGCTGCACGCCAAAGGGGGCGAGCCTGTCAAAGTGCGGGCCATGGGTGTGTATCATGGAGCAATGGTAGTGCAATCAGATGGAGATGCACATGCAGACGGAGATGCACATGCAGATGCACATTGCCAAGGACATGCAACGTGCCTAGCACATGGTCATAGCACAAACCCTGGCAATGCAGGCACCAAAAACTGTGCCGCATTCATCGGAGCCACAAATATTGCAATGACCCAGTGATTTGGATGCATGCCTGTGCCGTCATGGCACGCCAATGCCTCGGGACCAAATGCAGGCCCCTGTCAGCAATTTTACCGTGCATATTGCCTCAAATATGATGATGATGAGAATAAAAGGTTTTTTTTCTTTTTGATAACCTTTGGCCTTGTCAATGAACAGATGGCACACACCAGAAACGGTGCGTATAGGGTTTAGGGTATAGGGTATAGGGTCCAGTGCGCATCTTGAAGTGTATACAGCGGACAAACTGTACTATTACCATTCTAGGCCGTCAAAAGGAGAAGGGGCCCACTTGATGGACCTAGCAGGTGCAATCGTAGGGGCCCATCGCCCCTCTCAACCAGCTATCGCGCATATGCAAAATCAGTCCAACCACGGACTAAGATATGCACAGTTTATTCTCCATGAGTCTAACTCCAGTTCCTCACTGGCCCAATCCATTTTCTGTCCCATTCTCTTGTGTACAGCAACCAACATTCATCCATGTTTGGTTGCAACCACTTAGCCTACCCCCTCCCCGCTGCGCTTGGGACCGGCCAGCCTCCCACCGGGATACAGGCTGGGGTTGGGACAGCGGAAGCTCTATCAAGCAAGCCTGGTGTCGGCACCTGGCTGCGCGCGCGTTTGACTAGTCATGAAGCAAATAACTCTATGACCCTGTGGGTGGCAGGGAGGCGTGTGAATGGCAGGGAAAGCGTGGAGTGGTTGAGAGGGTGTGGGTGGGAGGACAAGGTGGGGGCGTCGACAGGTGCGGGGCACGTAGGCGCAGAGAGGGTTGGGGGTGTAGGGGAGGCATGTGGGTGGCAGGGAGAGTGTGGGTGTGAGGGAGTCATGCGAGAGCCGTGAGGATGGCAGAGTGGGTCTAGGGTTTAGGTTGTTGGGGAGGGAGGGGTTTGGCAGAGAGGGTTCACCCTGTTGTGGGTACTGGGGAGACTGTGGGAGGCGTGGGGGTGCATACAACTGAGAAAAAAATTGAGGATATTTGTGTGGTGCGCTGCGAAGTGCCTGCAACGCGCAGGAGTTGGTGGGAGTGGTTGAGCGCTGTACTTGGTGTCGGCACCTAGTAGCGCCGCCGTGCTTCAACGCAACACCAGCCTTCCAGGTAGTTTAGTTGAATACGGGTGCAGGGTTAGACCCAGCTGGTGGCGCGCAACACGCTGTACAACTCCCCTTCGAAGTGTACATGCATGCATCAGGACTGACATTTTTGACAAACCACGACACGACTCTGGCAGAGAAGCCTGTGCAACCTTTTGTAATGCTCAAGATATTTCCGACCCCTCCTTCCTGATGTCAACAGGTTATATGCGTCTATGGACATGTCTGCGTGGACCGGCGCTATACCCTCATAAGGGTTCCAGTAACGGGGACTCGCGGGCCGCGCGCAAGAATGCATGCATGCCCCATGTTGCAAACCCAGTGTGTCCTCTGGCCGCTAGTAGGCCGACGATATATAGGTATTTACGTTAAGGGCAGGCGGTATCGTACACGTTGCACAAAAACTAGCGAGCAAACTTAAAGCCCACTTCGCCAGTGGGGCCTAGTTTTAAAACTTGTTGGCGTGAGTTGCAGTTGGCGTTTGGGCAGCCACAGGTCATCAAGAGGCCATGCAGTCACTTAGACCACTAGGTTGCGACATTGGTCGTGCCCAAAGCCTCCTGCAGCTGTCGGCACGCAGGCCCAGCAGGCAGGCGCGTGGAGTGCGGTTCACCCCACCTCGAATGGGAGTCTACTGGTATTGGGGGAACAAATATCTGGTCAAGATATCTCCCGGTAGCCTGTATGGATACCGAGTGAACCAAATTGGTAAGGCTTTATTGCAACAAACTAGAATTGCAGTCACGTATCGATACGTTTATCATACTCTACAGGCACCGCTTCGCAGGGCTATGTACCTACGTTATCGACATGTACCAGCACTGGCACCTTATAAATGACACCAAGTTGGGCGCTGCTATACAGAGCTCCTCTAAAATGTACTATGACAAATACTTGCGTGGCTTCCTCATCGCTGAGCGCATGCAATGGGAGCAGATGTGTGTTAAGACAAGCAAGGAAAAGATGGACTGGGATCCATATGACCACACCATCTGTGTGGCCCAACCAGACGGGTGGGAGGAGGAGACGCTGAGTGAGAAAGAGGCTGAGAAGCTGAAAAAGCTTAAGGAGACGCTTGACAAGCTGGAACTGACCAAGTGCATCACAACGGAGGGCTGGTACTATTTTCAGTATCGCGAGCGGTAGAGAGGGCCCCCAGGGCTTAAGCTTCCCGGTTGGCGGCTGTTGCAACCGTTGGCTAGGACTGGAATTTAACGTGTGGAGATTATTGAAATTGGTTGGTGGTTTGACTTGCCCTGGACCAGTTTGACCTAACCAGTGTGGCCATACATACTTTATGGCATGCACCCACGTGAGCATGTCATGCCTGAGGATGGCATGCGCCCGCATAGTATGGATGATATTGCCGCTGCTCGGGCTAGGTGGTCAAGTGCCAATAGCAGCACGGTTGCACCCTCTTAAAACACATCCCTCTGAGATTAGCTTTTGCCATGCGGCTGGTTGAGCATCACAGTAGGCTCCAGGCCTTGATGGATGCGCTGCGCCTCACGCGCCACCACAGCGCCCATCTTCTTGTACGAGAGGTGCGTGACACCGGCCACGTGGGGTGTGAGGATCACCCTGCATGCAAGGCATGGGTCATGGGATCAGATAGGGAAAGGCCATGCCATGCGCCGGCCCAGTGTCTCACTGAAAAATGGCGCAATTTGTAACAGCATCATGCTTATGCAGCAAAATCCGATCGACTGTTCTACTCCAATTAACGTGAGCGATGGTCATTCATCGATTCAAACAGCACTGCACCCCTTACAGCATGTGAATGCATACCGCAGCGGCATTGAACATCAACCTATTCAGAACCGCAGTGCGCTCGGCAACTGCAGGTCAGAAATGTGCAGCCTCAGCAGGGTTGTATCAGTGGATTGTCAATTCCATGCTGTGCCACCCATTCAGGCTCTGCCACATACCTCGGGTGTTGGGCAACAGCATCCTCAGGGTCAAAAGGCTCAAACCATTGCACATCCAGGCCAAGGCCGCCAATCTTGCCCAAATTCAATCCCTCCAGTACTGACTCATAGTCCAGCAGACCACCTGCAGCAGTTATTTTCATGCCCTTTTGCACCTGAGGAGATCTTCCAGTACCATATGAATTGTACAGGGTCAAGCAACCCCGCCAACCGTTCATGCCATCACAACGAAAGAAACAAAGGAAATGCACACAAGCGGAGTTGGGCGGCCACTGGTGCTGGGACCAGGGCGTCACTACAGGAAACATGGGTGCAACTTACCTGCTCTTCATACCTAGCCTGCAGTGTTCGTCTAGTGAACAGTTTCTGCAACATTAGATGCATGGGGCCACTACCCCTCACCTCTCGCCACGTTCACGATGCGCACGCCAGGCTTGCAGTGCCCCAGCAGCTCCCCATTGACCAGCCCCCTGCTGCTGTCATTGAGCGAGGCAGTGAGGATGAGGATGTCTGCCTGGCTTAGCATGTCGTGCACATCCGCCAAGTCACCCATGCTCCCCTTGCGCGCCAGCTGCAGCTCTGCGCCCTGTTGCCGCCACTTGGCGGGGTCGCTGCGCACCGCCATGAGCTGCACGCCAAAGGGGGCCAGCCTGTGCGTGCCATGGGTGTGTGTCATGGAGCAATGGTAGTGCAGCCATGTCATGCAGAGGGAGGTTTAGATGCAGATGCGCATTGCAATCAGCCGCACGCCATATGGGGCGAGCCTGTGCGTGCCATTTGCACGCATCAGGCCCTGCAGCAGATGGCCGCTGCAGTCGTGTTCACATGAGATGCAATCGCGCCTGCTTGCTCGGCCCTTTGCCATGGGTGCATGTCATGGCATGCAATTGGAGATGCATATGCATGCACGTATGCATTGCCATGGACATACACGTGCCTAGCACATGGAAGTATCTACAGACATGCCTGGCATTGAAGGCACTAAAAACTGTGCCGCATTGTTTTGAGCCACAGATGATCCAGTGGCCCAATGAGTTAGGTTCATGGCCGTGCCGCCATAGCATGCGCATGCCTCAGCACAGGCAACGCCAACGCTATGAATGAATGTCAACTGTGCTTCCCCACCTTGGCACCAGCTCCTCAGCAATGTTCCCAAACCCCATGATGAGCACCGTCTTGCCAAAGAGGGTGTCCCCGGGAGGGAACCCCAGCACCCGCTGCCGCACGGATGCGTCCATGGCTTTCTGGTCCCGCAGCAGCGCTAGTGTGAGGTAGATGGCGTGCTCTGCACAGGACAGGGCGTTGCCGGTGCCGGTGCTGGGAATGTTGCTGACCCAAACGCCCCGCCGGGTTGCCTGCAAGTGCGTTTCAGATATCTGGTGCCTAGGCCTTAACAAACCATGCTGTGCATACTGCTCCTACATGCTAGCCTCAATGGGGTGCAGTTAGTGGCATGACCCAGGACTATTTGCAAGTGGGGTCAAGTTGGCAGTTGTCCGCAAGCCACCAGATATTGAAAGTTGGGCACGTGCCTGAACCCCAGGCAAATTAATCAAGGACATACCAACATGCGCAGCGCACTCCACGCCTAGCGCCACCACTGGTCAATGATGCCATTTATGCACCTGTATGTGGGGTCATACTGGTCACTTGCCTCTGGGATATCCACCCCCTCAACGCCCACCCCATACTGAATAATCAGCTGCAGCTGGTCGGCTTGCTCAAGCAGTGCAGCGTCTACCCGGGTCATCAAGGGGACGATAACATTAGCACCACGTATGTGCGCAGCGACCTCCTCTCGTGCACACTGTTGTACCTGGGTGGGGAAAGGCTTCACTGCTTGTGGGCAGCTTCTGGAAAAGGTGATAGGAGGTAGCTATAGGCCAGAAGAGTGACCCATACCTGGATGTTCCCATGCCCCTCCAACGCTTCGTTGGTGTAAATGTAAGAGTAGGGGAACTCCTTCCCGCAAAACAACACCTGAGGGAGTGGGCTGAGCCTTCACACGTGACTGTGCCCATTGCATGTGACATATGCTGGCACGCAATCACAGTAAAGTGTGCTACAGCACCCACAACCCCTCCACCGGTCTGGGGTAACATGGCCCATGGGTTTGCACCACTACCCTTCTGACGCCTAGGGCTTCTAAGACTACTTCCAACAGCACCAAAGTTTACACTCTGACCTCAAGAGCAATTGCAGACAGTCAGGCAGTGCATGTTCTGTCCATGTGTTCCAACCTGCGTCCTCCAATGCAAGCACATGCAGGGTTAGTTCATACCTTGAACGCAGATGTCACTGTCCCCTTTCCCCCAGCGCTTTCTGACGACATTGCAACGCTGGAGAGCAGCCTTTTGGCACAGTGCCTGCCACTGGTCCACATTTACAAAGATGCATGCATGCACATGCTCTCATGCATCGCTAGCACTAAAGGACAAACCGGTTAAATCTCCCAACCCCAATTCCCCCCGCTTGGATGCTGACACAGCCCAGCTTTGATTTTAGTGCGTAGAGGCGCTGCCGCACTATCTGCAGTGAGTTGTAGCACAAAAGTGCCAGGTTGGGCAAAGCTTGCACCAGTTAGATAGTAGGCACACCAAACAACCAGAATACGGAGCCCACACACGCACTGCGTCCTTACAATTGCACGCTTCGGTCTTGGAATTGTTCGACGCTGTACAACCAGCTCTTAAGATGTTCTAAATATTGATAGCAGCGTTGCCCTACAAGTACCAAGCCAGTACTGCCTAGCCATGGACCATGAATTATGGCTAGCTTGAAGGCAGAAGAAGGGGTTTACACGGTGACCCTTCCGTCTTCCTTGCGAGGTTGCAACGTTTACCAGTGGCCTATCTTTGACAACTCGCCTTGGCTACAAACACTGCGGCTACCCTGTGGGCTTCGAGGGGAGCATGAGGGAGTATAGCAGTACTATGCAGCCATGGTGCAGCGTTTGACTTGGACGAGGGTGAGTGATACGATGATCACGATGCTTAGAGGAATCCTAAGGTTTTGCTAGACAGGGAAACGTGCACTGTGCTCGAAAATTCGAATTTTCTGTTGCCCGCATGCGCGCAATGCGTGCCATCCATCTCACTGGTGGGGTAGCTAGTGGTATCGTATGAACGTTGTGATGAACCTAATCAATAGATAGTACTATTGTGGTTTGACAGGGGTATTATGCTGGGGTTTGATCTTCTTCATTTTCAAACCTTGCTGAACCCACATGTGTGGCAGCTAGCTACTGGGTTAACCTCCACGGTGTTCCAGCACAGCCCTGTATCATAAGCATACAGGGCCGTTCACTATACGTGTGTGTTGCCCAGCTGTTTGCTGCATGCCATAGCAAACTAGTAGATAGGACCTGTTGAGGTCAGACTTTCACAGTGGCTGTGTTACAGTACACAGCACAATCACCCTCTGTTCCCTCCCTGCAGTTCTGACTTCCAACAGTGATGCTTGAAGAGTGAATTAGCAAACTTCCGGCTTTGCAACCCAGCTGAAAAGCAACAGAGGCAAGCGACAGATACGCGATGGGACCCGCAGAGGGGCGAGACCCCCTCCCAGATGGGCCACCTGCAGTCCAGCTTGACAGCGCAGCTGAGGCGCTTGCTGCTCAGCTGCGGAACGCACGGCCACGCAAGGCCGTCTGCTACAACGAGGCGCAGATCGCCCGGCTGGAGTGGAACCACAAGCGCCAACAGAAAGGGGCTGTGGAGGGCAGGGAAGGGCGCAAGGTATTGGGCTATCAGCCCATGGACACCACCAGGACATCCACAGACTGCACAGCGCATGCACAGCGTGTCTTTGCTGGCAGTGGAAAGCCGGGTGACAATTCCCCTCCCTTTCGGATCACTGCGGCCTGCAGCAAGGTGTTGCTGGAGGTGGACGCCCAGATCAAGTCAGAGAACCCCCTCAGGCCGGTGTCATTGGCCACCCGCATCAAGAAATCGCTGTCAGACATGGCAGCACAGGCGGAGCTGGGCAAATGCTTGCCACCCAGCGATGGTGGAGGGGATGGCCAGCCATGCAGCCAGTGCCACGGGGCTGACCAGTGTCCCTCTTCCTGCCCCGACAGGGCAGGGAATGGGAAGGGCAATTCATCTGGCCCCCATGCTTGCGCACCTCAGATTCAGCACCCGCCAGCAGCCCTGACCAGTCCAACACCCGCCTGGCGCGACATCATACAGAGGCGGAGTGCATCGCAGCTGGCAGGTAGCTCTGCCAGACATGCACCCAGCCCCCTCGCCCAGCCAGCACTTGGTGGGCAAACTGGGGGGAGGCATGGAGCGGAGCCAGCGCAGTGCAGAGCTAGTGGCAGCAGCCGGGAAAGTGAAGACGTGCAGCCTGGGTTCAAGGAGAGGCTCAAGCGTTGCCTGGCACACCTGCTCCCAATCAAGGTGGATGACCATGCTCGCCCGTTCATCGATCTGACGCTGAGCGACGATGAAGTGGAGGTGGTTGCTCCCAAGGTTGATGGGGTGGCATCCTCACCCCAACCCCGGGATACTGGCGGCGGCGATGCGGGGCAGGGCGCCTGTGGCGCGCCCTCATGCAGCACACCAGCACCCCAGGATGCACCCACCACGGGCGCTGTCCTGCACCCCACCTACATCCTGTCCAGGAGGCACAAGGGGCACGGCGGCCCGGAGGCACGGCCGGCGTCAAAGTGTGCATCAACATCCAGGCAGCGCCGCAGGAAGCCGGGCGTGGTGCGCCGCGTGGTGCGCAGCCCGTTCCAGACTGTGGTTGCGACTGGGGATGACTCAGCGCTTCAAGATGCCATGGCACCGCCACATGGCGCACAGGCAGGAGCGCATGTGCGTTCACCAAAGCGGGCAAAGCGCCGCGCAGTCAAGCCCAGAAGGCCGAGGCAGCCCAAGTGCCGGCAGCCAGATCCATCCCATGGCGATCCTGTGAGCCCGGCAGGGGAGCTGCCGTTGCCAAAGTCCCTCAAGAGGCGCAATCGCAGCCAGAGAGGTGAGGCTCTCAAACAGCTTAATCTTCCAGACCTCATTGTTGCCATGCTATGCAAATAGTGTGCTATCCCTATTGCTCATGGTGCTGTTAGTACCTTGAATTCCCCTCCACCTGCCCATGGATTTACCGGCCCGGGCATATCGTGTTCCATGTTGAGATGCTTGCAGCAATACAGTAGCCACACTGTCAGTGTCGGCAAATCCTCACCATCTGCTCCGACTGCGCAGTTGATGACGGTCGGCCCAAGAACCTGGTGGAGCGGGTGGTTGAGGTGTTTGAGGATGGGAAGGGGGCGGCGCTGCAGGTGGTGCGCCGCTTCCCGTTCTGTGGCAAAGGTGGCATGAAGCACTCAGGGTAGGTGGGGAAGGGGGAAAGTGGGGGGGGCAACTGTATGATGGGCCACATCTTGGTGCATTGCATTGGAAAAGAAATTGATGATGAGGACTGGTGGTGTGTGCACGTGGGATGGTTCAACTTGTAAACAGGCTGGCACAGTGAACACTTGTGCACCACATGACGGCAGAGGTGGGGCATTTTCAAGGTGGTGGGTGGTGCAAGCCATGGGGCTCCAGGGTGCACCCTCTCTCCATCAGGGGTTAATCAAGTCAGGGTTGAAATGCATGCCGCAGGGCGATGCAGGAGGCGCGATATGCGTCCTTGAACGAGATCATGCGGGACGAGCACAAGTTTGCCATGCCAACAGGGGATGGGTCTGGGGAGGCGCCGGTGTGGTGGTGATGGTGATGGTGGGTGGGTGTGAGGGGGTTGCGGGTGGGGGATCACGCCAGGACACGGTGGGGCTGCCCACACTGTTCTGCCATCCCAAGGGAAGCCAGCTGTGTTGCTGCCAGGGAGGGGGGTATCGCAGTTGCAGGGGGTGGATTGAGATCAGGATAGGGGACGCATGCTGGTTGTGCCCATTGTGCATAGCCTCAATTCAGGCCCGTGATCAAGTTATTAGAGCCTCGTGCTCAGCACATCCGTTGTATGTTGCTGGGCAGATAATGCATGTTGGGCTGCCATTCGTGATCTCTGTGTGCATGCTATGACAGTATTTTCTTATGACCGTAAGATCTAAATGGTTTGCAATGCAGGAATGCATTTAAACGTTCTCTCAAACTGTGTCTGATGGACACAACTAGTTGTTGAATCATGCTGGAAATTCAAATAGTCACAGCAGTGGTGGCACCATGCAGGGCGCCTGCCAGCTGCAGTCAGCGCTGGCAGCTGTTGTTCATTCCTCTCTGTTGTTTCCCCGAGCCTCACATCCCGTCCACTGTCACTGTCCCATCAAGTACCGTATTTTTCTCTTCAGCGAGGGTTGGTTTCCCCGATGTCTATGCAAAGTTGCTCTGCCGCCTTACTTATGCCGGTAGCATTGGAATTATTTTCTTTTTGGCCGCCACTTGTGTATGTGTGTCGTGCCTGGCCAAATCGTCACAAAGTGTAAGCATCAGTGCCCATCAGTTCCTGGTGGCGGGGGGTTATGGATGTCTTTCCGTGATGCAGCGGGGTTGGTCCCAAGGGTCAGCACAGAAGCAGCAGGACCCCGCAACTGTGCCAACGGGACCGACTTGCAAGGGTACCCTATGTTGCAAAAGGTACAGAAGTATTATCATAAATTGCTATATTTTCATAAATTTCTATAAAATCAATTTCCCTCCTCGTTTGCGGGTCTGATTACAATTTCCCCCTGAGCCTCAGCCTGAGGGTGGGTGACACGGAAAGGCTCGTTTATAAGCATGACAAACTGCTCACAACTGCCAAGTCGAGGCTGACGAGCGTGAGAATACACAGCGTGTTTCCGTGTGACGACTGCAAGCTATATCGGTGTGGCGTGCAATTGTGGTTGGAACTCCTGGTTGGAGAAAAATCCCCGTCAGTTGGTCAGTTAGTTGGAGGCAAACAGCAGGTATGAAGGGCCATTAGCGTTGCCCTCTCCTTGTGTAACTGTCCAGTGTGCCACGTCGGTTAGTTGAGGGCAGCATGCAGATACTCCGTCTCTGAGCTGGTGTTCAGTGTGGCAACAAAACACTGGGTCTGTTACGGTATTGGTCCAAACTGGAGAGCTCTTGCCCCGCATTCATTACTTGCTTCGCTTGCAAGTGTTCCTATGATTTATTTAGACTCGGTGGCGCTCTTTGATCGCAAGCTTTAATCGCAACGTCAATTCCTATTTCTCTACTTCCTAACCATTACTCATCTCCGAAACTGGTCACTTGCATAGTGGCACTCCCTTCAGGTTAGGAATTAGTGAGGTTCGCTGTATATTCCTTGTGCTGCGGTACAAGTGGGTCTCACCCTTCAACTGTGCAGGTTCTGAAGAAGGGCCAACAAAACTATGGGGTGCGGCGCGAGCATCCCTGCAGTGCAGGAACAGGGGCCTGCCACTAGCAGTGCCAGCAAGGAGGAGCCTTTTGTAGCAGAGAACAGACAGATTTACCCTTCTAGACTCTGCCAAGGTGGCTTGCAGGTAAGCCGTGCTCTTGTTTCGGAGCGCGCAGCCCGCATCTTGTTACATACATTCCCACTGACTGGCAGTGGTTTTCCTCGTCCCAGGTTGGCATCTCAGCTGCAGTATGGAAAGCAAACAAAGCGTTCAAGGAAAACACATTCATACATTCCACGGACGATGAAGTGTTTGTGGCGCTGTTTGAGGGCATAGGACAAGCTGGGCAGCAAGTTGCCAAGTTTTGCAGGGACAACGTGTACCAGGTAGGTGGACCTCCCTCAGTGCCTGCCAGCATTCTTGCTACACACCATGTTAGCACTCAGTCATGCCCAAGCGGTGGCCAAGCAGTCCTGTCTTGGCAAGAACAACCTGAAGCGAGGTTGATGCCATCAACTCTGAACCTCGCAAGTAACTTGCAAGGGCAGGAGGGGGGGAGCTGACAACACTAGTGTGCTGGATAACTTCAGGTGTTCCTCAATCAGAAGCAGAGCCAAAGACAGGTTGATTCCCCCGGCAATGTTCTACAAAGCACAGTTACCGCTCTTGACAAGCTGATTCTTACCAGCCCCTCCCTCAAGGCCCAGGTATGCACTCAGCTCACGAGGTTGAGCAACCTTGTCCTTGTTGCCAGTATTCTAGTGACACCAGTCACTCCTGACAAGTCTTGTGTTCACAGGTCCAAGCCCTATCGGGAGCAACTGCGGTGCTCATATGGGTTGACCTAAAGTCGTACAGATACACAACCATCAATGTGGGGGACTGCGCTGCTGCGGCAGGCAAAGTGACCGGCTCATTTGCAATGCAGCATGCCGAGGAAGATAAGCTGACAACGAACCACTCCATCATGTAAGTACGAGTCCTCACATTGCCATGCCATGCCACGTCTGCTGGGTCTCGCCACGCTTGTGCATCTTACGCTCTGAATGTGTGATGTAGTGGCCTGGAATCAGACGCAGCTGGTGCCCCTACACCCGCCAAGGGAGGGGAGGAGGCTGGCAGTCAGGATGAGGAGGAGGCTGACTCAGATGACGATGACGACAGCTACAGTCTGAGGAAGCAGCGCACCCAAGCCATCATACAGCAGTACTGCAACGTGAGCAGGGCCTTGGGATTGGGAGTGCTGAAGGACGCATCTCTTGGCGGTAAGCATACTCCGCTGTTACCAGCGCTCTGTGTTCATGTATACCTCTGTAGCTGCACCGCTACTGCTGTGGATTGTTAAACAGGAATTCCTCTAACTGACTATGCTGCATGCAGCCAAGTTTGGAGGCAAAGCACTGGCTCGATGGGACGGGCCATACATCAGCGTGAGGTCGGAAGCCAAGGTGTGCAGCATCGACAATGGGCAGCAGAACATTGTCTTGGGCACAAAGGACTTTTGGGCCCTGGTGACAGCGCAGGACGCCATCTTGCGCGCACACGAGTACAAGAAAGCATGCGATCAGATCACGGCCATCCAAATGCAGCAGGCAGACAGGTTTGATCCAGCAGTGGTGAAGAGCCTGGAGCGCAGTCATGGCGATGCATCCAACTCAGCAACCACGCCCATGGCAGAGAGGGCAGCACAGCCAAACATCGCAGACCATCTCGTCCGCCTGGCCGTGGAAAAGGTTGCAACTGGAGCGAAGAAGTGAGAATCATGCACTGTCCTCCAAGCCAGATACCACTTGAATTGCCATGAGGGGTTTAGTAACATCAAATTATCAATGTTTGTAACAATGCGCACCTCATGATGACGTGTGCTTTTCTTGCCTGGTGCAGCACCCTTGGCATCCAGGCGCTCATCTCGGTGGAGGACATCAGAAATCTGAAATTTGAGCACGCAGCGCGACAGAGCAAGGAGAATGTTGATCCAGGCAACGGTCTGTCACCCACGAAAGAGCTGTCGTTGATGAAAGACACACCAGGCACACGCTCAATGAAAGGCAAAAAACTGCTCAGGCAGTACATCAGAAGGTAGGTTGCCGATGCTTCCATGCATCACCATAGATTATCATGGTATTTGCACTCCCTACAATCAGGTTTTTTCCTGACCTCACCTGTGCCCAATGACCTCCACGATCAGCAATTGGCAGAACAATGTTCCCAGTTATTAAATCCACGGCTGGGAATGCTCTTTCTATAGCTGTGCTTTGTTCTGGGCCTACAGCTGCAAACTTGTTTTAAACCATTTCTCCTCAATGAGCCATATTTCTTATTTCTTGGGAAGTCACAATCTACGAGTATGATCAAAACCGAAACTAACTTGCTGTCGCCTCTGTCAACTGTGAAGTTTTTATGTACTGATCCCGTTTGTGCCATGCCCAGCGACGTCCACGGTGACCTGAACGTCATTGCCATCAGCTTCAAGTGGCCACCCACCTCACGGGGGACCGCCCTGCAGCTGATGGGCAGCACACCACAGAAAGCCAGGTCCCAGCGAGCAATCCAGCTGTGGGCCTATGTGCGCATGATCATGGACTTCCACCGGCTCAGGAGGTAGGCAGTGGTTAAGAATAGCAACTTGAAGTGTTTGTTTGACCCACCCACTGTAATTAATTGAACACTCGGGGTGCAGCTGTGTACATTGGGCATAAATCGAACAGAACCTGACAAAGGAGACAATGGGTTGAATTTATACATGCAACCATGGTATGCATGGGGGTTTCCCAAGACAATGTCATGCACGGCACTTGCAAAATTGACAACCTTGGTTTTTGAGTCTGGACAAATTGTTGCTTGCAGGCGTCAGATCAACGCGAAGTGGTGGGATCTCACCAAGCACGCGTTCATCAAGGGGCGGCAGCGGGCACTGGAGTGGGAGCAGAAGATATGGGCGCAGCATGGAATGGCGGTGCAGGTGTCTCCCTCTGGCAGGATTGTGGATGCCCGTGGCAAAGTGTGGAGCCCAGCACAGCTTGGTTTGCAGGCGGCATAGGTCTATTTTGGTCCCATCGCATGGAGGGTTGGCCCCATCGCATGGAAGTGTGTTTCCTACAGTAGAGTAGTAATAAGAGCAATTGTTGTACCAGGTAGTTGGAATTAGTTTGAGCATTGGTTTGAGCCTTGACATTGGCTAGCAGCTAGCACGACCTTCTACAAGGTTGTAACATTTGAAACCCCGTAATGATTTCAAGGAGTTCTAGTGTGGGCCACGTCTGAACATTCCTCCACCGTTTTGTTGCATTTTTGAAAGTCTGCTTACTTTTTTGGCATTGTGGTGCATGGCTTCTCCTGCATGAATGAGATTATCCCGTAGTGCAACATCACTCTGACATAGGATAGGTACTAGGACAGAGTCCACCCTGAGACCACGTACACGTAGACACAATACATGCAACATGCCCAGTAGTAAGAGCGCTCTGCAGCTGCACAGTTGCCGCGTCAAGCTTGACTCTAGAGGACCAGGTCCAAAAGGTTGTGCAACTGTTACACATCTATTAATATTGTAACATAACATGGCCCATCAAAGTGTGTTAGTAATCGTCTCTGTAGTTCACTGTGTTGCTAGGTTCAACAAGTTGCTAGACTAGGTCTAAGACGAGCGCCAACTTTGCAACAAGCGTGAGGCAGCTTTAAATGAAATTTCATGTTGATATAATTACCGATTACTACTGGTATCGTGCCTTCATTGACCAGCTGGACCAGTCAGTAACTGTTGCCAGTTCGTCCACTGGCAAGTACGTCATGTTGCAGGGCTAGCAAAATATCATTATCACCTACAGCTAAGTGATTGTCGTATTCATTGAACATGTCGTATTCATTTTTCAGAAAGTGAAATCCACCTAGATGCGGTTGAAGATCAACAATTGTGTGTCACAGAGTCTGGTAGAGGAAAGAACGGGCCCCGTTCGGAATGGCCACCTGTGTGTGTGACATCATGTATGGTCAAGCTATACCTCAACCTCACTCAATAATCAAGAAAACTGTTGGGGTGGAACGCCAGTGGGACTCCCAGACGTAAAGCTAGCTAGACCAGTTCCTAGCTAGGGAGTACATTATCACTCTGTATGGTCAAACTATTTGGAGATATAAAACGTACGTCAAAAACAAAAAAATCCTGGTCATGCGTAAAGCGGGAAATTATCTTCTACTGGAGGCTTGGCAAGGGAATGATTCTCTAGAGCTAGTCACTACAATAAATCATAATGGCTGTGAAGGATTGCGATAATTGCCAATATTGCATCTAAATTTTCCAATAGTACTGCTGGACCAGCTGGACCACTGGCAGGTACTAGCTGCGGTGACCCTTACCCTAGTACCAGCTAAGGTAGTACCAATGACTGAGCCCTCAGGCCACCCCCTTTGCCAGCCGCTGCAGCTCCTCAACCACCTCCACCGCGCTGGGCCTGCGGCGGGCCTTCAGGTCAAGGCACCTCCCAATGAGCGCCCGCAGGCCCTCCCGCAGCTCCGCACTCTCCACCTTGAGCCCAGGTATGGCGGGCACCAGGGGCTGGGCAGGCGCATGTGCACCTGTGCCCGCACCCCCGCCCACGCTCACGCCCTCCAGCTCTGAGAATGGCACCAGCCCCGTGGCCAGGTGCATGATGGTTGATCCCAGGGACCACACGTCGTCCGCGGGGGTTGCGCGGTAGGGCTCGCCCAGCGGCTTGTTGGCCAGGTGGGGGGAGGCGTAGGCAGGGGTGCACCTGCAGGAGGGGGGGGGATTAGCACTGATCGTAAATTACTTTAGCGTAAAAGGCATGTCACCTGTAGTAAACCCTGCCTTGTATGCACTGCTTCCAAAGGGCATGAGCAATCATCACACGGAACCCAACCCCCAAAGCACACGTCACCATATGCATGCGCCACGCAAAACCCTATTCCATGCATGACAAGATGGTACCATGGCGTCATGATCATGCATGACCTGCACAGTTGGCTGCAAGAGCTAAGCCCCTCACCAAGTCCCCATTTCCCCCCCACTCACCCCGCGATGTACGCCACCTCCGTGTGCGGGTTGAGCAGCGCCGCCGTGCCCACATCCGCCACAACCACCTTGGGCCGCCTGGCCCGTCCCCACTGCCACCAGTCCTTTTTCCCCTTGACAAGCAGGTTGTCGGGCTTGAAGTCCCCGTGCACAAACTTGGCTGCGTGCATGTCGGCAAGGCCCTGGGCAGCGCCTGTCTCCAGGTGGAGCAGCAGGTCGGCGGGGGCGCAGCCGGAGGGGTTGGCGGCCATGGCGGCGCTGTGAACGGGGGTGTGAGGGGGGTGAGGGGGGTGGATAGCGGGGGGATAGGGGGTGCAGCCATTGGGGTGCTGCAGGGTGGTGTAGGGTTTATGATTTAGGGTTTGAGGGGTGCTGAAGCAGCAAGCTGCTAACATTTTCAGAGGACAGCGTATCGAAGATCAATTTCATGAATGGCGCTCCACCCACATGAGAGATGGCAAGGGGGATGACATGCTCAGGTTGCCGCCATATGATACATGAAATATATCCACGGCATGTCGCCAGATGACACACGACCCATGCAACCACACCATTTGCCCAGTCGCCGCCACACATGCACACTCCCACCGCTCACCTCATGATGGCATCTGCGGTGCCGGTGCATGCCTTCATGAGCACATTCATGCTCCTGCCCCTTGCATCCACCACCATGCCCATGCACTCCAGCACGCGGCCCCCTCCCATGGCCAGCATCACCATGGGCTCAATATCATCACTCTGCACAAGCGGGGGGGGGGAGCACAGTGTTTAGGGGGGTGAGCGGTGGCTGTCAGCAATTACAGATTGCAGTGCACATTCACACTTGATGGCATACGGGTTGCGGCAGTCAAATGCAACAGCATTGGGTGTAGGGTTTAGAGTATAGGGTTCAGGCGCACAGGCAAACGCAATGCTATAAAAAGAACATTATTTAAGAATATTCTCTTTCACTACTTTCACCCAGCAAGTAAATTGGTTGGTCAACATAAGCACACGCATGACACCTGGGTAGGGCAGGGCAATGTGCAATTTGAATGCGTACCAGGGGCAGCGCACTCGTCATTGCCTTCTTGAGGTTGCTCAGGTCCGTCCCCGCAGGGATGTACAGCTTGACAGCCAGCCGCCGCCTCCGCAGGCCCTGGCACAGCATGACCTCCAGCACCACCCCATTTGCGCCCTGCCCCAGCACCCTAATGGGGGTGAGATCCTTCATGTGGTACACGCGCTGCCGCCTGGCTGTCAGCGCCTGGCCCAGGACTGATGCCACCGCCGCCTTCTTGTCGGGGGCCCTCCAGCCCTTGTCCGCCACGTGGCATGCGGTGTCAAAGGGGATGTCCACGGAGCAGCCCTGCGCCTTGCCCACGTACACTTGGAAAGCGAGGGTAAAATAATAAATGATTGTATTTTATCAAGTACGCAGTCCGTCCTTGAACAGGCGCGTTTAAGAGGAGGGAGCGGTGAGGAGGGCATTGCCCTTCTTTTTACTATGACCACTTGTGATGAAAAAACAACAAGAAAATAAGATATACATAAGGCAGCCAGGGAAGTACGATAAAGCAGATGAGTAGAGTATGCTTACTATCACGTTATACATAATATTTGATAAATTACAACATAATTGCCTTGCCATACCTCTGGTGCATACACCTCCTCGTCCTGGCTGCCATCCGCCACCTGGCGCCTGGCCCTGCAGTGCAGCTGCGGGTGCAGGAAGCTGCAGCTCTGGGCAAGCTGGCGCAGGGGGGGTGGGGTATCCCCCCCCTGCGCATGCCGGGTCCCTGGCAGTCACTGTGGGGGCCAGTGGTGGGGCCTGTGCACGTGGCTAGGCTGGGAGGTCCTGGCTGGCGCATGGTGAGGCTGGCTTGTTGGAGACGTTGGTGGTGGTGGCGATGAGAGGCAGTGGTGCGGTCTCTAGGGTTGGAGGAGCAGTTGCCAGGTGGAAGTCGGTGAAGGTGGGGACCTCGGTGGATGTTGGGGTGGGGATGACGTCGCAGTGGGAACATTGCTCGAGGCAGGGTCGGGGTTGGGAGCAACTGGTGTGGGCTCCAGGGCGCTTGTTGTTGAAAGGGCAGGAGGGACGGGGACGTCGTTGGCGGTTGAGGTGGGGACAATGGTGGAGATGGCCTCCGAGGTGGGGATGATGGTGGCGGTGGGGACTTCTGTGAGGGCTTCTGGGATGGGAATGACAGTGGAGGTTGGGGTAGGAAGCCCGGTGGCGGTGGGGACGTCGGTGGATGTGGGAATGTTGCTGACTATGGCCACGGGAGCCTGCAGGCAAGGAAAAGGGTGTGTGAGCACAGCAGTGGCTGGTATCTGGTTGGGAGACCGAGGGGTGGGTATTGAATGGAGTTGGACCATGGTATTGCACCTTGCACGCAGCTGCAGGGTTTCAACAGCACATTGGGATCCCACTACAAGACAACAGCCCCAACTCATACTGCTTGTGTACCCACGGCAATTGGGGAATACATATTCTTGAAGCGTAAGCCCAATAACACAGGTAACATTCCATCCCGTTTGCAGAACCATGGGACAGCAAAGGGTCTCAGAACTGCATGCTGTTGGTGCGAGGTGAACACTCTGCACGCATCGAAAACACAAGGATACCCATGCAAAGGATATATACACATCAGCTGACGGTGTCTAGACCTCACCTCCTCAACTGCTGGTGGTGTTTTAGGCTTTGCCTTGGGCAGCAGCCTCTCCTTTCGGAGGCAGGCGATGGCATGAGCATGCTGAGCGTCACTGAGAGGAACAGAAGGCCTGCAGGACAAGAAAAGACGAAATAAGAAATAGGGTATTGTGTTTTGGCCAGCTGGCAAGCACAGAAGGTTAGACGGTAGTGGCTCAGCGTTCGAACGCCCGTATGCATGCATGCGTTCGAATGGGGCCCCTATGGGGTGGCGGACAAACAACCTGGAAAGAAACTACAGGTGCACCACCACTATCAGATCAAAGCAACTCCGCTTGCGATCATCCTTCGTTGGTGGCCTCTGCTAGGTGTAGGGTGGGTGCCCGCTTGCACGGAATCACGCGTCATGCATGCATCCCCTTATGCATGCATCCCCTTTATGGTGTGCCGTGAACCTTTGCCGGAAAAGTTGCAAAACACTGTGCTGCGAAGGTGGTAAGGGCAGAGGGTGATGGGTTGTTTAAACACGCGTTGTCTGAGCAAGAGAGGCAATGGGGTGGGTGGTGGTGGGCAACACAGGACCGCCCTCTAGAATGGGCAGAACACCTGCTCGCCAAAAGGGTTCAAACCAGACTGCAAGATGTGGACACAAGTTGGACAGCGACGGAACACACTGCCGCACCTGAAAGCCTTCTTGCCTCTAGGCTTGGAAGGGGCCATCTTGGGGTCTTGGCTGTTGCTCTGCAGCGCTGCTGCTGCCTGGTTTTGTAGCATGGTTGGTGGGGCAGTCATAGGCGATAGAGTGTCGTGTTTGTTTGCTATTTGCGGGTGGTGTGCTACCCGACGTGGCAGCAGCAAAACGCGAAGTGATCTTGGAGCCGCCTTTTGCAGGCGGGGGAAAGAGTATTGACAAACCGGCGGATCCAGAACAGGTTCGCCAGAACAGGTCGTAAAAATGCTTGTGCACGATGTGGTGTACCCAACGCAGTGAGACAGTGGCGAAATAAAGGCGAAGCGCACTTGAAGGCGTGGAATGTGTGTTGAGAAGTAATGGGTTCACCAGATATGCTAAAGCCTTTTATGCGAAGGCAACAACGAGCTGGTCGGCTAGCGTTTCGACAGTAGTCGAAGAGGCTCTCGCTGCCAACACCCAATCAGCACCCTATTTCCCGCGGGCAGGGGAGATTTCAAGAAGCAGGTCGGACACAGGTGTGGTGGCTGTGCAACCCTCGATGCGACGCAACAAACGGTTTGGGGCTATGCGAGCTCGCCATCAGTGGGAGTAGCGGCTGGTGCTCAGCCTGACAGTCATGCATGCACACATGCATGCATATGCACATGCATGCACTGGACACCACCGGGGGAATCAGGCGAGGGTTTGCTTGTTAAAACGTGTTGCAAGCTCACAACGCAATTTCAATGCAACAGCGATACATGTCCGAGGTTATGTGTCCCTCCAAAACACAGTGGAAACAATCGTTGGAGAGTAAGCCATGCTGTTTGGAAAGTGCTGCATCACCTTGCCAAGGCAACGATCTGGAAGGTGTCTGCAACGTTTTGCCAAACACAAGAGCGCATTTCTCTCCTACAAGTCCAGCAGCGACAGCATAAGCTTGGGCTTGCCCGCCTCCCCAGCCACCTGCCCACCCCCCTTCCCACTCGCCAGCGCACAGCTCACACCCGCATGCGCCACCGTAAACCCCGCCACAAGCGTCCCCGGCATGTTCTCCCCGGGACCACCCCCCGGGGATGACCCCGCATACACCGTCGCCGAGGAATGTCCCGTCGGGCCCGGCGCCTGCAGCGTCCACTGTTTCAACGACCCACTCAGGCTCTGCCCCGATCCCGAGGAAGAGGCCTCCGAGTAGGGCATGGAGCGCGGGGAGCCGTCGCTGCCCACCAGGCTGGCCGCCGGCCCCGGCGCCATCATGGCGCCCGACTGCGCCGACTCGGTCCGCTCCGTCGCCGCCAGCGACGGCGTCGCCATCCAGCTGTTGAACGAGGCGCCGGAGGGGGATGGGTTACGCGCCGCCGCGGGGAAAGGCGCCGCCCACTCGCCCGACCCCCCGGAACCCGCCGTGGCGCCCGGGGCCGCCATGTGGCGCGGCGCCGTGGACGCGGCGACATGCGGCGCGCACGCCAGCGCCGGCGAGGCGCCCTGGAACGCGCTCCATGTGTCGGCGTCCGACAGCATGGAGGGCGCGGTGCTGGCGGTCTCGTCGTCGTCGTCTGAGTCAAACCCTAATAGGGTCGCGGTGCCCCCTGAGGAGCTGCGGTCCATGTCCAGGGAGGCGGTGGCGGAGGGGAGGCCTAGGAGGGAGGATTGCGAGGGAGAGGGGGAGGGGCCGCTGGCTTGAGGCTGCTGGTGTGGTTGCTGCTGCGGCCGTGAGGCTGCGCCTGTGCAAGCGAAGGGTGAGGTAAAAACGCAGGGTGACAGAGTGAGGTGAAAACACAGGCAGGTGGATGCTAAGAAGGACCAGCACATGCAACGACCAGCAGCAGTACAGCCAGGGGCGTCAGAGGGCATGCACGTCCGCAAATGAATGGCCAAAGATGAAACCAGCTATGTGGTCAGAATTTTCACAGAGTGGCCACAATGTGACACCAGCCTGCGTCAGCGTGCACCTTCATGCCACGCTTGCACACCCAACCACCACGGCCCACTGTCCTACAGAATGACACCTTCATCACTGAGCACCCCCACATCCCCATACGCATGCATATACACATGCACCATCCACCCCCGCACCTTGCTCCACCGCCGCGGGCGCACTGGTGGATGGTGTGGAGGGGGCTGGCGCACCCGCAGCCTCAGCCGCTACCGCAGCCAGGGTCACCGCAGCCTCCGCCACTGCCGCCGCAGCTGCCACAGACGCCTGCCTGCTCAGCCTCCTGGGTGCACCCTGCTGCGTGGCTGCGGTGGTAAAGTCCACCTCGCCGTCGTCTGTGGTCACCGCGCGCTCGTGGTGGCGCAGGTTCTGCACCGGGGTGTAAGGTTTACTTATGTAGGGTTTAAATTTCTTGTAGGGTTTAGGGTTCGGGATCGTCTGTGGTCACCGCGCGCTCGTGGTGGCGCAGGTTCTGCACCGGGGTGTAAGGTTTACTTATGTAGGGTTTAGGTTTCTTGTAGGGTTTAGGGTTCGGGATCGTCTGTGGTCACCACGCGCTCGTGGTGGCGCAGGTTCTGCACTGGGGTGTAAGGTTTACTTATGTAGGGTTTGGGTTTCTTGTAGGGTTGAGGGTTCGGGATCGTCTGTGGTCACCGCGCGCTCGTGGTGGCGCAGGTTCTGCACCGGGGTGTAAGGTTTAGTTATGTAGGGTTTGGGTTTGTTGTAGGGTTTAGGGTTCGGGATCGTCTGTGGTCACCGCGCGCTCGTGGTGGCGCAGGTTCTGCACCAGGATGTAGGGCTTTAGGGTTTAGGTATTTTAGGGTTTAGCTTTGTCTGTGGTACCACCGTGTGACATCATCGGGGGGTTGTGGGTTTAGGGGTTGTTGCAGAAGGCCAATCAAGGCCGCATACACACAACATGATAAGATAGATCACCCCACCAGACGCTCCCCTGCCCCCGCCCAACCCACCCACATTTTGCTCCTTCCGCCACCCACAGCTGTACAGGACACATGGTAGTGAACTTATATCTCCTTAGCCAATGCACCTACCCAAGCACAGGCAGCTCAAAATTAATTTCTTCCCCTTAATTCCGCCTCACCCACCTTGACAAACGTCTTGGTCTTGCTGAAGGCGCTGGTGAGCTTGGCGCGCGTGGCGGTCAGCCGCCCAGAACCACCAGGCGTGCCCTTAGCCCCACCCGCTCCTCCCGCCACAGCCACTGGCGCGGCACCCCCCGCAGCCTTGCCCACGCTCTTTTTCCTTGCCAGCCCATTAACCCTCTTGGCGAATGCGTCCCCGTCCTGCCCCCCCCCTGCCTCGGCCCTCAGCCGCTCCCGGATGAACATTTCAAACATCTGGCTGTGGCGGAACTGGTGCAGGAAGCGGCGCGCCTTGGCGTGCTTCTGGGACTCGATGAAGGCTGCCAGGTCGAAGATGTAGGCGCCCTCCTGGAATGCATACATATATTGTGTAAATGACTGGTACATGGACCGTTGTTACCCCATGGCAGATAATTGGGATAAAAGAGCAAACATAATCTAATAAGTATGTGCATTGAATCGCCGCCCTTGACTCCCAAGGTTTTAGGGCGTTGTTTGTAGGAGAGGCATACTGAGGGAGATACATACCTGTAACCCTCTCGCACTCTGGCTGAATACTACAGCAACTTTATGGCAATTAAATGAATTAAACTCAGGCTGGCCATCCCCCCACATGTCCCTACCTGAAACACGTCCTGCTCACGTGAGATGGGGTGTGGGGGTGCGGGGCGTATGAATGCCCGGTACCCTCCCACCAGCTTGGTGAAGTACTCCTGGAACAGCCCCGCAATGACGGGGGTGGACTCAGTCTCGGTGGGGGAGCGCATGTTGCCGTACAGCACCTGCAGGAGAGGGGGGCATGTGACGGGATTGTAAGAGTAAAATCTTATTTAAAACTTTATCCAAGAAAATATTGGCAAGTAGTTGCATTGATATTCTTTTTTATTGCGTTTTTTCTATTTCTGCATGGTGTGTTGCAGCACATTTTCAGTATACTGGCTGGAATCTTCTGTATCGCCAAGGGCAAGACCTGGGTTGTGGAAGCCGGAGGCTGGGCTTTCTGCAAGCCATTCGAGCAGCACCAAAACCAGCCAGCCCTTCCTCATGCCCACCACACACCCCTCACCTGCAGCGCCGGGATGAGCTTGGATGACCATGGCAGCAGCAGGCCATCGTCCTTGGTGCTGCCGGGTGCGGGGGAGCAGTGGCCCAAATCCAGGTCGATGATCACTGTCTCCTCCATGGGAAGCTGCTTGAGCAGGGGGAGGAAGCGCGCGGGCAGGCCAACCACGTAGGGGATGGGGGCCATGAGGTAGTCCTGGGGGGAGTAGAGGAGGGGGCTGCGTGAGGAGAGGGTGGGGAAAGCCCAAGAGGGCTCACATGGCGTGTATGGAGTGAAAAGCGCGTGGATATTCTGTATAGGTGGTGCATGGGGCATTGAGACGCATAAGTACAATTGCGGTGCGTCTTTGTATTTCCTTCCCCCATGCTGGAGACCCGAGGGAGACAGTCCAGGAGGAGGCTGGCTCACGAGAACAGAAACCACGGGGATCACATGCAGGGCATGGGGGTGGGGTTCGAGAGGGTGGGCTGTCTGCCTTGCTGGGGCTGCTGCTGCTGTTCCTACTGCTGATGATGGCCCATCCAACAATTCAGCATCAGCAGTCGCCCCGTCCAGCGCCCCCCCTTTCCCCCCCAACCCATGCGCGGCCCCAGCCCCATGTACAACACCAGCCCAGGATTCCCTGCTTCCCCCCTCCATGATTCACTTCCAACCCAGCCGTCCCAGCTGGCATTGCCCTCTCAGATCAGTGATCACCTGCCCTGGCGCACACCTAGTGAAGCATGCGCAACCTCTACCCTCAGCCTCAGCATGCCAACAACACCCTGAACCGCCTGTCGTGTCCCACACCCCATGGAGTCGCACGCCCTCAAACCTTACAAACCCTACACAAACCCTGCAAATACCCACATTAACCCCGCACAACCCCCACCTTGAGCGACACAGGCAGGATGGAACACGTGTTGCCAGCAGAAATGGCCCCGTAAACCCTACAAACCCTACACAAACCCTGCAAATTACCCCACACAGTCCCCACCTTGAGCGACACAGGCAGGATGGGCAGGAACACATGGTGCCAGCGGAAGGGGTAGATGAGCGCAGCAGCCGCATGCGTGGCTGCAGACACCCTGTCCTCCTCTTGTGCCACCAGTATTACTCTCCTCTCCAGCAGCAGGGAGGACACCAGGGTCAATAGAGAGGGGATGTTGACGTGCCACAGCAGGCGGGCGAGGCAGATGCCGGCGTTCCAGTCGCCATTGCCTGCGGGGGTGGGCGGAGTGGGTGGGTGGTGGAGGAGGGAACTACTTAGATATGAGCGGCATGGGGAGGGGTTGGATAGCTCACCCCAGCGCAGCGGAAGCGGGTCCTTGTTGCTGGATAGCTCAGCGCAGCACAATTCTACTGAAGGATTTTGTGGTAGGATGCAGCAGCCATGTAGCAGTGGAATATAGAGGGATTCAGGGACTTAAAGAGCTGACAGGTTCAATCCTTGCGGATCTCGTTTCGCGCATGCCCAGTATGCAAATGATGCACAAGGGCCATGCATGGAGCTCCATGCCTGCCCCGTACAATTCCTTCATGCCCAACGTACCTCAAGGGACTCTGTTGCTTACAATGCACACAGTGTTTCTGGTTCGCGCTGCTCTCCAGCGACCTTTGTGTGTGCCCACTGGCGTTTAGGTGGTCAGGTGGATTACCTTGAAGCGTTAAAAAATGAAGCAAACCCCAGGTTGCATGGGATACAGTACCCGAATTCCCCACCCGCATACATCTCAAAGAGCACCCCTTACCACACTGTACTCGAATATTAAAACACACAGCACCACCCCTTCCTGCACAAGGGATAAGGCACAACCTGACAAACTCCTCAACTCTGATACCCCCCCCGTCCATTCTTTACCTGTGTCAGCGGGTATCTCCAGCTCAATGAAGCCGCCATTGGTGGGGAGCGTGGGGGGGAGGGCTGCGGGGGTGCGGGTGCCGGTGGCGGGCGCTTTGGCGGTGGGTGGGGTAGGCAGGGGCACCCTAATAAGGGGGAGTGGGTTGTGAGAGAAGTGCTTTGGGAGCAGGAGGTGGGTGATGGAGATGCTGGCCAAGAGGGAGGCTCTTTGTACACAGAAAGTATGTATATATACTTGAGTATGACACACACCCAGCCCTCACCCTTCCACCCCTTCAGCCCGCACCCTCATGGTACAGACTGCTTGGCGCTGCATGTGCTCGGCTGACTGCTGATCTGCCAGTACCGCAGAAGGCGCGAAACTACCCAACTTCCTTGCATTACTCGGGTTACGTCCCCCAGGCGGGCGTGCTGTGGCAGCACCCACTGGAGCCACTGCTGCTGGTTACCCTAAGGTATACAGCAATGATGACGCACTCCAACCCCCCTTTCACACCTTCACCGTGCACCGTGCACCTCGCCCTTTCCCCCCGCACCATGCCATCCACCCTCCGCCCCTCCAGCACGCACCGTATTACGTCCCCCAGTGAGGGCTGTGGCGGCAGCACCCTCTGCAGCTCAGTGAGGAACCATGCCGCGCTGCAGCCAGGTGGCAGCGCCTGGTTGGCAGGGCTGTGCAGCACGTCTGTGTACTGCAGCAGCTGGTCAACCACTGACAGAACCTGCGGGGGTGGAACAGGGGGTGGGGTGGGTGGCGGGGGCTGGCAGGGCCATTTATCTGACAGGAGGGGTGCCTGGAGGTGGTGGTTTGTGGGATTGGGTGCAGGTGGTGGTGAGAGTGAGGGTGGCCGAGGTGGTGGGGAGATGGTGTGATGGGGGAATGGTGTGGGGGGATGGTGCGCTTCGCAGGTGTATAAAGGTCGGTGTGCTGTGCTTGAGGCTGTTGAGGAAGGAAGACGCAGCTGTTTTGGGTTATTGCGTTAACAAGCTGCTGACGCTGGGACTGGCTTGTGCAGCACTTGTTGGAAGGTGCTGTTGACAGCGGGGTTGTGCGGCACTGCTGCAGGGGGGTATGGTGTGCATACTGCGACCTGCAACTTCAGGGCCTCTCTTCTGGCCCCAGGGCTACCACCATGCAAGCCTGAGGCTCCTCCTACACAAGTTTTCCGATGGCAGAGGCTCTCCCTTCATCCTGCCACGAAGGTGCCCAGCACCACACCAACACCCTGGGTGGCTCCTTTCTGGGCCTCACCTTGTAGAAGAACGGGAACCAGGGAGCCCCGGAGATGATGCACGCCACCACAGGCCTGCGCGCTGCATCCTTGCCGGGTTGCCGTGGAGGCAGGAACCGCCTGCAAGCAGAGCAGGTTGAAAGGGCGTGGATGCAAGCCAGCCCACAATAACCCTAACAGAGCCGGGTTCCTGGTTAAACTTTCTGCAGCAGGTGTGTCAGGGGCACAAGCAAAGGAAACACAGAGGCAGAAACTTACCTGCATATGCCTTGCAGCCTGCTCCCATCCCCTCCTGTCAGCGTGAAAGTGTACTCCTGCACCCCAACACAAGCCTGCCAGTCAGCTGCAAGGCTCAACAGCCATCACTTAGCAAGCATCTGGATGAATGCAATGTGCTTGTGCTTCTGAGTTGTGTGCAACCGTGGGCTAGCATACAAGTTGCAATCGGTGCAATTGGGGGTGCTGGTCCCAGCAAAACCCTGCCCACAAAGGAGCAACACCTGTGCAGCCCAAAGCAATCTCGGTACAACCGGTTCCCCCTTTCTGCCCTCAGTGACTATTCACTGTGTGAAAGCATGCTGTAAGTTTTCACCTCTGCGCTCATAAACTCCTTGGGCTTTATCGACTTGGCGCCGGAAGGAAAGCAAAAGTCGCCCAGGTTATCCACAGCCACGGTGACATGCTTGTTCCGGGACTGGGACTGGGGGGGCTCGAACTTGCAGAAGATCTTGACCTTGTCGGGCTGGTCTGGGGCTATGTGGGCGATGAAAAAGCTCTGAATCATCGTGGCTGCTGGGCCGGCAGAATCCATGGGGTGGTTTCACACCACAAGGGGAGCGGAGCTGTTGAAACAGCACTCAGCCGTTGGGCTCACATAGCCGCTGGTTGTGCCAGCACCAAATGGCTGCCCACCTCTATAACCCCGAGCCGCGCTTTATGGGCAGGTCTATTACAACCCAAGTGCGCAGTACAGGCGAGGTTGAGGGCAACCAGAAGCTTCTGTACGAGGAGTTGCGCTGTAATTCTCGAGAGTGAGCCCTGGGGGATCCGTGGAGTGCGCGGGCGGTTGATCCTTTGTCCAAGATGAGCGTTTGCGTGCGTTTAACGTTTTGCCTACCGGGCGTGGGCTGTACCGGGTTTGCGCCTTGTGGGCAGTGGCTTTGGCTTTCCGTTCTCGGTGGTGGAGGAGGTATCTTTGTGCCTTGCTGCAATATTCCCGCGGAAAGGCGCGCCTGACGTCAGAAACTCGATTGCCTATCGCCACGTGTCAGCAAGAGGAGAGCATCAGCCTGGATTGTTGCGTCATGCATGCGTCACATGGACCCCATTGCAAGGGTTTGGCAGAAAACCCTTGAACAAGGGGGAGATGTCATCATGATGCAATTTCTGCCTTCAGCTTCGTACATTTCGTAAGCAATCACATGGCCACCCTCCACGCCACTCACGTGCAGCGTTAACACCCAAGCAGTGAACGCTGTGCAGTAAACAACGTTCACCTCTGCCATTCAATTGGGTTAGACGGTCCTTCATGCGTGCCTGTAAGCGCAGAGCCTGAAGGGCCAAACATCGCTCTCCCAGAGCTCACAGGGCGCTTGGAGTGGGATCGCCTCGGCCAGCGATCTGACCCATCCTGCAACGATGCCGTCCAACCGGAGCTCTGCTTTGTTCTTTGTGTGCTTCCTGGCGATATGCAGCTTGCAGATTGGGGTGCAAGGTGCGATGCATGTATATGCACTCGTTGGGAGAGTGCTCGCCACACAACTCTGCACAGACGCTTAACCAAACACCAGATGCCTGGCTGTTGCCCAGGTCAAGTGGGAATATATGACTGTTTTGTTGCCCACAAGTGCTTAAAGATGTTTGTGACTTGGGCGAGTCTGCGCGTAGATGCGTATCAGAGCACTTCAAAACGTGGGCACCCATGCCATACGACTATGACGCACTGGTTGAATGTTCACGCAACTCGTGTTCACATGACCTTCAGCAGGGAAGGCCGCAGCAGGGTCGGCGAGAAAGCTGGCTACTGCCGACGCGGGTACTGCGCAAGAGCGTTTGAAACTAGCAGCAGAGTGTGCCGTCATGGCACCCGAAAACCTGGTGTCTGAGCTACCAAAGTCGTCCATATTTGACGAGCTCTCCCTCCCGGAGGTGTATGAGGTGTTCTGTGTGATGGTGCGTCGTATTCTGCCTTTCAGGGCCTGTCATTAGTAGCGCTCGTTTCTGACATCCAGCGTGCCATGGCCACCCTGACAAACATGCCGTGCTGTCCATCCCCAGGTGAAAGAGTACGGTTTCATCTTCCCTGCGGGCATCCCTGCTTCTGCTAACGCGCCCTGTGTGCTGGTGAGTACCTTACTGTAGCCAGAGCTAAGGCTATCACCATGGCCAGCACTAAAACCCTAAGGCACCAGCTGTAACCCTAAGGGTTGTAAACAGCCTCCAGAATCCCACGCACCAGCCCTCCCTGTGAGCCTAAGCAGGTGGCTGGCACAGCAGTTGCTTGCTTATCCAAGTCATGCCTATACAGCTCAGCCACTTAACAACAAGAACGTGACACAAATGCTATCCCTGTGCACATGTACCCGACCTCCCCTGCCATTTTTACCCATGACCTTGAATCGCCCTTTTCCCCCTTGCAGGAGCCAACCAGTGTGACCACACTGGACAACTACATGTACCGCGCAGAGCTCATCCCAGTGCCCAAAGCAGACGCGCTGGCCTATTTGGATGGCGACGCACCCGCGCCCGCCCGCTACGCCAAGGTCATTGTGTTCAGGGGAGCCGCCTCTCCCAGGGATGTCATGGAGTACAAGGTGGGGACCCTTGAAGATACCCAGCTTATAAATCCACATTATTCACTCAGTGATTCGGCCCCTGGCGCACATGCAGTGAGCAATGGAAGCCCTAAGCATGCCGTAAAATCCTGACATTGAAATTTAGCCTCGCCACAATATCCAGTGCCCCAAGTGCTGTCTGCTGGCAACAAAGCCTCACAATCTGAAAGGGTTGATATATGATCGGCTAGGTGCCAGGACCTTTGCCTACACCTGAAAACCTACTGCTCGATGGTGGATATGTTCCCGCTTCTTGCAATACAGTGAGTGGATTTGATTGTCAGCCTTGGCATCCAGTGCGCCACGGTATTTCATCCCCTACACCATGCAGGTTGGGCCCCTTCCCCTGTCTTCCGAGGAGTATGAGATTGTTACGCTGCTGGATGACGGGGAGGTCAGCTACAACAGGCGGCCGGAGGATGCATATGAGTGGGGCTGGCAGGTGCGAATGTACCCGGTCACCACAAGAGAACTGCAGGATTTTGGTTCTCGGCCTACGCAGTATGTTATTCATCTACTGCACATATATTTTATTGTTGGTTTTTACTACCTCTTTCTGCAGTACATAGCAAAACTGCAAAAGTCTGCTTGACGACATCAACAGATAATGTTCTCATGTTTTGTAAAATAATCAACTTGGGAGGGCGCCCGTTGTGTGAAGCCAGCATGACCTTGTGTTGAACCCAAAAACTGCAGTCATCAAGTCATGTGCATTCACTTAGCCATGCGCAGTCATGTTGGCACCTGTGCATGCTGAGCTGGTAAAATCATGCCCTGGGCTGTGCAATTTTCGGGTGGTTGGCCAGTGCGCATAAAACCACTACCCTGGGGTGTGGCCTGAACGCCTCCTGGCTGTGCAGTTTGTCCCCATCACCAAGACATCCAAGATGCTCAAGCAGATCTTCCTCAACATGACAGGTGAGCGCAAACTGGAACCCTAAGCAGTCGTGATGCCATCCAGTCGTACCAGGCGTGATCATGCGACCAACCCATAGTACGATTGCGTAGTGAAATTAGCTAGGACCAAAGGTGCCACATACGCAGACTGATGACATGCACAGATTGACATGGTCTTGCACTGCAGTGGGCACAGCCCTTGTTCCTGTGTATAGAAAGGTGGCAAGCAGATGCAGTAGTTCTGCCACCTTCCTTGACGTGTTGTTTCAACCGTTGATTGGGTGTGCGATGTCTTGTGACGGGTGGGTTGACTGGGCTATACTCCTTGTCAGGTTGCTTGGCTGCGATACGTCAAATGCTGTAATGAATCACTGCAGGTGATTGACTGTCGACTGTGCCCTTTTTTGTGATGGTTATATGTGGCCCTGCAGGTGGCAAGTATTGCTACGGTAACGACACAGAGCCTGATGAGAACGGGATCATGTGCGAGTATGAGCACTTCTTCACCATGAGCGGGCCTTCCCTGCTGGAAAAGGATGGAGTAAACAGGTGGGGCAATAGATACATTGTCATGTGTTGAGTACCAGAGGAGAGTATTTCCAACCCTAATGAATTGTCAGTCTTGTGCAAAACTGACTGTTAATTTGGCTGTATTGCTGGAAAATATGTAACTAGTTCAAGAACCAACTATTGAACGTTGCAGGGTGCACATCCTGGCGAATCATTTTGTGCCTCAGGGCCTGGGAGGGTACGAGATGGACCTGCATGCGCTCCCCCTGTTCTACAAGATCAACGCCACCTCAACCGACATCAATGAGTGGTACACCTTTGCCTTTGAGTACTGCCATCAGGTGAGCCCACCCATCATGCGCATGGACCTGCTGTTCATTACTTTACTTAACATGCGCCCTTGCAACTCACTGGACAAACAGTCATCCTTGCAAAGCTTGCGCTACCTAAATGCTCTTGATATGTCAGACCGTATACTGGCAGTTTCATGAATGCAATTGTTTGCATTTAAATTTTTCCTTAGCCCAACCTATTGGCTGGGCTATGAGCGTACAATCATACGAAAAACCTAAGGCTTCTCCCACCCCACCGACGGCAGCTAACCACGCTCCACCACACACCACCCACACCCTCACACCATATCCCACCCCACCCCTGCAGTATTTTGACACAGCAGAGGACCTCCTAGCTGCCTGGGAGGCTGGCACCGTCAACCCATGCACCGCCAATGAGTTTGGCAACCCAGACTATAATGGGGACTGGGCCAGGACGGACGTACTGCCCCCTGCCCGCAAGGACAGCCTCAAGCCCGGCCCCCACATGTTCATGCCGGAAGGGAACAGGTTCAGGTTGGAGGGGACTGGGTCGCAGACGGGCAGGCGTTTCAGGTGGGTGGTACGGTGGACTGGGATGAAATGAAATCAACTATTTTAGATGAAAATAATGGAATGGGTTCAGGCTGGGGGAGACTGGCTCGGAGACGGCAGGGATTAAAAATAACCGACAATTGATATTTTTTCTGTATATTATTGTAGATTGTCTGTGTATGAATAGCAGAGAGTTATTGATGCAGACCTAAACAGAAGAACAGAACATGGATGTGAGTCCAGCGCAGTTGCTGCAATGCATGTTGCCCTGCCGCCCATTTTCCCCTCCCCTCCCCTCACCCCCCTCGTCCTCCCCTTGCAGCTGGATGGGGTGGGAGGGCCACATGTCCCTCAACGCCATGACCGGCCTGCGCATGTTTGACCTCACGTTCGAGGGCCAACGGATCGTGTACGAGCTGTCGCTGCAGGAGCAATACGTGGCCTACTCGGGTTACAGTGGCAGGGGGGCGGTGTACTATTATGACTCCCACTATGGCATTGGCACGTGGACACAGCCGCTGAGGTGGGTGTGGGGAAACCCTAAACCCTAATTAATACTGGGAGCATTGCACTGGGAGGATTGTCCCTGATATTGGGTTGCAGTGCGGCAGCGCTGCATGCGATGCTGGCCAATAGGCGTTGGTGTGTCTACCATGCTGTGCTTGTGGTGGGCTCTGGCCAACCTGGTTTGTGTCAGGCTGGTGCAGAAACAAAGTAACCCCTTTTTTTGGTGCATTAATCAGGCTGGTGCAAGAAATAAAGTAACCCCTTTTTTTGGCGCATTAATTAAATGTTATTTGCCTACCTTTGTCGTGCACTACTTTCACTGAGGGGTTGTGATTCTGGACAAGTCAATAAGTATTAATGCTACACCAGTGCAGGGATACGGTGAATGCCTCGTAAAGGTAGTAATGCTTCCTTTTTTTTATCTGTGCGCAGGAAGGGCATTGACTGCCCCGAGACTGCGCAGTATGTTGACATTGTGGTGAACGACTTCATGGGGGGATACGCGCTGAGGCGTAACGCAATCTGCATCTTTGAGGATGACCTGGCAACAACCACATGGAGGTGAAAGAAGCATAATATTCATCTGTGGATGGTAATTTCATCCAATCTGATCCAACACATATTAAAATTCCCCAGGCAAATTCCACACAATGACACATACATCATGTTTGCCCCTTTGCAGCAAATTCACATCCCTGCATCCACAATCCACAAGAGCCGCGCACACAACAATAGTGAATCAATCAATACACAATGGTTATGTTTCCCTCCCCGCTGGAACCCTTAATAATCAACCTACTACATTTTCCCTCCCCGTTGCAGGCACACCCACATCCCCGCATCCCCCTTCCACAAGGGCCGCCCGCACAACGACGGTGCCAGGGAGACTGACCTGGTGGTGCGCAGCGTGGCGCCTGTGGGCAACTACGACTACGTGTATGACATCAGGTTCAAGCTGGATGCGTCGGTGGAGGTCAAGGTGTCCATGGCGGGCTACATGACAGCGGCCTACTACGATCCAAGTATGTATATGGTTCACGGTTTAGGGTTTAGGGTGCAAGATTTGCCCTAGCACCATCAGCCATGTCCTGCAGCATAACATATGCCACAGATATGTATACATCATTCCATGGCCCTTGCCACCTACACCCCCTGCCCCAGTTGATATGCAAGGTGTTGCCTGTATAGTGTACTCCACTCAATTACGCATGCATCATGGGATAATATCCACTGGCATACATTATGCCATGGCAACGTATCTCTTTCCATTCCTAATTCGCTGTGGTGGGAGTCCCTTCGATATTTGCAATTTTAAATCAATTCAAAACAAATTTGAACAACGCCTTTCTTTGCAGAGGGCACCACCTGGAAGGACACCCCCTACGGCACCCGCGTCCACAAGTACACCCTGGCCAACCTGCACGACCACCTGGCGGTGTGGAAGGTGGACCTGGACATCCTGGGCACAAACAACACCCTGGTGGCGCATTCAGTGCACTCCGGCACCTTTGAAGACGCGGGGCTGCCCACACCCAAGTGGGCCGAGCCCCCCTTCACCTACAAGTACATCAAGAGCAGGACCATTGAGGAGGAGGTCAGGTTGAAGCTGAACGGGTCAGCGCCCAGCGTGTGGCAGTTTGTGAGCAACGAGGTGAACGCGGTGGGGCTGCCACGTGGCTATGCTATTGTCCACGGCTCCACCACCCAGCAGCTGATGCCCAATGACCACCCGTATGTCAAGTGAGTGATGAGGAATGCTCTTGCATCATCCCAGCGAACTGGGGGCATATGTAAAGATTGGGTCCATTGCAATATGCTTTCTTGGTATGCATGGAGTGCGCATACATCCCACCCCGAGAGCATTTTGCTGGACTGGAGTGTGCAGTCAGAGGGCGCAATGCGTTGTCTGTCCTCCCATCATATCCATGGTTACGTGCGCCTGATCAATAATGCTACCCTCACATGGGTTTGGGCTTATTAGGACTTTGAGCATGCATACCTGGCTTCACTGCTACCTTCCGTGTGTCCCCACTCCCAGGGCAATGGCGTGGAGCAAAGCTCACATGACGGTGACCAAGAGGAAGGACGAGGAGAACCGCTGCCACAACTCCATCTACTCCTTCCACTCCACCATGACCCCATACTACAGCTTTGATGAGGCAGTGAACGATGAGAACATTGTGGGAGAAGACTTGGTGGCCTGGGTGACCATGGGGGCACAGCACATTCCTCGTTCTGAGGTAGGAACACCACAGTGGCGTTCATGAACATTCAGCATGTGCCCTTGCCTAAACCAAATATCTCATCGATAGCATGATAGCCTCTGATGACCAACAACCTTGTCGTATTTGCATGTGCAAAGAAAGTTGTGACTTTACATCAACAAATTCAACTTCTTTGTGATGTACTCAAATTGATGGTGACGCAGGATGTTCCTCTCATCTCCAACTTTGGCACCTCTTTCCACATCAAGCCCTGGAACTACTTTGATGGCCTCAAGTCAATGGACATCTATGACAATGGCAACAACCAGAACTACAAGACATGCATCCCCAAGGTCGGATCAGCCTTTGATTACAGCTGGAGCACTTCAACACCTGTTGGGGATTATTCAGATTCCAAAGATGCCTTTGTCAGCCTGAAGTCCAAAGGGAAGTAGCATGTTGGATCTGCTGCTCGCCCATGGATCCGACCTACTGAGTAGCGCCAGGCATGTAAAATAGGAGTTGCAGTGTGCATTGGGTAAATTGCAATTGCTGCTGGTCACTGACAGGGGTACATTGCAACATTTGCAATTGGTACCTGGTTGACGTCGTGCATTCCAAAGTGGTTGCAAATAATTGACATGGAATTATTGTCTATGCTGTTTTTTGAGGTATTTGCAAACACATTACTGCAGGGGATTGCTATCCTAGATTGACCCAACAGCGATCGACCTAATTGCAGGTATAATTTGCCATTTCATATTATTATAATGAAGCCTTAGCTAGTAGCATACTAAGAGGTTTATACTGGGAAATTGGAAGGACAGGTTTTAACTCTGCAGTCCATTTGGGTCAGTTAGCAATTATTGCAGATAATTATTCTGTGATATTGTGTGTGTATGCGCTGCATGGAAGCCCCTGTGTACTATGTGATTAATTGCTCTGCTACTTTTAGGTACATGCGGCTCCCGCAGTTAACGAGTAAATTATTCAATAAGTAGCAGTGCCTTCCTGAGGGACTGGATCGCATTGTTTCAAACAGTGTTGCTGTACGTACCGCCACTCGGTATACCACATTGAAAATTTAAAGACAATATATGGCGTGAATGTTAGACTTGGTAGTACCTTCCGGGAGCCTGCGGCTTGCTGTAACAGTTGGTCGAACGTATGTCAACCAGCATGATGCCAGAGGCTAGCCAGCTGCCAGTGAGGTCTTCCAAGGCATAAATATCCTACCGTGGTTCCCAACGATGAACTTTGTGAACTTGCTGTATGCAAAGAAGGCAGCTGCAGCATGTCAATGACACCAATTTCAAATTAATAATTATCAAATTGAATCTTACAACGTATTGATGTCTCATGTGTTGACTGATGTACTTTCAACTGCTGTGCACACTCAGCCAATGACTGCATAATAACCAGCAGTACCATCCCATGCAGGCGCCCAAATTAAATTTCAATGTCATCAACAATTGCTGACTGCAAAGTTATTGCAAGTTGCCCAACAAAACACTGGCGGTCTGAGTCTGTATTCACGTACATAGCCAATTGCATTGCCCGAGGTTGCAAGTGCTGCAGTACAGATTTCCAACCTCGTAACTCCAACTAGAAATTGGTCAAATTGCCAACCGCACTTAAACAAGCAGTGCCTGTAATTGCCTAATGTCTCAATGTCTGACCATTGATGCTGCCAATGGAATCCCAACGTCCCAACCCGTGCAGGGCCGCACGACACCAGAAATCCAGAAATAGCACAAACTGATAGGCACCTAAATTTGCAACCATGCAAAAATCCTTTCAAAGCACATGCTGGCCCCCTTGGAACCAAAACGGGTCCGCCACCTCACTGCCGCCCTCGTCGCACAGCACCACCGTGCGCATCTCGCAGTTCTCAAACCACCGGTGCAGGTGGCCCTGCACCGTCGTGGACATCTGGTGCCCAAAGTTGGTCAGCATGAAGTGCAGGAACGAGGAGTGGGTCACCACTGCAATGTGCCTCTCGGGCCTCGCCATGAGGAGCTGCATGAAGGCGAGGCCCCTGTCTCGGATCTGCTCCTTGGTCTCCCGCTCGTCCGCCTTCCACAGCACATCCTCATCCGTCTCGATCAGGGAGAAGTCCACCCCAGGATAGGATTTGCTGACCTTGCTGATGATACTGCGCTTGTCGCACGGGTGCTGGCCAAGGTGCTCTCGGCAGCCCTGCAATGCACAACATTCAAACAGTGTCAGCAGACAGATAGGTGGCCACCTGAAGGACATGCTTGCATGAATATTGAGCCCTTTGCAGCAGTGGTGGATGATTTAAATTTAAATTGTTCGTGTGGTGCTGCCCGGCTGCGCACTTGCACCATTGCTCCATCCTAATCCAAGTACGAGTCCAATCTGTGCATCAGAAAGGGCATATGCTGTGGATCTAGATCTTCTTCTTACCTCAATTGCAACAAATGGTGGGCAGTTGCTGGAGGACACAGCCCCATGACCGATCCTCTTCCCCTGCATGAGAATTCCCAATCAATCAGATGAAGCAACCCAAATCCATGGTACCCAGTGTGCACACTTGGGTCGGTGCGGCATGCTTGGATCACCGTACACCATGGAACCTGAAGACACGTTGGCATAGGGTTCTGGAGCCAGATCTTAGGGTTAATGGCGTACCGGCAGCTCTGTCTGTTCCACCATGAGGGGAGTGCCTGTGCTGCTGGCATCCCAGGCGGCCCCTCCAAATGCACCGACTGCAGTCTCCAGTGTGCGCATCAGTGGGGAGACAATGACCACGTCGACTTGGAGTGGCTGCTTGAGCTGATGCACGTGAGCCTTCAGCGCTTCAGCCTGTCGAATAATACAAAAACAAAATAAAAAGAAAGTAATAACATGGTACATTTTTTGAAACACTTCCATACCTGCAATATACTGTGCTGGTATGTGTTGGTACAGGGTGCCAAGGCATGGACCGGATGGCACAGCTTGTGTAGAGTTGAATGCTGATCTGGCTGCCGCAACGCTTGTCAGTACTCTGCCAGCTTGCCCAAGTTTGGAACCTGCTGCAACCCTGCACGGACCTGTTTCCAGCCAGAAGTGGTCAGGTGCGCATCCTCGAACTCGTAGCTTAGGTATTGGGCGTGGTCCAGGTGGCCGGCAACGTTGTGGAAGCCTTCTCCATGCCTGACAAAGTGGATTACCTGTAAACAATATTGAGAATATTTTTGAAAGGTGCGATCTATGAGTCTGTACTGCATAACAACATTGTGATGCAGAGGCATAACACATATATTTTTGTTTATCAAAGTCCCTGGGCATTCCATGGAGTATCTGCTTGCAACAGGGAACATTTGTGCACCAATATGCATGCATATATAGCTTGATTTCAAAATATCCCTCGGTTCATAGTCCAAAACACACTGACAACACGGAAGTATCTTGTCTTGAATTCACTGCACTCCTGCTGCTGCTGCTGACCCTTCAGCTTGCCTAACAGGGCGTACCTTGGTGTGACGATATGGCATGGCGTACAGACGGGGTTTGTACGCCTCTTGCATAGACCCGTCCGAGTGCACATGGAGTATTGCCGCAGACCCATTTTCCTGTGCCTTCTCCTCCACCGCTTGCGGCATATTGCTCACTCGCGGTTCTTCAGATCACTCGAAATAGTGAGGCACCAGTTGCTGCTGTATTGAGCTGTTTCAAAGGTTTGAAGCGCCCAAGGTAGTTACTGCCATCACATGCTGAGGGCACAGTGCAGTTGCTTTAGATGCACAAGGTGTGCCGTGTTAGGGCGAACTGCAAGCGGTTGGGGCCCACACAGCTTGAACAGGCAGTCGAGAGCAGCAATACCCTAACCAATACCCTACCACAGGCCTCACAAACTTGGCTGGCAACTTGCCCAATCGCCACACAATTGAGGCACAAGGCCACTTCATGGCCTCATGAACATGAACCCCATGAACATGAGCCTCGTAGCATAGACGCACCCCTGTCTTGCACGCAGAGGCATGGCATTGGAAGTTCACAACGGACTTGTGCCCTTTGGCAGTATCCCAGTCTTGGGGTACTTTCACGTCGTCCTGTTCCAATGAACTACACGCCAACGCTTACTGTTGACGATCAGAGAGTCTTGAAACCTCATATAGCACAGTATGCAACATCCCATGCGCTGTCCCTTATGGCAACTCTGCGCTATTCAAGCCAAACTGTGTTTGCGGCCCACGGTCTTGGGTTACATCCCAAGTGTTCAAAGAGAAATCAACTAATAACAGCGCCCCTGCATGGCACGCTTTACAATGCGCCATCAGGTGCTGAATTCCTGAGTCAGTACATGACAGCTGGCACCTACCAATAGCTCTAGCCTAGGCTCGCTAACCACAACTCCTCTGCCTACCCCAGGGCGCACTGCATAAACCCCGACAACTCTTTAAACAACCGCCAGTGCCACTTGTCTGCTACTAGCCATCTTGGGCTGCAACGCAGTCTTGCAACTCTATCAAAAAGAGCCATAAAAGCCCACAAGGCAATATTTAAAAAATGCCCGACAAATTTAGCCGAATACAAGGCGTTCTGCTTTGTAACGGCTATCCATTGCCCTGTTACCGGCATCATTGCATCCTCCAATGAGCCAACCGCCTCCCACATCAGAAAACGTATCCTCTGAGCATCCTCTGCTCTGAGGGCTGCTCACACATTGCACATTACACACCACCAGGTCCAGGTAGGATGAACATTAACACCAATGTGACCACCCTAATGGACACCAAAACATGCTCCACCAATGCTCACCTAAGCCGCCTTTTCACCCATGCAATCCACCACCCTTCAACCCATCAGCCCTTGAAGTTACTCGTGACGTGGTTCTCATGCACCTATCTTGCCAAAATATCCTATGCCACCTTTGGTACATGATCCCGGGACCCATAATCCCAATCCCAGCCATCCCGTGAAGCCATCCCCTGGAACCACCAGCCCTCAAACCCCAGCAATCCCGGCGTTGGCAGCGCCCATCCCTTGTAGCACCCTTGTAGTACCCTTGTTAGCCCTCAAAGTTGCTCATGACGTGGTTCTCAAGCACCTTCTTGAGTGAGTGGGGCTGCACCTCCAGCCCCCGCTCGATCTCGCTCCTCAGGGTCCAGTGCTTGGGGAACTGGTCCAGCGTTGGGCGCCAGTCGCTGTGCAGCTTGCCCAGCTCCCGCAGCAGCTCCCGCCAGTAGCACAGCCGCCCGTCCTTGCGCAGGTGCCTGCAGGGTCCACGTGTGAGTGTTCCATTTGTTTCAGCATTTTATTATTTGACAGTTCTTACTGTACTATCTAGAACAAAAGCAGCATCGCTCCCCTTTTCGACTAGATTAGGTGACCAAAAAAAATTGTATACAATTTTTGGTGAGGTGTCTAATGCGCCCAAAAGACGCACACAATAAAGGTGAAAATTGATCCTATTCTCTCCAGTATGGAGCCAACCCGGGCCTAATTTGCTTATTAGCCACAAAATATATACTTCCGTAGTTTTTTGCAACCTCCTGGCCTGCCTTGGCAATGCGCAGCGTCTCATCGTCGTTCTCCAGCAGGGTTTAGGGTTTAGGTTGAGGGTTTAGGGTTACACACTTTTTTGGCCTGCCTTGGCGATGCGCTTCGGCTCATTGTCATTCTCCAGCAGGGTTTAAAGTTTAGGTTAGGGTTTAGGGTTACAACCATTTTGCAAACTCCTGGCCTGCCTTGGCGATGCGCTGCGGCTCATTGTCGTTCCCCCGCAGGGTTTAGGGTTTAGGGTTTAGGGTTACACACCTTTTAGCAAACTCCTGTCCTGCCTTGGCGATGCGCTGCGCCTCATCATCATTCTCCTGCAGCCACTTGACGATGCCCAGGATGTCGTCGTCAGAGTTCCAACCGATGGGCACCTGTTGAGGAGTGCCAGCGTGTGTGAGAGGAAGAAGAAAGAAAGAAAGAAAAGGGACACACAGAGGCGGAGTGAAGGGGCCACTGGTTTGCATCAGGGCACCGACCAGCCAGAACGGCTGACCAAGTATAGGCCCTAGCCAATTTTAGTAGGCGTGAATTTCATTGAGATTACAATTTGAATTATATTTTTTGCAGTGACTGCGATCAACCAGTGCATACTAAATCACATGCAACATGTCACATTTTCCACATTATGCACTAGGATGATTGGATTCTAAGCTGAATTTAGCACCTTTGCACCTGACATCATGGAGAAAGTGTGGGACAGTACTGGGGTGAAAAGCAGATTGGTTACAAACAGCATGAATATCATACAGTATCCTACAAAGCACAATCAGTAGCTTAATTGCAAAGGGCATGATTATGTACTCAATCGGCCAAGATGAGTGGTGAACAATGTTTCAGGAATGTCCCAATCAGCGATTCAAATTTGATGGTACCCAGCTTCAAGATCTTTACTGCTGAATCCACCGCATGTCAGCGATGGAGCTCAAGCAATACTCAGCATTTATAGATGTTGCAGACGGGTATCACCAGATATGATGCGCTGAGGAGGATATTCCAAAACAGCGTTCACAACTTGTTTTGGACTAATTGAGTACACAGTCACGCCCTTCAGCCCTACAAATGCTCCAGGTTGCATGGTGACCGTCACGGATACAGACAAGTGCAAAAGCACGCTGCAGTTGCATAGACACTGGAAGCCTGCTCCAAGCCTCCAATGGGTGTGCATGCAGGCGTACAGTACAGCCATCTTTGCCTGCTTGCACGGGGCCCCATGGTGAAACTTCCACACGTGCATGTGGTGTGCCTTTCCACACAAGTTGCTCCAAGCATGGGCCATGGCAACAGGTGAAAGCGTGCACCAAAAAAAAAAAAAAAAAACTACGCTCCTCATCTCAAGAATGAGAGCGTTGGTTGAGGAAGAGACAGAATGAGAGAGAGCCAGTCTCGGAGGCTGGTCATTCCCTCATGTGTCCCTACCATACCAGAAAGCGTGCACATGGATGTGGTGCAGCCTAGTGGCAAGGCGTCTGCGGGCGCGCACAAGGCAATACAATACGCCGATGAAAACTGGGGATGCCTTTCTGTTTGTTTGTTTGTGGCAAGGTATCTGCCGTGGTGACAGGTGGGTGCACGCATGCAGTGTAGGCTACTCACAAAGTGCTCCCATGGCTGGATGGCACTGCGGAAGTACATGCGCATGGTCTGGTCGTTGTACAGCACAGTGCTCCCCATGGCCAGCAGCTTGTAGAACCTGCAGGATAAAGTACAAGTATGATTGCAAACTATGACATTACATAACTGGTGCTGCATGTTCAAGAACAATAAGTGGCGGCAAATAGGTGAGCAGCCTCACCCATATATAAGAAAGGGACATTTTTTATAATTAACTACTACTACTAACATTCCAGCAGCACCGCCAAATTGGCAGTGTACAAGTACCCCGTTGAATGCAAGCAGTGTCAACATGCGACATGGAGAGCTGGCTGGTGCAGGGCATGTAGACCATACTCTGATCTGACTGTATTGCTGACACAAGTACTGCCAGGTACACATCCCAACCTTGTTGAGCATCCAAACCCGTCCATGACCGTTGTGTACTTGTACTTTGACATCTCTGCCAGGGGCATGAGGTCCTCGTGCACGCGTATGTCTAGGATGCCGGCGCTGCGGTTCTGCTTGCCAAGGGCGGCGTAGTGGGTGCGGGGGCACTTGATCACCTGCAGAATTGACAACAAAACTGAAGAGAAAAACCATATAAAGCAGTATGCTGTATGTCCTTGGCAAGCATTCAGGTACATTGTCACCAAGTCCTGCACTGCAGTGGCACGCAAGTCCTGCCAGGGGGGTATGGGAATGGGGGTGTTTGCAATCTGAAACAGTGGAAACTTCCAAATTACCAGTCAAATATGTTGCATGGACCTGCAAGCCAATGTGGCATTGGTGATTGTGACCTGCAATCATAGGTCATTGCCAATTCTGCCACTAATGTTGTAACATCATCAGAAGCAGACACTGATCAGTCAACACCCGCAGCAACAGCTGCAGGCACCAAGCACCCTTCACATGATCACCATTCAGGTTTTGCAACACAAGATACCCATGTCACATGGCACGCGCTGTGCACACGTGGCGGCACGCTTTGACCCTCCCCACCCGCACACCTGCTCCTGCTTGGTCTTGAGCTGGTAGTATGGCAGGTCCACCCATGGGCATGCGTATCTGAACCTGCCGATTGCCTTGGCCTCCTTCTTTGGCCAGGGGTAGGGAGCCTCAGTGGTGAAACGCGCAACCAGGTCATCAAACCTGGGACCACAGAAACTGGGTTGGCACAGATGGCACCTTGAAAAATATAATAGGGACTTATAAATGACATAGAAATATTTAACAGTACAAATGTACATGAAATGTATAAGCAAGGGTTCCACCAAGTTATGATAACATAGATCCTGAGAACAGACTTGGCACAATGCATTTAAAGTGACACAAAAAGCATTAATGTAAAAAGTAATTACCAAGGTCATTAGACGTGGGAAACGCACTGAAACCGTACAGCATGGCATTCAACCCCTCACCTGTGCAGCTCAAACATTCCATCCGGCACCGCTATGTCGTAGGTGCGGTGGCAGGTGCAGAACGACAGGTTGGGGCACAGGGAGCCGTTGTCATCGTAGTTCCAGATGTCGGGCGTGTCACCATTGGTCGTCATGCTGAACATGATGTCAGGAATTTCTCCCTTGTACTTGTCAACAGCCTGCACGCACAGTCCAGATGGGCAGACGTTACAAGGACCGTCAATGTGAGCTGAACAGCCCATGGGTGGAAGTTTGAACAGCTTGTACTGAACATATTGGGCAAGCCAGGCACCAAAGCTTGTCAAGCTCTCAGTTTGAAGCTGCAGGTTAAGCACTTTCAGTAGTTGTAGCAGTGACACACCCACAACCAGGTGTCCACGCAAGGGAATCCGGTCACATGACAAAATATTCTGACGCCTGCCTCCTTCACTGGTATCACAGGAACACAAATAGCTAAAACCCTAGCCAAGCAACATGGCCAATCCCCCTGCGCCTGTCCATACCTCCTGCAGCTCTGCAAACTTGTAGAAGAACTGTCCCCACAGGTACTTTGTCTCGCTGATGGGCAGCTGCTTGTTCACAAGGTAGGCCTCGCCATCAACTATCATGACCTGGGAGGGAGGGGAAGGTGATGATGCATGGATGAAGGATGCTGCAGCTAGTGGTTCAAGCTCACACGGGCTGGCCCAGGGGAGCAAGTTGCCAAGCTTGCATTTCAGCACTCAAGAGTTAAATCCTGTTGAGTGCCGCGGTAGTAACTAATCCTCGCTAGCCTAGTGCACTAGGCTATATAGGAGTGGCTATCTACATAACCAAAGTGGGTAAGCCGTTTGGGTTTAGGGTTTAGGGTTTTGAATAACCTGTTGGAAAATCCTGTGACTTACCCAGATGTGGTTGTCGTCTTGGGGGCACGCATAGATGTCGTCCTTCTTGATCCCCTTGCCAAACCACGGGGACAGGTCGCGCTTGATGGCAGCATACAGCGAGTCATGCGCCCTGCACTCCCCTTCCACGGTGGCGTTGGCTGGGTGGGTTGCTGTTTGGAGCACCCTGTAACCCACTGCATTTCCAGCCAGGGTGGCAAGGATAGTGCAGGCTAGCAATAGGCATGTGCACCAGGTCTTTCTGTGCGTCTGAAGCAGTGGTGAGGGGATCTCCGAGGTGAAGGACTGCATGCTTGCAGTGGGCGAGGAGGGGGTCTGCAACGCTCCTGAACTTCGACGGGACTGCCTTACGCTGTGCAGCCTGTGGAAAACAGCACAGATGCTGCTTTGGTGGTGCAGCTTTAGAGCTGGGCAGCCAGCTAGCACAACTGCTGTTCAGCCAAAGAATCTAACACACAGGAGTGTCATGCAGACATCACTCGGAGAGCAGGATCCATGCGCAGCCTCCAGTGGTCCACGCGCAGCCTCCAGCAAGGTCTTTATAAGGGATGCACAAGCATGCAAGCTCTCATTAAATACAAAATTCCTTGGTGTTATTGGACTAGCCCTGTGGGTTTAGTACCCCACAGAACGTTCTGTGTCTTCAGAGCGCGCGCTAGCGTCTACCAGTCATTAGCGAGGGTCTTCTTGCGTTACCTAGAGTAGCCGGGAGGAGCACCACTTGCCTGGGTGTGAACCAACTCCAACGCCATGTTCAAACTTTCACTTATTGAGTGCATGGCGTATTAGTGCACCTCAAGTTTCTGAATCAGCCACCAATTGGTACACCATGTGGGTTGGTTAGCCTAGCGGGGTACCTCCACAGTGACTTGGGTTCAGTCATACCAGGACCACAAATTCAGCCACTCTGTAACAAGAACAGTAGACCCTCTGTCGAGGCAGCTCAGCATGTGCATAAACATGAATGCTGACACGGTCTTGCTGTTAGAGCATTGGGCAGGACACTAGTTAGGCCAGTTCACAAGACACAGGCAGTGAACCTACCTGTGCACACTGTGAGCCCGCTTGCCAACTGTCAGCCCTCTTGACAACCAGTGAACGAAATGGCAAGGCCTAGAGCAGGATGGCTATGCCAGGCGCGAAGTACGTCGTCTATTTGCACGACGTTGGGCGACTAAGAGAACTTGCCAGCTGACAGGCTCTGCAGCAGTGACTGTTGACCTTGGCTGGTAGAAAGAATTCGATACCAAGGCTGTGTGTTCATGTGAACGGCACGTTGACCTCCTCCATGGTGTTGAGCAACAGGGCTGCATGGCTGAGCAAGAAACAACAGCGCCTGCTGCATGGGTATGGTGAACTTGGTGGTGTGTGCTCAGGCTGACCGTCGGTCGGTGGATCGCAAGTTCCAAGCAAGTGGGGTCCAGTGGCTAGTACTCGATTGCCAGTGGTCCAGTTGGCACCGCGCGGAATTTTCCTGCCAAGAAAATAGGTGTATCCAAAACCTCTTTATCAGGCGAGGCTGGGGTTGTTCATGAGTATTTGCATACGCTTCATGCTCTTCGTGCATGGTTGTGGGGAATTGGGCGTTTGCTGAGCAACTGCCTGCCTTGTGCTGAGCCTCCTTTTGTAGTACCTTACTCATCCACGTTCGCGGCACACCGGTCGCCCACCTAGGACAGACCTTCAAGGCAAGTTGCACTCAAGAGTGGCTGTGTGCAGGCTATTACAGAGCTTCCTAGTGGACTTTGACGCTCAGACCTTTGCCAGCGTGAAGCACGCCCCACATGCATGCAGCTTGCTGTGCACACCCGGTGAAACCCCACTTGCGATTGCCCTCTCCCTACCTCTGTTGTTCAGCCTGAGAGCTGCTGTGAGGTCACTGCCAGTCTGCTGTAAGGTCACTTCAAGCCTGGGTACCGGATAGGGACTGCCAGAGGAAGCTTTCACAGGCTCTTCCTGAGGCTAAAGGTGATGTGACAGGTGTACACCCCATGGAGGAGTCTCTCAGAGCTGCACACAAGTTCTCTCTCCACATCATGCGTAGCTCAATGCCTATTTTCAGCGCTATGCATATGTGAGGAGTTTAGTCACTTTTTGTGCAGGCATGTGTGCATGATGCCTATAGCCTGGATAATAAGTGCCTACCTCCACACGCATGCATATGGCGCTTGAGATAAGTGTCAAGCTACGCATGCGCCCCCCCGCCCCCCGCCCCGCCCATGGAGTCCAGTCAGAAGATTCTGAAATACGCTGTGTAGTCCCTCTCTGGATGAAGTTTGAAAGCAACAGCCAAAAGATCAGCACAATTGGACTGCAGATTGTTAAAACACTGTTGTGGTCCTTTGATCTCCTAGAGTCCACTGCCTGAGTTGCTGAAGTTGCAAGCGTACGCTATGCTTGCGTAGACTATAGACTAGCTAGGGTGTCCACAAGCGCACCCTAGGGTATCTACCTGCAGATGGAATGGTTACTGACAGTGACTGAATTTAATAATTTATCAAGCTTTACTACTGAATGCAGCTGCCACAAAGTCATGATGTGGCGTCCATAATCTGCAATTGGCAGCAACTACTGCGCAATGATTTACATGACAGTCTCGCACCATTGCAGGAGCTTGTCACATGAAGCGCCACACCCCGGGAAGCACTACCAGCATGCACTTGTTGCGGCGTCAGGCTGGGTGCCTCTGCCTGCTGCTGGCGGGGTGCGCACTGTCAGCGACGCACGCATTGCAGCGCAACACAGGGTCAAGGGGGACTGAGGCGCTGAAAGGTGACGCTGGTGCACATGCACAGATTAGGGTTTAGGGTAAAGTCACAAGGAAGGCTTTGTGCTTGCAAGCCCTTCCACTGGTCCTGCAGACAGAAGTCTGTAGCAGCCATTTGCCTGAAATTGGATGCCAGTCAGCTGTGAACATTGGCTGTTGCGGCGCATGCAAGTCCAAACTGAGCAAAGCCATGCAGCTGTTCCCTGTGTGACACATGTAGCACTGTCAACGGTCATTACAGGGTAAGTATACTGGTGGTGACAGTGCCGCTGCACCGCTGCCCAATGCAGGCCTCAGTGACTCGCAAGTGCAGGAGGCTGCTCTCAATCAAGAGGCGCTTGGAAGCCAAACCCTAGGTACGATGCAGAGCACACCCTAATCCCTAATAATCCGTGCAGAAAGTGATCTTTTATTTGGGTGCCAATGTAATAGTCGTTAGCAGGGATGAAGAGACACTGGATGCTATTTGACACGTAGATTGTGATGTATCTTGGGGAACAATTACATTAACAGATACCATGTTGAATAGTCCCTGCAATGTTTGTGTACCAATGTGATGGCCAGTTTTTAAGCTTCAGATTGCGTCCAGGGCATTAAACTGTAGGGCTGCTAGCAACCAACGTGGCTTCACAGGAATAAGCTGGGTGACAAAAGTTGTTGCGAAAAGCACAAACAGTTGCACAGCTGCCGTCACCCAGCTGATTTCTGCGAAGCCATGCTGGTTGCTAGCGACTCTTAATGCACTGAACGCAATTTTCCATCTTGCTTACAACTGCCACCCGTTATCATGTGGAGAAGTTGCCATGCAATGAAGGCAAATGATCATCGCAAAGTACCTGGATTATCTAGTCCGCGCAGTCCCCTTAGCCATGGTTGTATCCGTGCCCGTGCTTCTGCAGCAAGTGAGGAGAAACCAAATGACCTCCACCGAAAGGCCCAGGTGGAGTCTGCTTCCGCCAACGGGCAGCGCAACGCCAGCGCGCTCTACGTCTGCGCAGCGCACGAGGTCCTCTACGCCAACATCCTCAAGGACCTCTCCCCCTGGTTTGGGCGGGGCATCTTCAAGAAGGACCTAGACAGCTGCCCCGATGACGACAAGCACATCAAGGTTGCTGTGATTAATGGCAAGGGCTATTTGATTGGAAAGCCGCTCCCTGTGGGCAAGGACACGCCCATGTGGGGCCAGTTCTTCTACAAGTTCTACGAGCTGCAGAAGACCCTGGAGAGCTACTCTATCCCGGACGTGATTTTCAGGTGACAGCTAACCCTAGGAGGATTGTTACAGACATCCAACACAACCAGAATGTCACGTGTGGATTGTAATAAAGTGAATTGATCCTGTGGAACGCAATTAATAGCAACTCACCATGGATGAAGAGCCATTTCAAATTCTCCATGCTGAGCAGTGGAATACATCCTCTTCTACGTACAACTTTATTCCCCCTCCTGCAGCATCACCACCAACCTGGACACGCCTGTTGTGTGGAGCTACGTGGATGATGGGCTGTGCCCCAACCTGTCGTTCTGCAACACGCCCAGGACGTATGACATCACTGTGCCGGATGGCATGTTTGCGCTGCACAGGTGAGAATCGATTCATATTGATATATGATGAAATATGTGTTTTTTTGTGCTTCACAGGTCAGAATCGATTTATTCAATTTAATAAACAAGTGTTTGCGGGTCACATGCATATAGTTTGCGTTTCATTGGTGAGAATCGATCCTTTTAAATAGACAAAGAAATGAGTAAATGCTGCGATTTACAGGCAAATAAGCGATCCATATAATGATATGCATTTGATGTGCTGCAGGCAATGCCAAAGGTTATATGTGCAGGGAAGACATGCATGCAATATACTGGCTCTGTCATTCATTTTCCACCGCCTGCGTGTTAAAAACTAGCATGCAGTTACAATTGCATTTTAAATGCATGGATAAATTTAATGATTCAGACACTGGCAAATAAATAACGGAGCCAATAGATTGATGTCCATCACTAGATTTTGTCTTGTTGACACTTTTATGCTTGCCCTCTGTTTGCAGTTTTGATGCATTTGTGGAGACATTCATAAATCATGAACCGCATCCCTGGGAGAGCAAGATCCCGCGAGCCATAGGCAGATTCCGTCAAGCCTGCCCAGCAGACCTTGCAGCATACAGAACGCAGACAAAGACTGAGCAGGTATGTGACCACACCCACAAGAAAACCACAGGTGCATGTGCTGAGAGTGCACACTGTGGGAGCATCAGGTGCGTTAAGTTGACTTGAATTATGGAAATGCATCATATAGTCCCTAGCTTCAAAAGTGCATGGCATGACAGTGTGTTCAACGCTAGGGTCATTATGGAGTGCAATTATGGAGTACTACACCATAAGAACACAATTCCATATATGTGTGGAACCTCCCTAAACCCTAAACGCTACACACTACCTCCTCTTCTCCAACGCTGTTCAGGAAGTAGGTCTTTCTGTTTTATCGTGAATCTTGGGCGTTCACCCTGTGCAGGAGATACGGTGCCCTCGGGTTCACTACAGCATTCTGTCTGAAGAGGATCGTGCCAAGGAGCTGATTGACATCAAGGTCAACTACGAGCTCATGCCACTGCCCGAGATGTCCAAGTACAAGTATGTGGTCACCATGGATGGCTGGGGCTGCTCCACCAGGTACAGTTGCAACCATGCCAGTCCAGGTGTCAAACCAGTGAGTATATATGAGAATCTTATATCTGATATGAGATACCAACGTTGCGCAGCATATATTGTTTTCAAATGTGACCATGCTCAGTACTGCGTTCTTGTATCTGCTCAACACGCAGGCAAACATTTATGTAGACAACAATCTAGTCGGTAGCAACGGGAAGCATACTCGAGGCCTAGCTCATTATCTGAGCAGGCCTCAATGTATGCCAGCATGCAGCCTGCGTGCTGCCAGTTGGAATGCAACTTGTGAACGCATCGCCTTGTGAAACCTTGGTAGCAGTTTGGAGCTACCCGTGCACATACAAAAGTGCTTCAGCTATGCTATGAGTCAGACGTTGCATGGCGCATTGATTGCAACATACAATTTTTGGAAATGACAGGGTCAAGCAACTGCAGCATTTCTACATGCTGCACCCAATGGGGTCATTGCAAGAAACATGGATACATATATGTTGCATATTTTTGAAATGTTCTGCAGGTTCTACAAGCTTCTGGCCATGGGGAGCACTGTGCTCCACAACGATCAAAACATGCACATGTACTTCCGCAGTGCCATCCAGCCATGGGAGCACTTTGTGCCAATAGGTATTGCGGTTGGAGCCTTGCTTATGTAGTTTTTGTGGCCCAGGAGTTGTGTGTTATGGCAATCAGGAAACAACCTGCTGCATGTGGGCCACTTTCAACCAGACTGCAGTGCTGGTGCAGGCCCTGAGATGTCGGGCCCCGAGTTTTTTATTGATGTTCACTCAAGCACTTCAGAGATTCCCTATGACAAAATTGTAAAATGGATATATGCATTGCTATGACATCGCTCAGTTCTTCTCGGTTGGTGGCTGGAATTTTGGCCAGTACAGTGCATCATGCACCGTACCAGCCAATATGCCATGCCACACATCTCAAGAAGAACTGAGCAATGCCAGTATTCGTTGCATTACACGGCACCCACAACGCTCTGACAAACATTTCAGAGCGTTGTGGGTGCCATGTAATGGAAAGGTTGTTTGTGCTTAGTAGCATTCATTTTCCAGCTGCTGCCGGACTACATGTGGTGACCCGATCATTGGGTTTAAAGTCCTCTTCCTTCCTACAGGAAAGAATTCAGACGATGATATTCTTGTCATTATTGAGTGGCTGCGCCAGAATGATGATGTGGCTCAACGCATTGCCAGGAATGGCCAGCAATTTGCAAAAAGGTGAGTGCGTGACATGTAGAGCTCCCATTGCCAGATGACATACTGAAGTCCCATATGCGCATTGTGATGTACTAGCCACTGCAGCGCTTGACACCAAGGCTTGGTGTCCTAACATGATGGAATCATGTCCTGCATGTGCCATCGTCTTTGGCCGATGCCGTTTTTAGTATTTACATTCAACATGGGGATCTGTGCATTGGGATCTGTTCCTATACTGTTTTGGTCAAGGTAGCCTGCATTATTTTCCCTGTGTGGCCGCCTTGCCCACACGTGTTCCCCTGCGCACAGGCACCTCACCGAGCCCGGCCGGCTGTGCTACTGGAGGACCCTCATGGAGCAGCTGAGCAAGCTGCTGGAGTGGAAGCTGCAGCTGTCTGACTTCCCCAAGCGCTACGAGCTGGGTGCTGAGGTGGCGCGCGCGCTGCGTGACCAGCCCGGGACCCTCAAGCGGGTGCTGGAGAACAAAGTGATGAGCAACTTCGAGGGTTGAATGTGGACGGTTGTGGTGTTGTTGTTTGGGTTTTGCTGAGGAAATGCAGCTGCTGGATGGGCCATAGTTGACGTCATGTATATTAGGTTGATTGACTTGGTTGAAATCACTGAAATGTGTACGAGGATATTGCTGCTTGTCACCAAGCAAGAGCAATACCCAAGTAAAACCCTAATTAAACCCTGCATTTCAGCCCTATATGAACTGGAAATGGTGGTGGGGATGGACTTTGCCAGCTTCATCCTGATTGCACATAAAGCGCAGCATTTTCCAGTGAATTTCCCACACCAGCCTGCAGTGCCGATGACCACCGTCAAGGTTTGGGGTACGGGTGCAAGTGACAAGTGCTATTGTGATGTTCTGCCCATACAAAAAGCTGATGGAATAGGGTGGTAGCCAGGGCTATGACGGCACCCTCGATCTCATCGCACTTTCCTGACCTCCCTCTCTCCAAGATTCTCCTCGAGTTCTGCAGCTGGTTCTTGCCGGTGGACGTCGGGAACAGCTGCAGGGTTGAAGGACAATTTGGGTGAGGGAGGTAGGAAATGTACAAGGAGATCTGGGGTCCGCCAACGCCCTGGCTGCCACCCCTGCCAGCAGAACCCACCATTGCCTCCCTTGCCACCCACGAAACAGCTAATTATTCTTGTACCAAGTCTGCTCTGTATATATTTCTGGTGTCGTGGTGAGATATCTGAGATGGAATTAATATCTCCCTGTGGTCCACCATAGTAGCTCAGACTACTATAGTATTATTAGCAATAAGAGGTTGTCCAGGAAAGCACCAGGCACATGTTTCAAAATCAAGGTGCACAGCACAGTGTGTGAAAGGTTTACTAGCTAACACACAAGGTTCTTCTTGTAACCACACCTTGCGTTGCACGTGCTGTGACACAAAGCACGCTCTATGGCCCTTAGTATGGGTTGCTACTAAGCAGCCTGAATATGGCCGACGGAAGGCCCGCCAGCATGGCATCATTCTGCAGGTTCTTCACCAAAACTGGTTCTTGCAAATACGGCGACAGCTGTCGGTACCGCCACGACCTCTCCACGCAGCCTTGCCTATCGAACGAGGACCGTGTGTGGAGCGAGAAGACGGTGTGTGACAAAATATGCATGCATGCATATGGCAGGCTCGGCCACTGTCCTCGTGGTTGGTCTGCACCACTGCAGCCAGTTCTTTTTAACATTTGTATGGAGTCGATTGTGAGCCTTTTGCGTGTTGTCGAGTGGAAACCTTTGACATCTCCATATGTCAGCAGTGTCAATATGCATGCATGTGTCAGGCTCCGGATAGGTGCTCGTGGTTGGTCTGCCCATTACATTTCTGGCCACACTGATAGCATACGCATGTGGAGGTGAGTCTGAGCTTGTGTTTGCAGTTTTTAACGGAAACCTTGAACATCTCCATATGCATGCATATGCCAGCAATGCCTTGTGTCCTTGACACTACTGTCCTGATCAACGCAGACAAGCACCAGCACGGCACAAGACGGGGATGCCAGTGATGCAGAAGGCTGGGAGATTCGATACATGACATACAACATCCTTGCTGATCAACTGGTGCGCCCCCCCGACACCACCGCCCACCACACATGTTCACAACCACCACCGCAATCCACGTTTAACACGCCGTGGAAGAAGATCACAGCCCTTAGCATATTCAAATGGATTGCGCAACTAGTCTGCCTGCCCCCTGCACTCCACCACCACCCACCACTGCACACCGACACCCCCAAACCCATTGGGCCCGCACCACTTCCGAGACCCACTACACCCCACATCCACCACCCGCACACCCACCCACTCCCTCTTCCTGCGCCAGGCCCAGGGGCACGCGCCGAGTGTACAGCACTGTGCCGTCAACCCGAAGTTCATAACCTAAAACCCTACACCGTAAACCCCAGGAGCACGCGCCTGAGTGGTACCGCGCGGTTGTCCTTACATTTTGACCTAAATCCTTACTCGCGCTGTGCCCTCAACTCTTTACCCTGACCCCCTTTCCAACCCCGCGCCAGGCCCAGGAGCACGCGCCCGAGCTGTACAGCGCTGTGCCCCGCTTCTGCCTGGACTGGCCCACCCGGCGGCGCGCGGTGATGCGCGAGGTGCTGCACTGGGCCCCCGCGGTGCTGTGCCTGCAGGAGGTGGACCACTGGGACTGGTTCAGGGAGCAGCTGGGCAGGGCAGGGTAGGTAGTTGTCTAGGGTTTCGGGAGGGAACGGGAGGTGGCGTTGTCTGCCCTAGGCTAGGGTTTTGTAAGGCTGCATGATGTGGCTAATTCACCTGTGGTGGCTAAATGTTGCCTTTGTCATGTACAGGTATGAAGGCGCATTCAGCGCACGCACTGGAGGGCGACCCGATGGATGTGCCACCTTCTGGTACGAGCAGCATCTACGCCACCACCATCAATACTGCATTTTGCGGGGCATTACTAGTTCTAGCTAGCTAAAAAATCGTGCATGGCGGGTTTCAATCATGTGATGTGACTCGTTTAATAACGCGCACATGCTCCCATTGCATGGTAGGGTTTTTAGTAGGGTTGATTCTAACCTGTAAACTCTGACTGGTGGTTACAGAAGCACTGTGTGCATGTCCTACCAGCAAAGGGTAAATATACAGTGTCCACATGCTTTAATTTACACCTGGGCACCAGCTTCTGACCTGCGCTTCACCTCCCAGGGTGCAAGAGGGCGAATTAGGGTTTAGGGTCTAGGGTTATGAGTTTTTGCCTCCCCGGGTGCAGGAGGGCGTCTGAGTTCCAGGCCGCACAGGTCGAGTGTGTGCAGATGGTGGAGTATGGGCTGCGCGACAACGCAGCGCTGGTGGTGCGGCTGAGGAGGAGAGGTGGGTGGCGGGGGTGGGGGTGGTGAGAGTGGGACATTGGTTTGCTGGCGCAGCTTTCGTGAGCTCTTCATTGAGCGCATTTCAAAATGCCACTGACCCATTCGCTCCGCCTGGGGAGCACCATGTTACACACCCTCCCCCCCAGGTGCCAGCACCGGGGTTATTCCTCCCCACGTATTAGTTGGCGACATCCATGTGCAGTTCAACCCCAAGTAGGGAGTGGCGAAATTGTCAACGAAATCGTAGGGAGTAGAAATCGTCAAGCTGGCGTAGCGTCATTGGATGGCCATTGATTCCCGTTAACCTTCCCCACATGCCATGCCACATTGGCGGGCCACCTCGCACCCTGCCACTCACTCCCAATACCCCACCCCTCCATCGCTAGGCACTCTCGCCCCTGACCTGGTGGTTGGCAACATCCACGTGCTGTTCAACCCAAAGCGGGGCGACGTCAAGCTGGCGCAGCTGCGCACCCTGGCCACACGCATGAGCGCTGCGCAAGGGCAAGCGGGGCGGCCCTGCCTGGCATTACTGTCTGGGGACTTTAACTCAACGCCCTTCAGCGCAATCTACCGGTGCGTGGAGCAGGAATGCTAGAATTATAAAGAGTGAATTGGAGGCAAATACAAAGGAATCAATGTCTGTAAAGATTTGGGGGGAAATTGTATGATATCTGTGACTACAATGAGCGTGCAGGGCGCACCCTTCAGCACCATCAACCCTAGTTTTGCAACAGGTCATTCGGTCACATCAAGGTTTAACAGCAAGATGACAGCCTTGCATGCCCGCTCTTGCCTTATGACGCACGGTTCCCTCTACTGCGGGTTGGAGGACTGGCGCGACATATCGGGCCAGGTTGTTCAGGGTTTGTGTTTGCGCTGAAAACCCTAAACCCAATTGTAGGTTTATGCGTGACGGCTCCCTGGACTGCCTGTCTGAGGACCGGCGCGACATGTCTGGCCAGGTGGAGCTGAGGCGCCGCAACCTCATGCAGCCGGGCCACCCCTATGTGCCCGACCTGCGCCAGTCAATCAAGATGGGCGCGGTGCCGGGTACCTCCCCGACCGACGTGCGGCAGGTGAGGGAATGGATGGTTGCTATCTATTTTTGCAGTGTCTATATACAATTGAGGGTTAACAAAGAAAACAGGGCAGGGTGGATGAAGGTATCGCATCTTAAGGGACAAAGGGGTTGCAAGGTGCAAAGTCGGACCAGGAACGCTTGTTTTACAAAACAATTTCTAGCAATACAGCCAGTCAATTACATCTGCGGCGCTATCCAGTTGGGTCGTGGGACTGGGTAGCCAATTATGGGCATTCAAACTGTGCAAAGATGGAGTGGGTGGAGTGGTGACCACTGGTGCTGGATGCAGCCCGCCTGGGTCACACTGTGGTTGTGTGAGTAGAAGTGGGTTTTGGGACACACATGTGGTTGTAAATGTGATTGTGGCTGTGTGCCAGGTGGCGCCGCTGGGGGCCGATCTGAATCGGAGGGCCTCGTTCGAGCACACCATCATCAGGCAGAGTGGGACCGCACCGATCGCGGTGATGCGGCGGGATGGGGAGGGCACGGGGGCAGGGGGGAGTGGCGCGGGGGTGGTGGGGCGGGGCGGCTCTTGGGAAGAGCGGCGGGGGAATGGCATGGACAGCAGCATGGACAATGGGCAGGTGGGTGGGCGGAGGGGGCCCTGTCTCTGCGTCGAGCATGGCGTGCATGCCGTTGAACCAAGGTGTTTGGCTCGAATCATGGCGCTGGTAGTCGTGGCATCGGATGTTCAAACTATCACATTGAATCAGGACCATGGCCCCTGTCGTACCCTGTGGATTGTCGGTCACACCCTCGAGGCTATCAACACCATCCGTCCACCATGTATGCGAAGCTCACTAAACTCTGTAGCCTATACCCTTTAGGGCCCCTAGGCTGACGACCCAACGCAGTACCCCAAACCCTGATCCTTCCTGGCCCTGTAGCCTCACAATCCATATCCTGTATCTTATACACTGTACCTAAACCCTCCTGACCCTATAGGTTGATGACGACGAGCTTGAGGCCACCACCATCATCCTCCATTCATGTACCCTAACACCACCTGACCCTGTACCGTAAACCCTCCTGACCCTGTACCAAAAAACCCTCCTGACCCTACAGGTTGACGATGACGAGCTGGAGGCCACCACCACCATCCTCCCGAACTACATCAAGAAGATGCCCGATGTGTGCCGCAGGGGGAGCTACTCATGTCCCCTTCCGCTGGACCCGGTGCCACCTGCCGCGCAGCCGCCGGCAAATGGTACGCGCACATGCACAGCCCTAAACCCTAAACCCCAAACATCTTGCAGGCGCATGGACTCACGCACACACAAAACAGCGGCGCGCTCTGCTGTGTCATGTCATGTAGTGTGAGGCAGTGGCAGCCCCCTGTCGCCAAGCAATTTCAGGCAATAGCATCGAGCAAGGGTTGGATTGAGACAATGGTGTCCCCTGTCGTTGGTGAAGGCAGTGGCATCTCTCTCTTCCTTCCCGATGGCATGCTTCCCCTTTCTCAATGACATCCACCCCCTTTTGTTCCACAGCCTCTGCGGACGAGCGCATCCGCGCCCTGCAGCGCGTCATCTCCTCCCGCAAGTGGGACATGCCGCAGCTCCAGGTGGCAATCGGGACAGAGCACACACCCCAGCAGGACGCATACTTCACCCCCAGGTACGCCACTGCAATGTGCACTCCTGGGCTACATATTGCCAAGGGTGGTATGCTATAAAGGGGGAAAGCATAGGGTGAAATTCCCATTGTTTAATACATTCTTGACGTAGAAAAATGCACCCTGGGCCAGATCCTGCCAAAATTTATAAGATAAAGTAGGGATAGGCCTGTTGTTTTTATATCCTGTTAAACTTGACCCTGCTTTTGTTAAAATATCCAAGGTACGAAATTGCACACTCCCATGCCCAGGTCCTACATTGCCACGCACCCCCTGCGGGGCCTGCGCAGCGCGTACGCACACATCCTGGGGGGCGAGCCGCTGTACACCACCTGCCACGCCAAGTTCATCGGGAGCGTGGACTACATCTGGTACACACCAGGGACGATTGAGGGCCCCAGGGATGGCCAGGTAGGGTTTGGGGTTTTGAGAACCCTCATTTCATCAGCTATGGCAGATCATTCCTTCCCCCTGTTGCTCTTTGCTTGGTACTTTTGGTATTGCCCCAGTGTAATGCAATTGTGACTGTTAACTATGCGTTTCGTGCTATGGAGCAAAATTGTCACATAAAGAGGAAACGCACATGGTTGGCGGGAGAGGAATGTGTAAAACAAATGATAAAAAACACTCAAAAAATCGACCTGTATCCTTGCGTGCCCCTTGCCCATCTCTTCATCCCCACAACCCCTTCCGCAGGCCCCACCGGCACAAATGGAGCCCATTCGGGTGCTTGAGCTGCCGCCCCTCACCTCCCTCCCCTGCGGCCTGCCCACCTCCGTGTGGCCCTCAGATCACATCTCCCTGGTGGCTGATTTCAGAATAACCCCCCTGGGCGCCGCCTCCGCACCCGCGACAGCAGCTGGAGCTGGTGCCGGTGGGGTGAAGGGCAAGGGGGGCAAGGGTGCAGGGGGTGGTGCAGCTGGGGGTTTGGGGTTGGGGTTAGGGTTTGGTGGCAGCAGCAGCAGCAAGAAGCTCAGGAGCGGGTGAAGGGTGCAGAGGTGAACTGCAATGTGCTTTATGGCTTGGCATTTTCCGGATTTAGGGTTAGGTTTAGGGTTCTGGATCAGGGTTTAGAAACTGATAGACAGGTCACCAGCACCTTGCCGACACCCTCACCAGGGTTTACAAGTCATAGTATGCAGCGGGTGGTTGCCGGTCTGCAAGAACCTCAAGCAGCTGCAGCAGAGTTTAAAAATCTGTATTGACTTTAACTTTGACACCCGTGAAAGATGGCGCAGTGTTGGTCACCTGGTATTCATTGACAGGTGCCCGCAGTGTGTGATAAATGCATGCATGTGCATGCATGTGCCTGTCAAGGCTGGCACCAGCAGCGAACCACTCTGGGACCGAGTGCTTCCCTCAACGTGTGCTGCGAGGGTTGCATAGCCGTCGCCTGAACCAAACTCTCGTACGCTCGCTGCCATGGCAAGCAGGGTCGCTCACTGGGTGTGGCCATCTCTGTGGGGGCCCTGCACTTGCTGCCTGCACCTGACGCGTGGCACTGCGCGATGACTCACCTCAGCCGAGCTGAGCGTTTTGCGACGAAAGCATTCGTATAAAAAGCTGTGGCACACCCGGTGAACCCATCTATTTCTTCTCAGCGCACACACCCACTGACAAGCTTTCGCATCGCGTTTGGGTTGCTGCTACTCTAGAGATCTCTCACACGTCCTGCTACACCTGCTGCGTGCATGCAGCACGTTTGATTGGCACTGGTACTTACTTCCTGTCCGCTGCTTGCCAAACACGCTATCACCCGCCTACACCAAGTCCACTACACTGGTTGTTTTGTCGCGTTGGGTAGCACACGTTTTCCTCACCGATCGACGTGCATTTGCGCTTTGGCTAGCCATCACGTTGGTTGCAGTTGCCTCACAGCAGAGCCGCAAGAACGCGTCTCAGAAGACAAGATGCAGAACGTCAACACGTCCACTTCCCTTCCCAAGAACAAGAAGGCCGCCAGGTGCGACGGTGTGCTGCGCTGCTATCCAGCTTCCTTTGTAGCGTTCGGCCCGTCCTAGGTCTGTTCACACGCCCACCACCACCCAACCAGATGCCTCTCTCTTGCTCCGAAAACGCATTTTAAACAACCCGTCACCCTCTTAAGACCTTCCCTTGACACCTTCAAGTTTATCATTCGCGGCACACTGTCTGTGGCTTGCTTTCCGACACACGTTTCGCTTGCGGTTGCGGCACAACCCATGGCCTTGGTCACATGACGCGTCATGCGTGACCAACCCACGAGAGGCCGCCTTGACGTGAAACCCTGCACGCCACTACCGTACCAGCAGAGGCCTGTAATGAGGGCGACGTGTGAATGTAGCATTGGCCAGTAAACGCGTGCACCGGTACCGGGTTCACTTTTGTCCACTGCGCCGGGCGTTCACACGTTCAACGACTGGGCGTTCGAATTCACACGCACGCACAGCAAGCTCACACCTGCAACCGAACAGCTTGCGAGACCCCACTTTATACTTATTGACCTTACGATATTCATGTCTTGCAGGTCTAGGGACAGGCCCTCTAAGCCACTCTCTGAAGAAGCATACGAGCGGGCAATGGCCTGCCTCAAGAAAAACGGGATCCAGCCTACCGGAAGAACACTAGCGAAGGTGAGGTCTAGCTAGAACCCTTGGTCCTAGATCCAGATACTTTCCCTTGGAGTTCCCTCGTAGGGATGATGTTTCCCAGGTCGCCTCGTTGATCAACCATGGCCAGCGCCAGCAGCACCATTCCCATGCATGCATATGCCAAGAGAGCTGCTGTTTTGAAGTAACAACGCTTTCCTGCTGGGATTTCTCGTTAGTGGATATGTCTCCTAGTTGCCTTGGAGCCGTCCTAACATTCTTGTATAACAAGGGTTTTGAAACACTGATCACCCAGTTATGCATGTCCAAATGTCCAACACCTTTGAAAGCAGGTGTGCATACAACCCTGCAGCTGTGTTGTGCGGGAACTGCCGTGGCCCGTTATTGCTCCCTCTCATTCCCCAACCCCCTCTATACATGTACCCTATGTTTCACAGCCACCATCCAGCCACCTGTTGTGCTCACCCGCCTGCTTGCTTGCCTTGCAGGCGCCTAAGGTTCCCAAGCCTATCGCGGGCATCCACTGCAAACAGTCTCACCGCCACCGAAGTCCCCACCGCCACCGCCGCCTCCATCCCCACCGAGACCCCTGCAGACACCAACATCCCCACCCCCACCGCCACTGGAGTCCCCCACCGCCACTGCTGCCACAACCGCCACCTTCGCCTCCATCCACACTGAAACCGACTTCAGTGCCCCCACCCCTGCCGACTACACCCCCGCCGACACCAACACTGGCATCCTCACCGACATCACTGACGACATCACTGGTGTCTACACCCCTACTGACATCGTCATCACCCCCACCGCCACCGCCACCGGCGTCCCCACTGGCACCGACATAAAAACCAAGTCACCCCTGGCTACCACCACTGCCGCGCCCACACCAACATCAGTGGCCCCCTACCCCAGCGCTAGCGATGTCCTCATCCCCACCCCCATCCCCGCCCCTACCGAGCTCAAGGAAGCGATGCGCGAGGCAGAGCCACTGGTACGCACCTTGCCCTGATCCAGCAGCAATGACTCTTAGTAACCTGTACAGGTCTAGTGAAGTGCTGCCAGCGCCTTCAACAAAAGAACAAGTTGACTCAACCTAATCTGGCTGTGCGCACTGTGCGCATATGCACCATCGTGCTGTGCGCCATGCCCTACATACCCTACAAGTTGCAATTGCCCCTGCTGATTCCCCAAACTGCTTGAAGTCCTGTGCAAGCTGTGTTGATACTGGCATCATTTAATTTACATATTATAATGTATAAATTAACCATCAACATATGTTGATTAACCATCTACATAGGCTACGTGTACCTTGAGAAGCGTCCACTCCACTGTCTGCCACAGTTCACCCCCTCTTACCCCCTCCGTCACCCCCTCCCTGTGCAGGGTAATGCCACTGAGCCCCTGGTGCTGGCCTTGGGCAAAGGGCCCCTGGTGGAGTGCATGGAGGTGGAGGTGGATGCGCGCAGCAGCAGCACCGGAGGGCTCATCAGGGCGCCCAGCGGCACCGCAGACGCCATCATCAGGTGGGTTAGGGGAATTAAAAGGTGGCTGTATGTCTACTAGTTGGCAACAATGAAGCTGTGTGGCTCCATGTCTGTCACTGAGCACATGGTTTGATGCCTGTCTGTCACCAAGCTGGTGATGGTGCCAGAAGCTGCTTGATAACAGGTGTCCCTCCCCTCTTTCCTCACACCCTCTTTCCCCCTTGCAGCGCCGCCATGCCCGCCAGCCCCACCCGCTGCGCGCCCATCACCCTGGCACCCCTCTCAGACGAGGTGCTGCTCAACCAGACGGATGCCGGCACAGAAGCACCGCTCAACCCCAACACAGAGGCGGCTTTGATGGCCCAGGAGCTGGCGCCCCTCCCAGAAGAGGAGTCCATGGCTGCGGATGTGGGCACAGCGGCGGCCCTCAACCCCACCATGCAGGCGCTGCTCAGCCCCCACACGGAGGTGCTGGCCCAGGAAGTGGCGCACGTGGGTGGAGTGGAGGTGGGGGATGTCCCAGTGAGACCCAGTGGGGCTGAGGGCGGGGCTGCGGGCGTTCAGGCTGACCCCGCGCTGCCCAGCTCTGGAGCCTCCAGTGGAGGTGGTGCGAGGGGTGGAGCCGCTGGCGCAGTGGGGGATGCGAGGGAGGGGAAGGGGTGGAGAGAGCAGGCTGATGTGGGCGCTGCGCAAGGGGTGCTACGTGGCATCGCTGCTCGTGTGCCCCTGGCGGTGTGGGGCAGGGCAGGGCGGATGGGACCAAGAGCTCTAGGATCCTCTAAAGATAGTCAGCATAGCAGCAATTGTTTTTCAGGCAATCTTCAGTATTCATAGGAATAATGAAGTCGTTCCCTCGTTCGTATGTCCTCATGAATTTCCTATTTCAATTGATGGCTGTGTGGATGTGGGCAAGGGAGGCCGGGCCCAGGGTGCTGCTGGCCCAGGGACAAAGAGCTAGCTGAATCACAGAATAGTGTATAGCATGTAGACTTCATAGGGTGTAGTAGTTTTACGTCTACAAACTGATGCGATGGTGCCCTGGCTACCGCAAGTAGTACCAGACCATTATCTGCACTTCAGACGTATAGCAATTTTCTGCCGGGGGGGCCCTCCCCGCTTCGCCATCTGCGGCCTGGCGGAAGGGGTAGTGGGCCACTACCCCTTCCACTTAGTAGTCTACTGCGTTTTTTCCTCCCAGGGATGGGTTCCCTGATTAACTTGACTTGGGGGCGTAGATGCTATGCCGCCTTCTTTACGCCTTGGCATTGGCATTGGAATGGCGTATCTTTCTTGTATTTCCGCTTGTACAACATGTGCAATATAGTAGTATGCCGCACACGCCCTCCATGCTAGTACAGTAGCATGCAGCAGATGCCTTGGAGGCGTGGAGTCCATGACTCTCTGGTCTGATATAGTAGTATGCAGCAAGTGTACGCGCCCTCCATGTACATGTCTGAACAAATTTCAGGGATCCTTAGGGCTGGGGCCCAGGTTGAGCTGGGGGCAACGCTGAGGGCACTGGGTGCAACATGCAAGACCGTCTTGGCGTTGCAACGGCGTTGCAAGCCCTGGCTGGCCCTGGTTCTTTCCAGATGGTTTGAAATACCGTTGTCAACCTTTTTACAGGTTTGCAAGTATTTCCGACGTTGATGTTGCCTTCCAGGGTCCTGTGTCAGACTAATGGGACCTCACATACGCGTGTGACGGAAAATTCAAGCTGATGAGGGTTGATACATTTTGCATGATACGCCTATTGCTGCACAATTGCAAGAGTTGCTTTCCCCAGCAGCCATGCAGTCCTGAAGGCACATTCAAGGGGTGCACGAAACCATGGACTGCCTGCAATATTGCAACCCTGGGGTGATTGGCATTTGGAACCAGCCATTGCCAACATCCTTGTCCCAAGACTTTAAATCAGCGACAAGCAATGTTATTGTGACAATGACGCACGCGCGTGTGCACCCCGCGGAAAATTCCACCCCCACATCCTCCGCCATCCCCACCACCTCCACATCCGACAGCGCTCCCACCCCCCGGATACCCTACAGGCGCCCCCACCACCCACAATCTACAGTGCCCGCAGCCCCCCTCACACATCTTGTGGCTCCAAAGGCGCCCACATGGCATATCTTGTGGCCACTACAGCGCCCACGTGGCACATCTTGTGGCTCCAACAGCGGCCACGCGGGCACATCTTGTAGCTCCTACGGCGCCCGCACCACCCCCACATCCGCTGGGCGCAGCACCCTGTCCAACATGGTGTACCCCTCCTGCAACACAAGGATGGGGTCAGGTACATAAGGGGAGAGGCTACAGAGGCACATACGAGGTCAACAGCTACATAGGCGAGATACCCTAGAGGGTCAAGCAGGGTGTGCGCATGTGTGCAATTTACATAGACACACAAACGATCTAGCTGTACCCTTGATATCTGCAACATTTATACCTACATTTACAAAGGGGTACAAGCACATTTGGCTACACCCAGCTACGCATGTTGGCCCTCCTCGACCCACAGCCTTCAAACACTAAACCCTCAAACACCCTAAAGCCTCCAACCTTGACCCTCCCTAACCACCTCCACCACATGTGCCCCCCTCTCACAGCAGCTACATCCCCACAGGGTCCACAAAACACCCACTGCCATAAAAAATAAAAAACCATATCTGGGTTAGGGTTTAGGGCTTAGGGTGGTGACTAGCGAGTCAAGCGCTGCTGCTATCCCCTGACAGATATGATACTCCCCTCCTTCCAAAACCCTAAACCCTCTGATCCTCCCCTCCCCTTCCCCAAAACCATGCCCCACTACTGCCGCAACACGCACCTTGACCACCACCGCCACAGTGCCTGGGGTTTGGCTAGGGTCTGGGATCTCAAACATGGCGTTGTGCCTGTTGGGGTCAAAGGCCTCTCCCAGGGATGGATACCTCTCCACTCCCGCCTGGCGCAGAACCTGGGGGGAGGGAGGGGGGACCATATTGCACCCATGCATTCCATGTGGGTATTTATCCATGCGGGGTGCAGGCTGGCCCTGTCATCTGGTACGCAGGCTTGCGTGCAATGGGTACATGTGGACTACCCATGGCATGTGCGAACATGCCCTAGCAAAGCCTAAGCAGGGTTGTACCCAAGCTCGTGCAAGACCATGCGATCAATTGCTCCCCCACAGCCACCCCACACGTGAACACAACACCCCCATACACCCCCCTCCCATATCCCCACGTGCAGACCACCCACCTGCAGCATCGACTTTTCCGTGATCTCCACCCCCTCCAGCAGGCTCTTGAGTAGCGCCAGCGCCTTCTCCCCGTCCACCTGCTCCTCCCCCGACAGCACGCCACGTGGCACCGCGCCAGCCGCCCGCTGCAGGTTGTCAGCCACGTCCAGCACCTTCTTCACAAAACCCTACACAAGGGTAACGGGGTGCTTTCAGACGCCGTGAGGGATCTTGCGTGTTGTCCAGACTCTCACCACCCACCTGCCACCTAAACTGCCCACCGTGTAACGGGGAAGTCTTAACCATCGTCAAGGATCTTGCACAGCATCCACGGCATTGCCGGCACCATCACCACCTCCCTGTCGCCTAAGCTTGCTGTGCGGCGCCCACCTCCCCCCCCACCACCCACATGCCATCTGTCCAACAACCACCACTTCCCCCCCATCCACCCGCAATCAAAATATCTGCACCTCGAGCTTCGGCGCATTGTCCACCTCCCACCCCGCACACCACCCACCCACAGCCTAGACTCCTGTGCATCGTGCACCAACCCTCCCCACCCACCTGCGCCCCAACCTCTGTGCAGTGTGCACCTCCCTTCTCCCCACACACCCACGGCAACAACCCTACCTCCTGTGCATCAGACACACACCCAACCTCCCCGCCCCTCCCCACCCACCTGTACCCCGAGCCTTTGTCCATTGTGCACCTCTCTTCTTCCCGCACACCCACTGCAAAAACCCTAACTTCTGTGCATCATACAACCACCCAATCCCCCCGTCCCCCCCCCACCCACCTGCACCCCAAACTTCTGTACGTTTTCCACCTCCCGCCGCGTGCGGTGCAGCAGGTTTTCCATGTCTGCTCGGGTGCGCAGCAGCTGCTCCCTCAGCTCGTCAACCTGCAGGGGGGAATCGGAGGCTATTTAGGGGTAATGAATGGGAAGGTGGAGAAGTGTGGGGGTGTGGGGGGGAAACGGAGACTGTTTATGGGAAGCTGGAGTAGCCTCCGATTCCCCCCTGCAGGAGTGGGGAGGTGGAGGCGTGTGCCAACCCAGCTTTGTCCTGTTCCATTGACGCCAGGCTCGCTCGTAGTCACTAATATGCAATGGGTCGGTTGTCGTCCCCATGGGCGGACATTGGGTCCGCTTGGTATCAGCAGTGGTCAAGCGACCACTGGATTGTCATTGGGTTTGACACTCCTTGTAAACCCGCCCCATGTATATATGAGGGGTGAAGCAATGAGGGATGAAGAAATGGGACCCCAAAAAAAATGAACTGCCGAGAGGGTTGGCGACAGACGCTTCTATTCCCGGGGCTGTCATGAGGCACATGCCGTGCACATGGGTGCATGCCCATGCGAATGAAAGTCACCCCCACCTTTTCGCTCTGCTCGGCGATCAGCGCCTCCTGCTCGTTCACCAGCACCTGCAGCGTCTCCAGGGTGGGCGGCTGCGCCCCAGCGTCCTCCCCCGATGAACCACTGGCAGCCGCATCCTGCTGGGGGGTCTCGGGGTCGATGCTGGGCTCGGACTCAGTGCTGGGTTCTGTGCTAGGCTCTGTACTGGGCTTTGCATTGGTCTCCACTGGAGTACCACCCTCTTGTTCGGGAGCGGGGGTTTTACCGGTGGCGTCTGTGGCGAAGCCTGCCCACCGGGGGGGAGTCTTGCCCTCATCGTGCCATGCTGGAGGGTGGTGGCGGACCACCTGGGAGAGGAGAGCAGGTGAAGGCAACGGGAGTTTGACAAGGATTCCCTGAGATAGGGTTTGCACGCATCCCGGTATAAACAGCTGGAACAGGAGGCAAGCAGGGTGCAGGTTTTGGATGTGGGCATCACAACAGATGCTATGGTCCACACATCACAATGCAATCCTTGCGGCTGCACTACATCGAACCCGGTTCACATCCACCCACATTGGGGGCACCAAGTCCGTTGTTGGCGCACCTGTTGCACGGCTGATGCACACCTCACAACCTGTGGTTGCGACCTGTCTGCCGCCCTCAGGAGGGCCCCACCCACGCTGGAGTATCTGGCTGCTTTGGAAACCACCTGACGCAGCATCGTTGCTTCCCAATCCCCCTAATTATGCCTGTTTCCAAGCCGCACCCACTCGAAATACAACACCAACTCTGCAGGTTGGTGGGTTATGCATGCATGCACCTCAGATGCGGCCAGTGATGCGATTCCTGAGATAGCGTCCAACAGTGGTGCGTGCTGTATCTTGGACGTAGTGTGCAGTTTACAAGATCAGCAGCCACACCAAAGTGCTGAAGGCTACTGGGATTGTACAACAAACGTGGCCAGCCAGTGGGTCTTCTCCCGCGCTTATTTTCTGGTTCCTCCCCGCAAATTTCCCCCTTGTCCCACCATGGTGTCCAATGAACAGTTAAAAACACAAGCAAGCGCCCAAGTGTCAAATTTGATAATATTAGGCTGGTGGTTCTGTGATGGGACTACCAGGATGAGATGTGGGTTATGCATGCATCCAATCACCACATGCGTGCATGCATCCACAGGCACTCACCTAAACGGTTAGAACCATTCTCAGTTGCGGTGCCTGTAGTCTTTCCGAACCGGTTGCCGGGATAGGAAGCCAACGTTGACAGGCTCTTGTCAGCAGACGATCGAGTTCACACATTTTGCAGTATGGATAATTCTGTTACCATGCTCGGCGAAGTGCAGAGCTTGTCATATAGCTTCAAACAGGCCCAACTGCTGTCTACCGGTGCGGCTATCGTACCCTTGGGCAAGGTTTCACAGCTGGCTTTCGATATTTTTGCCAAAAAGACCGAGAAGTTAGGCCTCATTGCTGTTCGTGAGCCTGGCTCTGAGCTGGTGACTGTGTGGTGGAACATAGACCCCATTCTCTGTCATGCGATGGTGGGCGGATATGTGAACAGCATGCTCCTCGTATCGATGCTCAAATACGTGGGTATGTCAACTTGCTGACTCCGTCTGTACCGCCTGTCACCTTAAATCACTTAAGAGTGCGTCCACAACAGTGCGTCCACAACAGTGCATTCCCAAGAATGCTTTCACAGGTAGAGTAAGTAACCAGTGGGTAATGAGTACCTCTGCCACAGAAGACCCACTGGACCTCCTTATTGGTGTGGCCCACCCAAGGAGTCAGCTGGAAACAGTCAATAAAGAGCCAGATTTCTGCTGGCTACCGTCCACTGGCTTGCACGAGGGCTCGCAGCCCACTGTAGTCCTTGAGACAGCAGTTTACAACGAGACCATCCCCGAGTTGCTTGAGGAGGGGCGGCAGTGGCTGCAACTGCCAAGCGTGCAGGTAAGGAGTTTAGGGATCAGGGTTAGGGTTTTAGGGTTTAAGGGTTACTGACTGCCTTACATGCGTTCCAGCGATACTGCAGTATAAGCAGTCATTCCTACATGCCTTGCACCAACCAACCCTGTCCTGGCACTGCCTGGTATAAATAGTGCCAGGTAAGAGTTAGTACACACAACTTGCGCTTTTGGGCTCACTTTTACCAGGAGGATTTGAAGTTCTCCACAGGATATAGCCTATGACTGCCCAGGATTACACGGGTGTTGGTGTGCAGGCAGTGCTTTTATTCAAGGTGGAGGTGACCCAATCAACGGAACCAGACAATGATGCAGCCAAGATGTTTGTATGGCTGCACAGGAAGGACCGTGCAGGAGAACTTGACACGGTGAGTGCCTCAGTTATTATCAATTGTTTTCCCAATGCACATTTTTTACCAGTGCCTGTGCATGGTCCAGATTTGAATGTAAGTAATAAGAAAAGTAAGAAAAGGCATGCTAGATGTGAATTTGACTGGATATTGAACTGCGCAGGTGACTCGTGAGTTTGGCGATGGCAGTGAATGCACCCAAGCTGGTTTAGAGGACTTTAGAGGACTTCATTCTGAATATGCTGTTTTCAGCCTTTTTCCATGGCACACCATTGCCACCTCAGCTCAAGGACGAGTCTTTTTTCCTCGACTTGTTCAAGCTAAGAACAAGAATAGAGGCGACCATTTAGGTACGGAATTATGGTGCGAATGGTGTGATTGCTGTGGTTGGTACTGCACCGGGCGTGCCCGCCGGGTGAGGTGTTGATGCTGCGCTGTAAAAAGGCACTGATGTGTTCTTTCTTGTTGTAGATGCCTCCTGACGCGGAAGAGCAGTCTGGCACAGCGACGATTCCATATAATGCTTAAGCGAGTAGCTCAACAATTCTTCAGGATCTGAGAGTTTGTAGTACATAGTACATCATATGAAGGACACGCCCGTTGGCAGCCAGAAACAACACACACAGTCAAAGAGTGAAAAATTTCAGAGTTCGCTTGGATAACAAGGATCGAGAATAAGAAGCATTATGTTTGTTATTATAACATAGATGCATTGCCTGCTGGTTTTTTAACACAATACCCTGAACAGCAACAAAGACTTTGGTGGGTATACGCGTGGTAAATGAGTTTACAATCTTGTGAATAAAGGGGTAGCTTGATCAGTTAGGGGGAGCAGCTTCATAAAATAATCTTAAGCAACTGGATTTATGCTACATGCAGTTGATTTGTGCACGGTGCTAGAAGTTTGCCAAGTCTGCCAGAGTGCAGGGACTTCATGCATGTCACTTTGTGTCATAAGAAACAGGAGACACCTCACTTTTACAAACAATTACTTCAATTAATGTACTTGTCATCACTCACCACCCCAATCTCTACCCCGGAAACCACCGGCACAATGTTGAGTGCCCAATCTCCTCCCCATCTGAGGGATCCTGTCACACGATACACCCCAAATCCCCCCCCCCAACACAACACGTACGCCAGTCCCCACCGCCGCCGCCACCCCACCCCCTATGCCAGCCCCACCGCCGCCATCGCCCGGTGTGGGTCTTCTTCCCAGTCCTGGCGCGTGATCCAGAACTGTGCCCGTCCCCGCATGATCTCGGCAAGAGCAGCCGCGCCCACAAACACCATGTGCTTGCGCCGGGGGGGGTCCTGTACACCCAGGCGTAGCCGCCGCAGGCCGCTGCGATCGCCCTGCAAGGGTGGTGGTGGTGGTGATATGGTGGTGGTGTGGTGGGTTTGTGTATATGTGGAGGGCATCGGGCTGAAATGCAGAATAGCTAGAAAAAACCAAGTAAAATGGTTTGGTGGAAGCTTCATCGCCCCCAAGTACGGTCCACACATAAATATAATCTAAATCATGCCATATGGCGGCAGTTCATGCAAATCCGCAAGGGAAGCCCCCCTTCGGAAGGGTTGGGCGGGCTGCATGGCCGTTGGCCACTGGCTGATTAACGGTGCTGTAGCTGTGGCAAGCTCTCCATTCCAAGAAAGTTGTGAACCCTACCAAAACCATATCCCAAACCCTCATTACGGTTCCCCAGCCCCCTACCTGCAGCACCTTGTCCAGGAACAGGTGCCTGAGCTCCCGCTCCATTCTGTTTGGCATCCCCGGGAACATGGACGATCCCCCGCTGAGCACGATGTGGCTGTACAGGGACATGCGGCTGTCCATGTCAACATCCTGGGAGGAGCAGGAAAGGGGGGCTCAGGGCTGGTAAAAAATGGCTAGATTGGTGTCGGGGTGTAATGCTGCAGGCTCGTCTGCGTACAGCTGTGCGCCGTGCTGCCCCCTCACCCACCCACATGCATGCAGCCGTGCACGGCGGTGCGTCCACATGTGTGCAGCTTTGCATCGTCCATCCACACCCGCAGATGCACAGCCTCCCACTCCCCAATCAGATACACTCCTGCAAACCCCACACCCCCACCCCTCCCTATACACAGCTGCGCCGCACCCTCCCCCCCGCCAAGCGCCCCCCACCCCCGGCCCCCCACCTGTATACAGCTGTGCACCGCCTCGGCAATCCCCTGCGCTTCCATACCCAGCAGCTTAGGGTCAAACAGCGCCTCGGGGGCCATGAAGCGCTCGCTGCCCACCCGGATCACGCGCCCGTCGGGGAGGGTGTAGGGGACCACGTGGTGGACGGTCTCACGCGCGATCTGGGGGTGGATGAGAGGAGGTGGGGAAGGGAGTGAGAGGATAGAATTGGGGGAAGTGGTGGTGGTGGTGGTGGTGGTCAAGGACAATGTGGTTTTGCTGGATGGCGGTGTGACACACGGCGGGGATCTAGGCAGGGGGATTAAGGCCCATGCCATGATCACCGCCATATTCACAGCCATGACGACAGAAATGGTTACAGCAAGGAACACGCCCATGCGTGCACACATCACCCTTGAATGTGCATGTAAACCATGAGCGACTCCTGTGTGCGTGGTGTGCCCCTCCACCCCCCACCTTGAGCTCCTTCTGGTAGTCATACGCCACAAAGCAGGTGGCCTCCTTTAGCTGGCGGGCGGCATCCATGTCAGACATGCGGCTCAGGCTGGGGAAAGGGGGAGGAATTGGGGGTAAATGCGTTGAAATTGGTAAACGGTGGAGCTGATGCACCATATCAGTTATGCAGCTCAGGCTGGCAAACAGGTAGGTAGATGGGGTGCAGCTGCATGCATCCAGGACCCGGTTCAAGGAACGTTTGTTTTCAGCCCCCCCTTGCTCAGCTGGTTGATGTTTAGGGTTCAGGGTTTTAGGGTTGAACCCTCCCATTCCCACCTGTATCCCCTCCGCTGCCGCAGCTCCACCAGGTGGTTGGTGTTTAGAGTTTAGGGTTTTAGGGTATCAGGGTTGGACCCCCACCCACACCCACCTGTACCCTCTCCGCTGCAGCAGCTCCACCAAATGGTTGGTGATGTGGCGACCCGCAACGTTCAGGCGCCGCGTGCAGTGGGGAAAGCAGAAGCCATCAACGACGGGAACCTGTGAAAGGGTGTGGGTGCAGTGGTGGGTGCAAAGTATGTTCCTAGCCACACTCACTGCATTACTGCATCCCCAAAGCGAAAGCCAGTCATTTGACATCCATCCACACCTGCTGCCCACCACGCATTAGAAGGCAACACCCTAGCCATGGGTTTTTAAGGGTTTTTTCCTAGGTCTCACCGTGTGCGTGCATCCATCCCCGCTGTCCACCACCATCCCAGTCAGCCGCCCTGCGCAAGCCAGGTGTCCCAACAGGCAGGTGAGTCACATCGGGTAAGCGGGAGCAATGCACGACTTGAGCACACAGCGCTGTTTTTGATGTGTTGGGCGGGGCGATGGCCAGGAAATGACCATGCCATGACCTTGTGATGACTGTGCGATGACAATGTCATTCATGTGCAATGACATTGCGATGACCATGTGACAACTGTGTGATGACCATGTGATTAATGTGCGATGACATTGCAATGACATTGCAATGACCGTGTGAGGACTATGTGATTAATGTGCAATGACATTGCGATGACAGTGCGATAACTGTGTGATGACCTTGTGATGATCATACAGTGACCATGTAATGACCGTGCAATGACGCTGTAATGACCGTGCAATGACCGTGTAATGATCATGCGATGACCATACGATGACCGTGCAATGACCGTGTGATGACCGTGTGATGATCATGTGATGACCGTGCGATGACCATGCGATGACCATGCAATGACCGCAGTGGTATGCCACATGCCGCATGTGCAATCCAGCTGCTGAGCCGTGGTAGGGTACGGAATTTTGCGGGGCGGGGCCCACGCAGTAAGGTATAATAGAATTATACGGGGGTTGTTATACGGGGGTTGTTACCTTGCGCGTACAGCGCCAGCACCGCCTGCACCTGGATGTATGCCGAGTGGAACTGTTAAAGGGTTTATGCTTAAAGATTTAGGGTTTACCTTGCGCGTACAGCGCCAGCACCGCCTGCACCTGGATGTATGCCGAGTGGAACTGTTAAAGGGTTTATGGTTAAAGATTTAGGGTTTACCTTGTGCGTACAGCGCCAGCACCGCCTGCACCTGGATATATGCCGAGTGGAACTGGTACTCCTCTAGCATCACCTCGAGCATCTGGGGATGAAGAGTGGGGATGGGGGGATGTTGGAGAAAGCAGGCAGAAGGCGTGGCTGCATGACCAAACCTTGCCACACCCTGAACCCTACCCGCACACGCATTGACATGCACAGGTGCAAGTCCACTTCCAGGTAAACCCCAAAACTCTAACCAGTTATTCAGTGAAAATTACCGATGCATATGAGTCAATAATGACCAAGAGGCAAACCCCTCAACCCTTAACGGGTGCCCTGCAACTGCCAGAGCCAAACCCCACTCCCCACCCCACCTTGTGCCTGTGCTTTGTAGAATTGAACAGCGGCTTATTGAGCAGCACCCTACATGCCGTTGGGTCAACCGCCATCACTACAACATACAGGCTGCATGCCAACAACTTGGTAAACCCTAAACCCTAGACAAATCATAGCAAAAAGAGGAACCCCACCTTGTGCCTGTGCTTTGTGGGGTTGAGCGGCGGCTCAGTGAGCAGCACCCTACACGCCGTTGGGTCGCACTTGAGCTCCTGACAAAACACGTGGTCCCACACCGCCATCATGTCGTCCCAGCGCTGCACCACGCCATCCTGCACGGGGTAGCTCACCCGCACGTCCGCGCAGTGCCGCTGGCACTCCTCGCCCACAAGCAGCTGCGGGGCGGTGGGGTGGGGTGGGGGTGGTGCTGTGTGGGGTGTGGGGGTGGGGCAAGCAGATGAAGGGAGTGTGTGGGTTGTGGGTTGCTGATTTTATTTGTGTGAGTTGTGGTGTTGGTTTGTCGAGCAGAGGGGTAGCTCACACGGACACTTCCGCTGGCACTTTGAATTACAAAGAGCTGCGGGGGGGAGGCACGGGGATGGGGAGGGGCGGTGGGTGCGCTCCCGATGTGTGGTGCAGTACTGTGGTTTCAGTGCGTGGCGGCAGGTGGGCTGGCTAAACCCTAAACCATAATCCCTAAACCCTACCTGTTGGTTTGTGTTTGAGGTTGACTCGCTGGAGTGCCCCACCATGCACGGCACCACAGCCCGCGGGAACACATCCCCGGCAAACCCAGCTTTGACGTACTGCAGTGGGGGGGAGCGGGTATGCGTGTTGTGAGCAGTGATGGTGTGGGAGTGCAATTGGGTTGCGAGCGGGGCATTACAATCCTTATTTGTGCGCATAGATAAAACTTTTACAATACATATGCGGGTGGTGCTGTACACAAGCTACACATCAAGATGGCGGTAAAACCCAAACACAGGTTCCAACTAACCATGTATATTGGTCACAATCCTTGGTCTTCCACATGTATATGCAACACAGCCCTATAGCCTCAGACTGCCACTGGGACTCCACTCACCCCGGTTCCACTGTCGCACACCACCACATTCTCCTGGGGCCAGTCCACCTCCTCAGGCGCGCTCATACTATGGCTTGAACCCCACACACTTGTGGTGTGTTACTGTACAGTGCCAGCAGTACAGGCTGCTTGAGCCATGTGCAAGCCAGGGTTTAGGGTTGACACGGCCAAAAATGGTATTAAATGTGTTTATCTAGGTGTGCTTGATTAAGTGTTGGCCACTCACAGGACAGGCTGAAACTTGAACGGGACTGTACAAGGTGGATACCAGAGTGCCTGGTGAAAGGCTGATAACGGCCAGGGCCGCAGTTTGCGCAGTCGAAACCCTAGACGATGCGAGTGGTGATATATGCATGCATATGGGCAAGCAGTGTCGAAGATGGTAGCACGGCGTCAACTACACAAGCTCAGTTGAACATGCGAACATCCGTGCTGCGAATAACTGTACTTTGTGTACTTATACTTATTGTACCAGCCCAACGAGCCTGCTCAAGATCTGTCGAATTTGGGTTCAATCGGTTCACTCCCGCTTCGCCCAAAATACACTACCCCTCGCTGCGGCTGCCCATGCATCACAGTACTTTAAACGAGCAAAACAAGTGGCTTTCAACCACCAGTTCGAGTGTTTGTGTGCTTGGATACTTTCTGATGCACCTGATTGTTTGCAAAAACGTTTATGCTGGTGCTCATCAAGCTAAACTGCGTAGGCAGCAACTGTAAACCAGCGCAAGGCAGCCATGGTGTGACCTTTATGCATATGGAGTGAGGTTGGGGCCTTGGTGCCTTTAACAGGCAGCCATGTATCTCTACAACTTGACGCTCAACAGGGCCTCGGGCATCCAGGTGACCCCCCATCCCCACCCCTTATGCATGCATCATCACCCCCACCCCCATCACCCCACCCCCATCACCTCCCCGCCTCCCCCGCCCCCCAGAGCGCCATCTATGGCAACTTCTCGGGGCCCAAGGCCCAGGAAATCATCGTCTCCCGCGGCAAGATCCTGGAGCTGCTCCGCGCGGACGAACATGGGCGTATGCAAACCATCTACTCCACAGACGTCTTCGGGGTCATCCGCTCCATTTCCCCTTTCAGACTCACGGGGGCGCAAACCGACTACCTGGTGGTGGGTTCGGACTCTGGCAGGATCGTGATCCTCAAGTACGCCAAGGACAAGAAGTGCTTCGTCAAGGTGCACCAGGAGACCTTTGGCAAGTCAGGGTGCAGGCGCATCGTCCCTGGCGAGTACATCGCCACCGACCCCAAGGGGCGAGCCTGCATAATCGGGGCGCTGGAGAAGCAGAAGTTCGTCTACGTGTTGAATAGGGACAGCGCGGCCAACCTGACCATCTCATCCCCCTTGGAAGCGCACAAGTCCCACACGCTCTGCTTCTCCATCTGCGGCCTGGACATGGGCTTTGACAACCCCGTGTTTGCTGCCATCGAGCTGGACTACTCGGATGCAGACCAGGTGCAGACCACCCCTTTGCGACACAGCCCCACGCACAGCGCAGCTGCTTGCATATCGCATCTGCATGCATATGTGATGCAACAGCCACCAGCCCGCCTCCCAACGCAGCGGCCACCCGCTATGGGCGCCAAACCATATTTGGGAGTCTTTTGCACGGTCCTCAAAAAGCGTGCAAGCACCTCCATGCAGGCCACACACCTTCCTAACGCCACACCGCACAACCATCACACCCACCGCCATCCCCCCAACACCCACCCACCCACCGCATCAAACCCTCACCTCCCCGCTCCCCCCTCCCACCCACCCACCCACCCATCCCCCAGGACCCCACCGGGGAAGCCGCCTCGGAGGCCCAGAAGCACCTCACCCTCTACGAGCTCGACCTGGGCCTCAACCACGTGGCGCGCAAGTGGTCCGAGCCGGTAGACAACGGCGCCAACCTCCTGGTGCCGGTGCCGGGCGGGGGCGACGGGCCGGGCGGCGTGCTGGTCTGCGCCGAAAACTTCATCATTTACAAGAACCAGGACCACCCGGACGTGCGTGCGGTGATCCCGCGGCGCCGCAGCCTGCCGCCCGACCGGGGCGTGCTGATCGTGAGCGCCGCGGGGCACAAGATCAAGACCATGTTCTTCTTCATTGTGCAGGTGGGGGAGCGGGCTGGGGTGTGGGGGTGGGAGGCGGCTGGGGTGGGGGTTTGGGGACGGGATGGGGAGGGGTGGAGGGGAGCGCGTTTCGCATGGATAGGGCTGGCGGTGGGATGGATTGTGGAGGAGCTGGGTGTGCGGCGGAGATGTGGACGAGAAGAGCGAGGGGGGTATATTTGTTTTTAAAGAGAAATGCTATATGGTTGCATATAGCTTGTTGTATAGAAGCGCCTGGTTTGTCCTGGTAGTCGGGTGGACGGGCCTGTGCACATACATGCTTGAGGTGGTACGTGCTTGTTACCAATTTGACAACCTCCACCCACACATACCCATCTCCCCTTACCCTCGCACCCTCGCCACCGCGACCTTTGCTCACCCCCCCCATCACCCCCACGCTCAGAGCGAGTATGGCGACCTGTACCGGGTGACACTGGAGTACCAAGGGGAGGCGGTGTCCGAGGTGAAGGTCAAGTACTTTGACACCATCCCCCCCGCGGTGGCCATCTGCGTGCTCAAGAAGGGCTTCCTGTTTGCTGCCTCGGAGTTTGGCAACCACGCGCTGTACCAGTTCCAGGTGGGGCGCTGGGTGGAACCCTGCAAACACCCTAATTATTCTCTCATTGTCTACAAATTTTTTCTATGGCACAACTGTTCCCGTTTGAAATTCCACAAAATACTGCGAGCCTCATTCAAATATTTGAATATGCCTTGCATAAACTAAAGCTATGTGTCAAGACTGGGGACATGGACCCACATACTGGGACCGCAAGACCCTAGCATAACCCTTACCCTCCCTTTGATGCCCTCAAGAAGCTTTCAACCCGCCCTCAAAACGCCAGCAGGGCCTAAGATTTAAAAAACAAGCAATGTAAAAAACAAGCTGCTTGTGCGCAAAGCTATCCCCTTATAGCTATTGCTTAAAGCTGCCCTCCCTCCCCGCAGTCCATCGGCGACGACGATGAGGACGCCGTTGAGTCCAGCAGCGCCACCCTGATGGAGACGGAGGAGGGGTTCCAGCCCGTGTTCTTCGACCCGCGCCCGCTGCGCAACGTAGGGGTGGTGGACGTCATGCAGAGCCTCATGCCAGTCATGGACATGAAGGTGGGGGGCGGGGGCGGGGGTCATGGGGCTGAAAGGGGGGGTGGGTGGGGGGGTGGGGTGGAATTCTCGTGCCGGTCATTGGTGGGAGGTGAGGGGCAGAGTGGTGGGTTCGGTCATGGGTGCGATGGTGGTGGGAGCTGGGGTTGGTAGGGGCAGACCCTGCTGGTGATGGATGTGAAGATGGGCTGTTGGGGGTAGGGGAGGCACCACAGGCCTGGTGCATCCTCCCTCTCCACCATGCATGTGCAATTTTCTCAGCTGGGGATGACTGAGACCCCCGTCGACAGCGCCACTGCACCTCCCCGCCATGCACACCCACCCATTTTCTTCCATCCCCACCCCCCCCACCCTCCTGGATCACATTACCACCACCCACCAGCATCACTGCACATCAATAGGCACACACACGTTTCCTCCATCCCCAATGCATCTCCCCATCCCCAAACCCCATCCCGGGGCCACCCCGCGCACTGTGAGCAGCGTCAGAGCCCCCGTGGCTCAATCCCCATGGCGCTGCATGGGAAGAGGTTTTCTCGGCCCCCTCACGTGCGGAAAGTGGCCCCTACAGCATTCGTTTGGGATCATAGTACCGCTGGCTGGCCCCCAATCCCCACCGCCGGCTGTCTCCAATACCCACAACATGTCGCGCCACGCGGTGCATCGCATGTGCAGCATGTACAGCATCGCACGGCTCAATGTTCCATCAAGTTCCCAGCACCTAGTGTCACAGACGTTTCTGTGCCCTAGAATAGGGTATCGGTTCTGGGCATGGCATGGAACCATCAGGCATGGCATCTCCCCGCCACACCCAACCTGAACCCCCAAACCCTGAACATTATTCCCACGCCACACCCAATCCTAGGCCCTGCGCAGCAATTCCTTGCCATGCCCAGCCGTCCACCCTATTAATAATAACAATGCTAGTGATTTTTGTTCAAAATAAGTTTCAAAATAAGTTGAAAATATCTTGCAATTTACTTAAAAATCCCCCAATACTCCACAGGTTGCGCAGCTCTTCAAGGAGGAGATCCCGCAGATCTACACCCTGTGCGGGCGGGGGGCGCGCTCAACCCTCCGGGTGCTCCGCCCAGGCCTGGCAGTCACCGAAATGGCGGTCTCCCCCTTGCCCGGCAACCCCACCGCCGTGTGGACCATCAAGAAGTCGGCCTCGGACGAGTTTGACGCCTACATCGTGGTGTCGTTCACCAATGCCACGCTGGTGCTGTCGATCGGGGAGACGGTGGAGGAGGTGCAGGACAGCGGGTTCCTGGCGGGGTCCAGCACGCTGCACGTGCAGCTGCTGGGGGACGACTCCATGCTGCAGGTAGGGTTTTGGTGGGGTTTGTGAGGGGAGGGGGTGGCGGCGTGCTGCATGCGCAGGTGTGGGGAAGGTTTAAGTAGGGTTTGGAACAGGTTTGGTAGGGTTTGGCTGTTGAGAACGTGCAGGACAGTGGATTTCTGGCTGGGTCTATCGCAAGTTGCATGTGCAGCTGCTGGGGGACGACTCCATGCTGCAGGTGTGGGGAAGGGTTTTAAATAGGGTTTTGGCGGGTTCACTGTTGGGTGTGTGGGCGGGATTGGTGTCGGGGCCATGCAGGCTACAAGGCACATCCATTGCACACTTGTGACAAGGATTTGCAAGGGTTTCCGGGGTCACATCCTGACGAAATGCACCCGTAACACACCCGGGACATGTTCCTCACCGCACCCCACTCTTCCTGCCAAAAGCTGCCGCCCCATCCCATATCCCCCCTTGTGTCCAGATCCACCCCTTGGGCCTGCGCCACATCATGCTTGGCAAGCGCATCAACGAATGGCGGGCGCCGGGCAAGCGCACAGTCACGCGCGCCACAACCAACGAGCGGCAGGTGGGTGGCAGCACCAAACCCTAGCGCAAACCCTGCAAAGCTTGTTCGGGTTGTATCAGGGGTGACTGCGTGCCGGGTGTGTGCATTTGCCTTGGTAGAGTGTCTGCACCGCATCCCCTGCACCGGCATTAACACTCCCAAATGGCGAGCCACGCTCTGAACCATTTGTATTTAAGTGTGCCGAAAGCAATACCCCCTGCCGGGCCGCTGCACCCCGCACCCACCTGACCCCTGGTGGTGCGCACACAGCGCCTGGTGAAATTCCCTCCTTGTGGTGATATCATCATTTTTACCTGGTGAATCTAAAAAGGACCAAAACCCTGACCTTCAACATGCCCTTGTGCCACCTGTCAGCGGTTGAAATCATCCATGATTAGCTTGAAATCATCCATGAGGGGAATGCTTTAAGCTAAAGCGTTGACCCCAAAAACCCCCACTCCACACCCTTTCCCCCAGGTGGTCATCTCCCTGTCTGGCAGCGAGGTCATCTCCTCTTAAACCCTAAACTTGAAACCCTAAACCCTCTCCCCCCACCCTCTCCCCCAGGTGGTCAACTCCCTGCCTGGCGGCGAGGTCATCTCCTTTAAACCAAGCCTACACTTACAGTTTACCCTATGCCCTCAATACCCTTGTCCAGGTGGTCATCTCCCTGTCTGGCGGCGAGGTCATCTCATTTGAGCTCAACCAGGCGGGACAGCTGCTGGAGATGGCCAAGAAGGAGATGAGCGGGGACGTGGCGTGCCTGGATGTGGCGCCCATTCCCGAGGGCAGGCAGCGCTCCCGATTCCTGGTGGTGGGGTCAGCGGACAGCACTGTGCGGGTGCTGAGCTTGGATGCTGAGGACAACATGAAGGTCCTGGCGCTGCAGGTGCGCGGGGGGAGGAAAGCATTGCCTCTGGAACTGAAAACCCTATTCTAGGGTGTTAGGATTTGGGTGGGGTTTGGTATTGCGGGGTGTTGATGCAGAGGACAACATGAAGGTGCTAGCGCCACAGGTGCGCGCTGGGATGATTGCCCCTCTGGAGTTTGGTAAATTTACTATGGGGTAGGAGGGTTTGGGTGGGATTCAAGAGTTGACTAGGGAGGTGAAAGGTGGACATCAAACCCCAGCAGTAGGTTCTGACCTGTGTAGAGCTGCAGACCGCACACACCCCCACCCGATTTCCCTCCTACTACCATCCCTCTTAACCCCCTTCACCCCCCTTGCAGGCCATCAGCGCTCCCCCTGAGAGCGTGCTGCTGCTGGACAGCCCTGCGCTGGGGGCTGGGGGGGCGGAGGAGGGGGCGGGCGCAGGGGCCCTGTTCCTGCACATAGGTGGGTGGGTGGAGGTGGTGGCGCGGTGGTGTGGTGTGTGTGTGGTGGGGTGGGGTGGTGGTGCAGGTTTTGCCTGTGGCTACCACGTGAGTCTTTGATGGAGTGTTACTGCTGTGCTTGGCTGGTGGCATATGTTGCTGGCTTTGTGCATGACTGTCGCCCCCTCTTTGAGGGGAAACAGTCCAGTCCCCCCTTCCCCCGCCCATGTACCATATTATGTAGATCGGTGTACTCCTTACAAACCCTAAACCCTAAACCCCCACTGCAGGCCTGAACAATGGCGTCCTGCTGCGCACCGAGGTGGATCGTGTCACCGGCCAGCTCACCGACACCCGCACCCGCTTCCTGGGCACCCGCCCCCCCAAGCTGTTTGCAGTGTCGGTGCGGGGGCAGCGATCCATGCTGGCGCTGTCCTCGCGGCCCTGGCTAGGGTACTCAGACATGGGGAGGTACAACCTGGCGCCGCTGTCGTACGACGCGCTGGACTATGCCTCAGGTGGGTATGGGTGGGTTACCCTTAGGGTTTGTTTTTAGTCTGGGGTGGGTCTGACATGGGGAGGTACAACCTGGCGCTGCTGTCATGTGATGCGCTGTTTTTGCCTCGGGTGGGTGGGTGGATTTACCTTTTCCTAGGGTTTGGTCTGTGATTGCTCCTCTGACATCGAGAAGTACAATTTGGCGCTGCTGTTGATGATGCGCTGCTTTATGCATCAGGTGGGTGGGTGGGTGGGTGTGGGAAAGGGAGTTAGTCTTGCTGGGCGGCATGGGGATCCTGCTGGGTTGCAGGACTGCAATTTGGCGTGGTTGCGCCTTTCTGGTTTGTGCCTGTACCACTCACCCCTGAACACCACTCAATTACTCTCCCTTGCCCTAGGACGCACTCTTCACAATAATACATAAAACCCCCTGACCTACACTTTACCCTTCCCTAGGGTTTGCCTCCGACCAGTGCCCCGAGGGCTTTGTGGCGGTCATGCGCAGCACCCTGTGCATCATCACAGTGGAACGGCTAGGGGACAACTTCAACCAGCAGCAGGTCAAGCTGCGATACACCCCCCGGAAATTTGCGATCCACCCGGAATTCAACACCCTGGTGGTGGCTGAGGCGGACCATGCTGCGCTGCCATTGGCCGAGCGGGAGGACCTGGCGGATGGGGTGGCGGAGATGGCGGAGGGGTCGGAGGCAGGGGGCCAAATACAGGTGCGTTGCGTGGGGTGGTTTTGTGAAGGGGGCGTGGGAGGCATCGGTGGCTGCATTTGGTAGGGGGAATGGTTAGATGATATCATGTTGTGAGTCCATTGTATGCATGATTCTTTCCTGAACAAACCAGTGGGTTATATTGGTGTGCATCGCCATGAAGAACTAAAACCCGCCCCTTTTCAATGCGAGTTGTTTGGCCCTAAAGCCTATCACCCTTACTTGAACCCTAACCCAACCCCAAACCCTGCCCTAGGGTCCCGAGCTGGACGAGGAGCGGTCAGCCGCCGAGGAGCAGTTTGGCGCCCCCAAGGGCTCGGTGGGCCAATGGGCGTCCTGCATACGGGTGGTCGACCCTGCGTCGCTGGCCACCACGCATGTGCTCGAACTAGAGGACAACGAGGCTGCTTTGAGCATGTGCCTGGCGTCGTTTGGATCGCACCCCGAGTATGGGACGGTGCTGGTGGTGGGGACTGCGCAGGGGCTGACGTTCTACCCGCGGCATGCAGAAGGTGGGTAGAATGGAGGTGGTTTTGAAGGGCCTGGGTAGAATGTGTTCGGGAGGGGTGGAGAAGTGGTGTTGCGTCTGTGGATGACAAATAAGGCCACTTAGCATGCGCTTAAGGTACTTCTGAACACATGAAAATGGCTACTGGACTGGGACTCACCTTCTGCCCGCGGCATGTAGGAGCGTGGTGGGATGCAAGGGAGGTGCATGTCAAGCCTCACTCGGGGAGTTGTAGGTATATTGTAGGATATGGGAGAGTGGGTTTTACACCGACCCTGGAGACAAATGTAGCAGATTTAGGGTTGAACCCAAAACCCAAAACCCTAAGCAGGACCCTAACCCCCTAACCCTACACCCTCCAGGCGGCTTCCTGCGCGTGTACCGCTTCGCCGACTCGGGCCGCAAGCTGGAGCTGATCCACAAAACCCCAATCGAGGGTATCCCGGGGGCGCTGGCTGCCTTCAAGGGTCGCCTGCTTGCGGGCGTGGGCGCCAGCCTGCGCCTGTTTGACATGGGCAAGAAGAAGCTGCTGCGCAAGACGGAGTACCGCAAGCTGCCCAACCACGTGACCACGCTGCACACGCTGGGGGACAGGATCTACGCCGGGGATCTGCAGGTGGGGGTGGAAATTTTGGACCCTCAAGGTTGGGTGGGTGGGTGGTACAGCAGGTCACAGCCTCCCCTCACCACGCACATAGTACGCACTTGTCCACAGTTGCTACGTGCACCCACCCCTTCACCCATGCAGTCACCCCTGCCAACCAGATCACCATGCTGCACACAAGGTTCAGACTTAGTGTGTGGGGGTTCCCAACGCCCATCCCTCCTACCTCGCTCACCCTTCCCTTCCCCCCCCTGCAGGAGTCCTTCTTCTACCTCAAGTACAAGAAGAGCGACAACAGCATGTACGTGTTTGCAGACGACATGGTGCCGCGGTACCTCACCGCTGCGCTGCAGCTGGACTACGACACGATGGCGGGGGCGGACAAGTTTGGGAACGTGTTTGTGGCGCGGCTGCCGGCGGAGATCTCGGCGCAGGTGGGGGCAGTGGAGGGATGCTTGAAATGGGAGGTTGTAAAGGGGGAATGTGGCGCGTATGTCAGGGGAGATGTGGGTTGTGGTGGTCGGGGGGGTGGAGGTATTTTGGGTCCCAATCCAGGTGAGATGTGGGCTGTATATCAGGTGTAGGGTCCACAAAACCCTCAAACCCCCACAAACAACATCTCACATCCCCCCTCCCCCACCCTGCCTTCCAGGTTGAGGAGGACCCCACTGGCGGCAAGTTCTCCACCACCGGCGGCACCCTCAACGCCGCCCCCAACAAGCTGGAGGACGTGATCCAGTTCCACGTGGGGGACACAGTGACCAGCCTGCAGCGGGCGGCGTTCCAGCCGGGGGGTACGCAGGTGGTGTGCTACAGCACGATGATGGGATCCATAGGTGAGCATGGGTGGTGTGGGGGTTGATGGTGGGGAGTGAGTGTAGATAGTTGGTCTGCTGGAGCACAATGATGGGGGCATGAGGTGCGCGCGGGGGTGGGGAGGGCAGGTGGTGCGCTGCAGCTTTGGTTCAAGCACACAGTGGCTGCTCAACCAGTGCCAGCCAAAGGCAAACCATCAGTCATATCAGCGAATGATTTCTTGAGAACACCACATTTCCAATCATCCTAGGACCTGGTACCTCGTAGCCCCCACCCTGACCCTCACCCCCACCCCCTCCTGCAGGCGCGCTGGTCCCCTTCACATCCCGGGAGGACGTTGACTTCTTCTCGCACCTGGAGATGCACCTGCGCCAGGAGGGGCCGCCACTGTGCGGGCGGGACCACGCGGCCTACAGGGGGTACTACTTCCCTGTCAAGGACGTGGTGGATGGGGACCTGTGCGAGCAGTTCAGCCAGGTGAGGAAGATGGAAGGGAGGGGAGGGGAGGGGGAGGGGTCCGATGTGAGCATCCATTGGATGGCCATGTGCATGTGTTGCCAATTGATTTGAGGCAATTCAATTCGTTGGGAGGTGTGTGGTGCAGTTTGTGTTGGGGCACTCAACCTGGCAGCCGTGCAGTCATGCTCACCAGAGAAGCTAAAACTGGGCTAAGTCATGACAGGATCCCTCACCTGCCTATCCCGCCTGTGTGTCACCCACCTTGCCTCACCCCACCAACCCCCACCCCCTGCAGCTCCCCCCCGACAAGCAGCGCTCCATCTCCGAGGAGCTTGACCGCACACCTGGCGAGGTGCTCAAGAAGCTGGAGGACATGCGGAACAAGATTCTGTAGAGTGCGCCGGGATTCGTGCTCACGGGGTCTATGATCCATTGCTCTGGAAGGCCCTTGGGGTCCAATGGGAAGGGGCATTGGGGGCTTAACATGCGTGGAGATGCTGTAAGGGCTGCGAGCGGGGGGCGGGCAGGCGCAGAGCCCATGGATGTTGGACGACAGCTGGGGATTCGCCCAGGGATTGTATCGTCAGAGGATTGTGGGACAATGGCATGTGCCGTAGTCGTGGGAGGGTATTGCGAGACACGTGCTCCCGATCAGCCGGGCAGCGCTTGTGGGGGGCTTGCAGCATGACGCACTGTCCTTATGCATTAGCTTGCTCAAACCACCCCAGTGCTTGGTGCGTGGAACATGCTGCTCGCGTGAAGGGGCTCTAGGGTTTAGAGAGTTTGGGGATGGTTGCTGGAGCAGTTTGGCTGGTGGGGTCTATCCTCGATTCATTTTTACATCGGCTTTGCATGTGGCTTTTCATGAGGTGACGCCACACTGTGGGTACTAGCATATGCGTTGCATGCAACCTGGATGGTCCATCGTCAGCTGCTGTGATCTCGTTATATCCTTGGCAACAATAACACTGAATTCTACGCAATACCGTACTGTGACATCATTGCACAGTTTGCAACAAACCAACAACAATTTGGCAAGTGCTGACTCAGAGTCAGACTGTACAAGGGTGTAATTTGCTACGTTTTTCTTGTATGCATAATGCCTACATATTCTGAGTCAACAGGAATGAATTGAAATAGGAAGTTCAAATGGCACTGCATTGAACTGATTTCCATGTGGCAGCCGCATTGATTTTTGAATCATATACATATTGATAAACTTGAGGTATTGAGGTGCTTAGGAGCTGCTGAAGAGCTGCTAAGCAAGGCTTGTGCCTATGGACACCTATAATACAACAATTGCCGTCTGACGTCTGAGTACCCAGTGGCACATGGCCCACCCGCCACCATGACGATGAATGATGACATCACCTTGCTGATCTTGATCTCATCCCGTAATGTATGAACCAAGGCAGCATGCCATGCCATGCTGTGGTTCCCCCTCACAGCGGCGTCAGCTTTGCCCCAGCTGCACTCGCCGCCCCAGGGATCATGACCTCGTTGTGGCGTCCCCACAGCCTCACCATCGAATCATAGGTGCACATCATGGTCCAGGTGAGGTCCACCGCCCGCCCATCGCCCTCCACAGCCGCCAGCAGCTTGTCGTATTCGGTAGCGTACTTGGCGTCCGAGGGGAAGCCTCCGAACCCGCTCACGTAGGCGGTCCACTCTGGCAGCTGGATGAGGTGCATGTTGTCCTTGGTGGGCTGTGGAGCAGGGTTGCTCCCATCCTGCCAAAGTGGTCAACAAGGTTTGGTGAGGAAGCACACGCCAGTGGTGCATCAGCTGTTGGTGGTGCTGGTGTGTGTGCAAGCAATTGCAAGTCCAGCCACGGCACAGAGCAAATCACAGTCAATCAGATGTTCCAACAGCGAATGAACACCCAGTGGCACTGTTTGACCCCCTGCACTGGGTAGATGCAGCTTTGCGCAGGCTGTACATCTGAATCGTGATGTATCCAGCATGCAACTTGCAGCACGATGTCATGCTAGCATTGAAGAAGAAAGAAGAAAGAAAGAAAGGGGACGCACAAAGGCGGAGTTGAAGCCAACTGATTCCCATGCACAGACATTTGGTAATCCCTTCCCCCAAAAATGCCAAGCAGATTCACTGAGCAGTACCCTGTTGATCAAGGGTATGACTATTTAGGGTGTAGGGGTTATACTGTACCTGCACCTGGTACTCCCATGGGAGATACATCATGATGGTTATGTTCTTTCCAGGAACGTTAGATGCCATCACCGCTGGATTGCCTTGGTCAGCAGTCATGGTGGTAGCGTATGGCACAGTTCCTTTAATTGATTTGCCTTGATCATTGCTGCCACTGAAGTACGCTGTGAGAACCTGCGCTGGTATGAACATACAGTCCGCACAAGAAATTTCAAAATGGTTGCCTTTATGGCGCATATTGGCAAGGGGTGATGCAGCCTTTGCATGTTACCCGGTGGTATCCAACATCAATAAATGAATTTATTATCATCATTTATCAACCCATGTCATTAACAAGCAATGAAGGAGCGTATATACCATAATGTTATCTGCATTTCTCCAGGTACCAATAGCGTACGATGGGATGATATACTCACAACCAAAATAGATGTATTTACACACCCTATATGGTTCAGCTCAGCCAGTGGACCAGACTGCCGCCGGCTGTGTGACTTACCGTGAATGCTTTGACAACGTCAGTGAAGTGAGACGTTGGCCCAAGGTTGATTGCCACCCACAGTGCTGCAGAAGGGGACCAAGATGCGTTGTACTGAAGAGCTTCCAATGGTGTTGGCGCCCCTATCACATAGATGCCCTCTATCCATGCTGAGTGCAACCTTATCAAAATGCTGTTTTTTGTTGGAATTCCTACACAAACCTCTGAGAAAACCTCCACATGCTTCTACTCACCAGATTCGTAGTTTCTAGCCTCGTAGTCCTGCTTCTTCTCAGTGACAGTGTACCTGGGGCAGTCATACCCATGGCAGAAAGCAGGAGTAATGAACTCGTTTTCAGATACCACCGGTACATTGTACAGTGCCACTGGCTTTCCTGTCAGCACCGCTTGCAAACGGCTGCCCTCCCAAAGTGACTTCATAGTGCGTGCCGTTGCAACCTGAGGCTGCTGAGCAATGAGGCAGAGAACTAACACTGGGCACACTACTGCCAGATGGGTAGATACAACACTGTGCATGGTCAGCGCGGGGAATGCGAAAGCCACGAGGCAGTACAGGTAATTCAAATACGCTTCTTCCAAAACAAGCAAGTGGGCTGGCGAGCGTTGTCTACTCCCTAATGGTCTGTGCAGCAGCAGGTTTACGGAACCGCCGATTGGCAGACACAAGAACTTGCAAGTTCCACAGTGGTAAAAATACGTCTACGTGGTGGGTTTGCAATAAGCAAAGTGAGGTCCTAGGCTGTTCCACGTCGGTTTTCGGCACCCTTTTATGCGTACACTTCCAACTTCCACACAGCAAAACCCTACACCCTGAACCTGAACCCTAAACTCAACCCAATCTAAGCATTTTTGGGCGTCTTTAGTAGGCGGTGGGAACGCCACAGCACTCTTCATTTCCAAGTGACGTTTGCTAATGCAACTCTCCGGCGTCACCACTCTCATCCCTTTACTGGGTTGCGACCAACCTGCAAAATGCACGCACGCTCCTTTTTTGCTAACCCCTCCACTTCCCAAGCCATCTGGTCAGCAAGGCAAACCAGGCGAATGTTATTACACTTACACTTTGCCAGTACTGCAAAGGAACAAGACGAATGGGCGACTGTGTTGAGTTCCAAGTCGAACACTGAAAGCGTTGTGCCCCTGCCCACGACACAGGACATATTTGCAAACAGCCACAGGTACGCAATAGTACTCCGTATCCTTCCATTCACCCAAAATATCAGTCACTGTTTCCTTATCTCACTGCCGATGGGTTGCAACAGACTTTGAATAAGCATGCATCGCATGCATGCACACGCACATGCACATGCATGCATGCATTGCATATGCATCACAATTGCATATGCATCACACAGCTATTTGCCAGGAAAGCCCCCAACCTTGCCTAACAACAGTAATACAGTTAACCAACTGCAAAGGGATTTGCTCAAAACCCTCACGAGGCCCTGTATTGCACCATGTAAGGCCCAAAGTGCGCTGCATGCCGCAGGGGTGGCTTCACCAGCGCGAGAGAGAATAGCGACTGGAGCGAGGCTCTGGCGCCCCCGCCCACTGCACAACCCCTGTACGCTGCCATCGACTGCGGGTCGCATGCGACAAGGCTGTTGATAAGCTCTGCAGATGGGGAGGTGCACAGGGCAGTGGTGGATACCCAGCTGGGGGAGGGGCTGACAGGAACCAACAGGGAGCTGAACCAAACGGCCATGGCCAGGACACTGGAAGTGCTGCAAGAATACCGTGCTCTCCTTGACCTCCTGGGTGGGTCCTCAACGCATGTTGCTTGACAACCCGCATCCTGATTGAGACATTACTGAGCAAGGCAGGGTGACACGCAAGACTACTCAGCAATAGCAAAAACACTGGATATTTAATTGCACAACACCTAATTTCCTTCAGATCTGGTGAATACTGTCCACACACAAAACTGTTGTGCTGGCGCAAACTTGGCCTTCTTCAGAATGGTTTTGTGGTGTCAGGCGTGCAAACAATAAAGGCAGTGGCCACTGCTGCGGTACGGAATGCAAGCAACCCGCACGACTTCCTGCAACCTGCGGAGCAACTGCTTGGGGTTCCTGTGTCTGTCATTACAGGTAAGCGCAATCGTACCCCCGCGCTTTTTGTGGTTACAAGTTTAGGGTTAAGGGTTTCTTGGTTGTGAGGTGGTCAAGTGGGTCGCCATGCAGCCATTGCAGTGTGGCATTGCATGAGCATGGACATCCTACATGATGCCTCAAAGTGCAGCCAACGCCTTTTTTCATTGGTGATCACCACATGGATGGTGAATTGTGCTCCCACCGCCTGATTATGGTGAAGCTTGCATCGTGCTACCAGGTGTGCCATGCATGCAGTAGCCACACCCATGGCCAGGTTCGAAAAAGGTTTCCAGGCCAACCCCAGCTCCCTTGCACTGTTAAGTTTAAGCCTAATGTCATCAACACCCTTCACTTCTTACCATGAAATGACCCAATTCGCTGCCTGTCAGGTGCCGAGGAGGCGCAGCTTGCCTTCATAGGCGCAGCCTGCACAGGCACCAGAGGCAGGGCATTGCCGGGAGAAAGCATTGCCGTAGTTGACCTGGGCGGCCAATCCACAGAGGTCGCCATCGGGTGCATTGGCCAGCCACCACGGGACGTGGTGTCGCTCCCAGTGGGGTGCATCTCCATTTCACACAGGCTTCACAGGGGGGGGGGCAATGAACCAGATGCACCATGTGTTGCTGAAGAAGAGGTGCGATGGCATGTGCGTTTTATCCATGATGGATTGCAGCACAACAGTATGACTTGAGCAGCGCACAGCGTTGAAACCCTTGCATAGAAGTCAGGAAAAGGATTGTTTTTGCAGATTTGTGGGTACACTTCCTCGTCAGTGATACACACCCTTGCACAGTGTCATATCCGTCACATGGGCATGCAGGTGGCAGAGCCAGATGTACTGTCATCACAGGAAAGGCTGGTGGAGTCACTCGTAGCCACCCTGGCAGGGCACACCAGCCTGATGGAAGCGGTGAGCGCACAGCCTGTTGCCAGCTGCATAGCGGTGGGGGGCACCGCCACAACAGCAGCCGCCCTCCACGCTGGGCTGAGGGAGTACGATCATATAAAGGTCACGGGGATGCAGCTCACGGCTGCCGATTTGGTGCACCTTGCTCGCCAGGCAGCAGACGAGGATGGGCAGAGCAGGTAATGGTCAAACCCATTGATGCACTTACGGCGGGGTACCCCGCTGGGGGTCATCATACGGCACTGGGCAGTATGTGAAGGAGGTAGCAAGCAGCAATTGGCTTCATTCTGCCCCTATGAGGTTTGCACACCACGTTCCTGAGCTGGTTTAAACCCGCAGCACCTAGTGCTTGCTTGACAATGTCACATTCAATGGTCACTCTTTGCATGTGTGCACCGTTCCAATTCCCATGATGAGGAGGTACCCGAACAGGTCACACTTCCACGTACTTGCCAACCTTGCATCTTGCAAGCCGAGCACCAGCTGTGCAAATTCAATGCTCTCTTGAAAATCAAGATTTGATAGAGAATTGATAATGAGTTAATCAGGAATTGATCAACAATTTTCATACACTGCGCAGGTTGATGTCCCAGCACAGATGGCTGTCAGTGGCGAGAGCCAGCACCCTTGCCCCCGGCTGCTGTGGCATTGTGGCTTTCATGCGGGTGCTGGGGGTGGTGGTGGTGGAGGTGAAGGATGCAGACCTGCTGCAAGGCTTGATGTTCCAGCAAATGCTAGGGCCAGCCATGTGAGGATCATTTGCGGCAAACTACTCTTCATTTCTTTCTATTTCTCAGCAACTGTTACAGAGAGAGGCACTGGCACTTTCATAAGAATCGATGTTGACATTTGGAGAGTACAACTCCTAACTAATTGACTAGCCTAGGCGGTAGCCTAGGCAAGAGACGAGATCATTCTAGTTTTATCAAACACCGAGTGTCAGCTGATGCCATCATATCAGTGACACGCTGTGTTGTTGTGCAACAATAAAGAAAGGGAATGCACAAATGGGTCACGGGCCCCGTAGTATAAGTAGTACAAGCACACATTATGGCCACTAGTTGCAGAGTACTGGCCCGGCTATGGTACTGTATTTGAATAACTGACGAGCGCCAGCTCATTAATATCCGCGGCTATTTTAAAATATTTTATACGTTATTGAATATTCCCTAGATTGTTTTTCAAAGTGGATAATGAATTCTCCAGAACAATGCATTCCTAGCCTTGCGTCATGATTTAAAAAATTCGCTATGAACTGCAGGGCACTGTCCAGCTTGTTGAACCAACCAGAGAGTCTCTGACCCCAAACGATGCCGTAAGAAAACCCTAAACACTTCAAAACGCCAAAGGCGTGCATAAGGCGGCATAGTAATTACGCATAGCACCCAAAGAAAGGAATCAGGCAGGAAAGCCATCGCGGTGGGGGAAATTGTAGTGGCGGAAGGGGTAGGATCGGCAGGGAGCACGCCATGGCAGGTAAAAATTTTCAGGAGGTGTGGCAAAAATTTAACGAGGGATGGGGTGCGCAAGGACAGAAGAGGAGTGCATAGAAGAAGGGGTGATGCCGATGTGGGCTGTATGCATATGGCACACATGACAATGACTTCTGGTCCCCAGGGTGCAAGAAATGGGGGGCACTGGCTTACCTCCAACAGCTGGCAATTTAGAGACATATCTGCTTAACAAGGATGCTTCAAACAGAGATCTCAATAAATTCCAAAAAAGTGCTAGGTCCTACCGTGTCAAAAAAATGGTAACTGTGTGGGAGTGGATATGTAGAAGAAAGAAGAAAAGCCTTTGTGAGGGAGGGAAGAAAGGAAGCAAAGGTTAGGAGACCAGTGCAACACACAACACCACATGTGTTCCACCTGGCTAGGCACCATATTATTATTTGAAAACACAACTGGTAGCCATAACTGCACACACAATTATAATTTCAATGTAAATTAAATCTGGCATGACGGGCTGAAAATCCATGTCATATTTAAAACAATTAAAAAAATGGCTGTTGACCCTAACAATACTGGTGTCTACGAGAACCCACTGAACGCATGGTACCTGACTACCCGTGCCATCACACGGGCGGCGCCTGGCAAACCACCCCATCCAAAATGCCCATGCCCTTTGAACAGTCGTGCAGCAGCTGGGAGGTTGCATCCGCCACAGCGGCGGGGAACTTGCGCGCAAACAGAGGGCACCAATAACCAAGCTTGGCCTCGCTCCTGTGAAAACGCCCATACCCCCCGCATCGCACAATCCTGCGCCCATCCCCTCTGCTTTTACAAATGCCCCCTCCGCCGCAGCCATTGCCGCCTGTACCATGCAGCTTTTGTCGCTGCGGCACTGCGCCGAGGGCCTCGGGCACCTCAGCATTTTCACGAAATCGGCATTGATTTCCGCTGGGATGTAGGAGCGGGGGTGGTAGGATGCCTTGGTGGGCCACACCACTAGGGTGGTCATCTCGTTGCAGGCTGTCTCCTCCTCCATCCCTAGCAAGGCCAGGAGGGAGGGGACGTAGTGCTCGTTGGCAAAGCACCCGGCCTTCACGTGGCAGTGCTGCAAGAAGGCATGGATGATGACATCATCGTCCACCGCCACCTGGGTGCAGGGGGAGGGGAATGCAACTAACTTTCTAACCATGACCAGCTGTCTTGCTTTTACATTTTGGGAAGCGCTGATCAGAGATGAATACCTGTGCATTTTCCGTGCCCGGCGCAAACCAAAGTTTTCCTTGATACAAATAATTAATACCTATAAATGATCAACTTCTTTTAACACTTTTATACCTGTGCATGTTTCCTGTCCAGCGCAAACCAAAAACCTCCTTGATAAAAATAACTAATGCCTATATTTTACCGTAATAACTTATTTCAATATTTTAAATACCTGTGCGTGTTTTCTGTCCAGCGCAAACCACTCGGAGCTCTTTCGCCAGTGCTCACAAGTAAGGTTGTTGGAAGCCATGGCGTGGACCCATCGGTTCCTGTTCATCTCAGCGGGTGTATCCCTGCAAGAAGGGTGCATGTAGCCATTAGGGTTTAGGTTTGAGGGTTTGGGAGGGGCCCCCCATTGCTGTTGTACGGTGGTGGGTATGCATGGTTTTGGGTTTAGGGTTTAGGGTTTAGGAGCGGCGCCTGTGCATGGGTTGGCTACTTTCTGGATGAGGGCCGCACCGCTCTTGCATGCGCAAACAGGACACCATACGGACGAATTTGATGCCAGCAAATCACACAAAATGCTACTGAGTGCTTTGGCGCCAGACTTACTTGCACGCGTCGACCCTGCTGAGGGTGTCCCCGATCAGCTGCTGGTACACCACCAAGAGGGAGTATAAGGGGATGTGAGAGCTGGATAGGAGCACAAACTTGGAGTTGCGGGGGTCCTTCAGTGCCTGGCGGATCAGGTGGCGGGTGGCCACTGACATGTTGAATTGGCCCCAGGGGGTGGGAACCCTGTGCGCTGCAGGGTCATACGGAATTTGTTGAGGGTTCAGGGACCAGGAGACATTGGTGGTGTCCAGAGTTCAGGGACTTGGGTTGCGGTTTCAAGCTTAGGGTTTACCCCATGCGCTGCATGACGATATGCTGATGCTCCTGATTCAAGCAGGGCCCACGCGGCGTCAATGCGGGTCAAGTGCGATGGTCACGACGATCAAGGCATAATTTTACAAACAGGTAGGCACTTGTGTCCTCCGGGGCCCCGCCCACACACCTACTTCCCTCCCAAAAAACACGCTGCTCCTGCAGTAGCCCTGGAAATCCCCATCCGGGTGCATGTACACAGTGAACAGGTGCTGCTGATCCAGGATAGGGTTCACCATGCCCTGGCTAGGGTTTTGCACTTCCTTGCGAGGGGGTCTGGGCTGCCGCGCCCTACCGCACAGCCGCTTCGTTTTGCTTTGGAAGGCCATGAAGGCATCCGACCCGTTGTAACACCCGGCTTCTGCCACAGTCCAGGCGGGTCAAAAGCAATTGTATATGGAGACCGAAAGTAGTTGTGCATGAGGATCAAAAATCCGATGGGACAAGGAGAGGATGACGGTGCCCCCAAGACAACGTGCAGTGATGAATGAATGGGTCCAGAGTATAGATTTCTATCAGGTTTTGAGCGTTTAGGGTTTAGGGTTCAAGCTTTACCCTTGTGCGCTCTGAAACCACGTCCTCCACACCCTCCCCAGTGGCATAGGGTGCTGCACCAGCCACAAGAGGGCGATGGTGGGTATGGCCAGGTGCTCACCACAAGGGTCCGACTCGGGCCCTAAGATAGGGTTTGGGACGGGCTTGCAATCGCGCTGAGTTTGGGGCCTTTTGGTGTGTGTAGAGTGGTGGGTTGAGCCAGGTTGGGACGCTTGTGATGGGGTGTCTGCGAAGGTTAGAGTGCTGTGTAATTGTAGCCGTGGCTTGCCTTGTAAATGTGTGCGCCTGGTGGCGGTGGTGGTGGAAGGGGTCTCCCTACTGCTCGCCAGGCTGTGCACACACACACGCAGGTTTGAACACCCTCGAAAGTGGGTGTCAGCAGGCGACCGGTACAAGGACCTAGCAGCGATTGTGCCCAAGTGGCCTACTAGGGTACCCAGCAGTGGAAACAAGCTGAGCATTCCCCTCCCCACAAAGCAATTGCAAACAGCCAGTCCCATTGCTAGATGATTGTCATCTGGGGCCTCTAGATGCATGTGTACCGTGCTGCACTCTGTCGACTTTGAAGTACGTGCACTTACGTTGTTGGTTGGAAGTATACGGTGAGACACAGCAGTCCCAGGGACAGATGCCTTCTTGATGGGCCACTGGCGTCCATAGTGTTTGAACACAGCTGTCAGCAATCAGCCATGGGGTTGTGCAGTTCGAACCTCGGCCCTGCACCTTCCTTCAGCGACCAGCAAGTGACCTAGCATTGTACGAATAGGAAATGAGTAGCAGCCGCTATGATCACCAGTGGTCGCGATCGCCGCAGCACCGCTACCACTGTCGTTCTGCTAGCGCTAGCTGAAATCGTTTGTATGCAGGGGCCATGCCATACCATGCCAACGCAGGCTCAGGGTGTTATCCAGTTTATTTAAACAACAAAGCAGTACTGTAGCAGGAAAAGGAACAAGGTTCAGCGGGTGGAAGCGCGCTGGTCAGAGTCTGGAGCCGAAACCGCCCAATCAGAAAGGTTTTTTTCAACTTTAACCTTCCTATCTAGCTGCTAGCTAGGGTGTTTGAACGCTAGACCCTAGTCGAGTGGGTAAATAGAGAGAGACATGTATTGGAGCTCTTTCTGAAACGATCATCGCACATTGGTATAGCGACTACACACTGTACACATGATGACTTTCTGAGATGATCGCACAGTGTGTAGTCGCTATACCTACATAAACCCTGCGAAGCTGCATTGCCAGTCCTTGAAGGACACAGAGTCTTGCATGCAGCTTCCATGCCAGTAGACAGCCAAGGTCATCTCATGCATTGCATCGCATCGCAAGGGGCTGTGTACTTCATCAGCATTGCCCACATTTTCCAAGCCGCATGTCCCAAAATCAATTAAGTTGTGGTCAATGACTAGAAAACGTGCTGCGCCCCCGCATCCTAAGCCACCACCACGTATCACAGATTTTCCCACTTCCAGTCCTTGGGCAAGTAGACCCCAAATGATTGCCTTCAACGCCCATCTTGTTGAGCTCAGACCGTAGTGTCGTTCTCACAGCCTGCAGCTGACGGTGATGGCATTTTGACCCTGTCCCATTTCCCCCACCACTCTGAACCTTGGATTGGCGTTCTGCTTGCGTGCAGCGCTCTGCAGCAACAGGCAAGGGATTAGCCGTTAGATTAAATGTGGTTGGCTTATTTTTTACTCCATTTTTGCGCGCACACATAATTCCTGAAAATTCCTGAAACCATAGCCCTAGAAGTTAATTTCCATATTTCCCCTTTTGCTTGTTTGAAAACAAGTATCTTTAAATTCAATTCTTAAAGCTGATACCAGTGCAGTTGGGATGCGTGTGTCTGCAGAGCACTTTTATGCATATCGTTGTAGCAAGATCATTTTTTCGTGCAGCCTGCGCCCGATGCCATTATGCATGTGATCACGCACTTGTAATAATGTTGGAAGGCTGTATGCAGCCTGTGGTGGAGGTAGATGGGGGCCAAATCCTTGAGCTTGATGTTGTGGAACTGGTCCTGGTCGTATCTGATGTGCTTGAACAGCAGATCTTGTGCCAGGTACCTTGAGCGCAGGTGGATGGTCAGCACGTACTGAAGCTGCTCGTGGCACTCGGTGCTGCACTCACCCTTGGCAGCCAGCTCCAATCTGCATCATGGTGCAGCAGTAAGTAAAAAATGAGAAACTAACACAATATTGATTAATCCAGTTGCTTCACAATGATTAAAGTCACTGAATGGCAGACTTCCTTGTATTCGTACCTTCCATTTCACATAAATGGGGGACAATAAGACCTGGCACGTTTTCTGAGCAGTGGCAACAACTACCCATGAATACAGCTAAGGCAGTAAAGCCAGGTCCGAGTCACTCAGTAAAGAATGCACATGTACTTGAGAAGTTTCCATGCACATTTGAGAGTGACACACTGTGAGACAAGCCCAACGGTATGGCAGTACCTGTCCAGGATCCCAATGGGGTCGTTACCCCTGTCCTCAGTGTCGTGATCCTCAGGGCCCTTTGCTTGTGGCCCATGGAAGCCCGGGTCAAACATGTTCACATGCTTCCGGTAGAACCCATATCCTGCAAAGGGATGAGATGGTGTGATTTATGCCAAACACGCCTTGGTCCATACAATGGACCTATTAGGCTGGGGTGATCATACCCATGAAGGCACTGACTGGCATCCAAACGTGGGATCCACTGGTGACCCATGAAGGCACTAGCTGGCATCCAACCTGTACCGATTAAAGCCATTTACAGATTTATGCCTTACTGGCTGGCATTTACATTCCCTGCTGATTATATAATGATCCTCCCCTGGGTCCCATGCTGAACTGCTGCATGCTGATATATGCTGAACGCACAGGGTGCCGACCAACATTTTTCAAGGCCATTGTTGTTAGGATATTGTTACACAACCCATGAAGGCACTAACTGGCATAGCATGGGTTTTTGCTGTTCAACAAGTTGTGTGGCCCATGTGGACCTGTTTTCTCTGAACTGTGCAGCAGCTTTGACAACCACATCTGCTGTGACACCACAACCACAGGTCCACAACCCCTGGGATTAAGGTGGGTGCAACATCAGACGTACTCATCAAAGCTGCTGCAACGCTCAGGGAAAACAGGGTCTTAAAGCTAGTGGCTAATACAAAAGCAATTTTTTGAAATGAAATACTGTGATTCCTTCAGTTTGCGTCATAAACCAGTTCCCAGAGACTCAGTCCCGTACCTGGATCGGTGGGTAGAAGGTTGAACAGGCGGTAGAAGATCTCCGTAAACATGGAATCTGCAATCAATTACACAGCACAATTAAAAGCAGGAGAGGGAAAGGGGATATGCAGTGAGCACAAGCACAGTTCAGAAGGCTCACACCAGGTCTGGACATCATGGGAATGTGCCACTTGGGACATGAGCAGTGTTCAACAGCTCTGCGCCGCTTGCGCAAGGCTAAACGCTTACGCAACGCTGACTTGCTGGAAAGTATGTGAGTGAGTGACTACACCCACCTCCAGATTCGTAATGATCCTTGGTTTTCATGTAGTTGGCCACAGAGTTGTAGGATGCCAACCGCATGGCACCGCGGCTGATGATGGCTCCGGCACCTGCGCACGTGGTTCCAGCTCTTATAAAGTAATCTTATACACAAATATTGTATGCTATAGCAGAGAAGTTCCCTGCGTCTTGAACAAGTCCAAACAACTAGTGTCAGGACAAGTATGTCAAACCAACTCTGCAGTCAAATACTCCCATGCTGCTGCTACCATCACGCAAAGCAATCATTGGTTCTTTGGTGGCACCCATGGTGGACGGTGAATGACGTACCTCCATGGATAAAATACCACCAGCCAGGTTTATGCTTGTTCCAGGAGCACCAGTGCTTGTTGAAGAAGCCCATGGTGTCCATCTCACACACTGCCTCCACAGTGCAGGGGCAGGCCTGGCCACGCACAACAGAAAAATGCATGGGGTCAAAATGCTGCTTACAGCGCTCATATAGCCAGCTTATATTAATAGCTAGCTAACAGCGCTCATGTAGCAAAATTATGATACAAGCACCAGGCCTAATGGCACAATTACTTATATGTATTGAAGACAATAACAACCTGTGCACAGGCACTTACAAGTGTTGAAGACAAAAACAAACTGTGAGCACAGTCGGATGAAATCCTGGAAACATTTTGCCATCATGGCATGTTGCCAGTTTATTTGTTACAAATCTCACCGGCTGCGCGTTCCAGTAGTCACTAGGTGTGCCGTTCACCATCAGGGGGTCTTGGTAGCCACATGGCAGGCAGCGGGGTGCACGCCAGTTGGGGTGGACGTACACATCCTTGTTATCTGCACATCCGCTCAACCCAGTGAGACGTGCCACGTGCATGCCACTGACAACTTGTTTGCCAGTCGAGGGCATGGTCACGATTAAGGAAAGTACTGGCAGGAACACAGGAGGGAGTGGCAGCCTCGGAGGCTGGCTCTCTCTCTGTCTCTTCCTCACCCAATGTGAAGTGCATATTTATATTGCTGGCTACAGCCAATAACACCTAATCCGTACCTCTCCACTCTGGGAACCAGATGTGGTCCGAGAACACATAGGGCTGCTCGTGGTCAAAGCCCTCCAGCACCCTCATCACATTGTCCATCACAAACACGGTGTCATCGTCCCCGTACATGATCCACTTGTAGTTGTCCAACCCCACTGTCTCGTTGGCCATGAAGGGGGTCATGGCGGCCCTGCAAGTAGCGATTCGCACAAAGTTTTAGGATTTAGGGTGTCGCATTATGATGGCCACATGGGAAATGGTCGGTGCAGGATGCGGCATCAGTAAAGCAGCGCTTGCAAGCAGTGTTTGCAGGGTTCAAGCATGAACCCTAAACGACAAGCTGTAAGCAGTGCCTGCAAGCGACTGTGAATACTAGCAAGTGCTTCCAATCGCCAGACTAGCTTATTCTACAGTTGTACGGAAATTCCGACTTTGAGTATTGCGCAAACAGCAAAAACGTGCAACCTGAGTGCCCAATGATATTTGGCTGTACTATAGCAGTTTAAACTCACCACCCAGTACTATACTTAAAGCATGTAAGATTTTACAGTTTAATCTGTACAGCAGCCAGATAAAGTATAGTCATACGGTGTGCAATGTCCTTGAGCAATGACTTACCTTGCATCAACAGCCTTTTGCCACCTTGGGTCAATGTCATGCTCATCCGGCCAGTCACCGAAAATCTCCTGAGCTTTCTTCGACTCGTTCTGCACATGCGCAAATTCCACATTCAATCAACCCGTTTGATTACGAATGTGTAGCATGCAAGTACACTACTCAATCTTTCAACGGTTACTGTTGAAAGATGATCTACACTCATACTTTCTCTTGCCATTTACAGACGGACATAAATACGTGCTCATGAATATGCAGTTGTTTCACGCTTACATATGCAAGGTGCCAGTGGTGAAAATGTGAAACATTCATTATAGCACAAATAATTTTTGTGCACCGCTCACCATCCATGCCTCGTCCATGTGGATTGGCGCCTCCAGAGCCACAAAGGTCTTGATGCCCTTGCGCCAGGGGCGGCTGGCAGCCATCATACCCAAACTGCACAAAAATAACATTCAATTCAGTTTCAATTACCTTTCGTTTTGATTACATTTTGATTAACATTTTATTTATTTAATGCTTATTGCCTCCCAGGGAGCTTGCTTCTTTTGCAAGGTTTGTATGGCAGTTGCCCAAGGTGACATGGGGGCACAAAAATATAAAGCTGTTATGCTTTAAGCATCATGACTGCAACAATTGCAGCGCAGGTACTTTGTGCCCTTGGGCAGGTGTGTTGCTCTATGCAATACATGTCATGCCATGGCCTCCCACTGCCAAGCCATTACACATGCATACTCACCCTGCATGGGACGATGGGATGGCCAGCAGCATGTCGCTGCGCTGCAGCTTGTGAGGCCCAGTGGGACCTGAACCCCCTCTGTGCACCTCCCCCCTCCAAGAATCTGCTCCAGGCGGCTCTGAGCCGAACCCAGCCGCCTGCACCGCCGCAAAAATACTTAAAACGTTGAACTCACATATTTGAAATTGGTGCATTTGCAAACTGGTCGGTGCAAGGCATGCGATGGCGGGTGCTCATCTGGCTGTACTGCTAGAACGCAGATACTATAAAAGAATAAAAGGGGAAGAAAGGTTGCATCATGATAGGCCACGTGAAACATGCCCAGGCATCGAGATGTATGGGCACACGGCACAACCACTTTGCTTAGCCTTTTTTATAATAATCAGAACAACTGAGGAGCAAAATGACCTGCACTGCCGCTGGGTGCACCTCCGCCATCCCTTCCCCCCTCCCCTCGTGGTCCCTCTGGATCATATTCTCCACCCCCTTGGGCTGCTGACCTGGCGCAAAACGCCTGTCCTGGCTCCTCGCATCCGAGCTCTTCTCATACAGCTTGTGCACTGCGCTGCTGATGACTGCGTCCGGGCGGTAGCGTGCACTTGGATTGGATGTGCGCCTGTAGAGCGGAAACAAAAGGCTAAATCAATGTATCCGTCGCCCGGCAGCCTGTCGCTGAAGAGGCGCGTTTGAGGGTTTTGCAAAGCAAAAGGTATCCAATGGTCAACTTCACTACATTGTGTGAAAACCCTTCCCAGCTACATGAGGTATGCTTGTGCAAAGGTCATGCGCACACCAGGCGCCATGGTGCCAATTCTTCCCACAACGCAGCCTAATCACTTGATTCTAAAACTTCAGGTGTTGTTTCTGCCCTGCAGTTCTATATCTCCCTTGCTTCTTCCCCACCATACCTGTCAGGTGATGTGATCATCATGGCCATTGAGCTGAAGCCGATCACCATGAACACAATTGCAATCCACTGCATGGGGGTGGGGGCGGCCGCGCGACAGGCAGCCGCCACCCGCTGCATGCGGGAGGGCTGTGCATGGCCCCGCATGCTGCACTTGGGTTAGGGGAGGCTGTTGTTTTCTGTGCTGCGTTGATTACAACTTAGCTACCCAGGTAATCCAGGCAATGGTCACCTAATCCGAGCAATGGGTGAGCTGCGGGGTTTGTGGTCGCTGGTTCCTGCTCGACTATGGGATGCGTGCACAGGCTGTGTTTGAGAGGCCGACTGTAGGTAGGTGTGATTTTGTCCCACAGCCGCTGCCAACCAGGCTTGGGAGGGTGCCGAGCGCTGCCCAAAACAAACCTGGAGCAGCAAAATTGAACCCTAGAGCAGCTGGTGTACAAACCCTGACGCCTCCAGTCCCCCGCCTTGTTTCAGGATTGGCTGCTCCACCCGCTGACTTGGTGTGACAATCTGCACTGGCCGAACACTGTGTAGAGGTTAGGGTTTAGGGTTTAGGGTCCCAGCCTCTGGTGTGCGAAGAGTACCGGCTTGTAGACCCTGGGATTGGTGCTCTTGGTCTGGTACCTTGTTGGAGAGCTGGTTGGTGGGGTGCTGGGCGCTGTGTGTTGTATTGAGGCTCTATCTGTTTTCGCGGGGCGCACGCTGACACCTGGCGGTCACGTGCCGCGCTCCTGCTGCTGTGGCTGCAGTGTATTGCTGCTACCCCTCTGCGTTTATGTCTTCAGTGGTTACCTGCTGCCCCAAGGCTTGCAAACCACTCTGTGGTCACCTGCACACATGAGGGGGACAGGGGTGATAGGGGTGCCACACAGAGGCTGTGTTTAAGAGTAGGATATTGTGCTGACTTGTGGAGTCTAAGCAGACTCCTGAGCATTCATTGAATGCTGGGCAAGCAACTGTGCCTTGGTGGCCAACTTTGACCAAATTGGACCCAATTTATGGCAGTGCCTTGTGAATGATCAGAGGCCTGACAGGAAGGGGGGGGTTGTATACAGTCTTACGGGGCATCACACACACGCACATGAGGGCAACTTGAAGGGGAAACTTTCTGTCTGCGTTGGACAACCGCTAAGCCTTGTAAAAAATGAAAATTTATTGACAGCACATGGACCCATGCCAGCAAGCCATACGGCCCCAGCTCGCTTTCGTTAGCATGTTGCTGTGATCTGTGCATGCAAAACCACGTCCAGTTTCCATGCTGTACATGCTGGGCTGAGGCACACCTTGAGCAAGCCACCGAAGCTCGGAGTGTGGGGGAGTCCGACTAACACGGGGCGTCTGGACCCATGCTATCACAGGTCGGCGACACACTGTGGCACCTGCTCAATGCCATTAGGACCTAGAACGTACGCACCTCGCACTTCTCGCAACTCGCTTGAAGCGTGCAGCGCACAAGTTACTCTCTCCAAGTTTGGCTGCTGCTGCTTCCAGTCTCGTGATTCGCACGCCCACTGCGCTCCTTGTACGGCTCTCAAACGCTGCCCGAAGCCGTCACTCTCATGCAAAGCGCCTTGCTTTCCGTTGCTTGCATGCGGCGCTTGCTGAGTTAGAACAATAACATTCCTGAAGGCTTGCAAGCGCACCATGCAGGATGTATTTGCATCGCAGCACCAAGGCTGTGCGCCGCTCAGTTTCGGGCAGCTACCGCCAGACCCGCCAGGCTGGCACCCTGCACCGTCCAACCCGAGTGGGCGGACGGGCGGCTGTCGCACGTGCGCCACTGACAGTCCACGTGCGATCGAGCAGCACCCACATCGCAGCTGACAGTTGGCAAGAGGTGAAGATGCCGGAGGGGTTACAACTGGGCAATCTGATCGATCACATGGGCGATGAGCACATGGGATCCACATGCACCCATCCGCATGGGGGTGCTCACCAACCAGGGGTTCTACATGCATGCTTGCAACATGGGCGTCTAACCTCAAACCTGGGTGTGTCTATGGGGACCACCTGCACAGTCAATCGCCTTCTGAATTCCCCCAAATCCCGCAACGCCCTCACCCCCTGATCCACCCTCTAGCAGCCACCCTATCACCACTCTCTCTCCCCCCCTCCTTGTCATAAATGAGGCTTCCACCTCCCAACACCGCTCTCCCTACTGATCCTTACTCGCCTCCTCCCCATCATCCCGAGGCTTGCCCCCAAACTGCACCGAGTTGCCGTTCCAATACTGGTTGCGATCCGCGCCATCGCCATCCCCTGGCCCCTCCCCCTCCTCAGCGAGTGTGTCGTGTAGCATGTGCACATTGCCATCTGCCCCACCCCCCCGCTTGCGCAACCTGCTGCTGCTGGGCTCTGCTGAGGATGTACCCTCGCCTCCTGGCATGAGAAAACATCATTTAGGTAAGTACACTGATTCCAGCACCAGGTTTGTACATGGAACTGCAGCCCTGCCTGTGCTGAACCCATTGCATGGAATGCATTGCAAGCATGCAAGTTTGCAGAAAGAATCAATTTGGTTTGTGAATCAAACCTTGCACCTCAACGCTGACTACCCACATGGCAATAGTAATCTAATCTAGTTGACGCACCCCAACGCTGATCACCCACATGGCCATATACATACATTCCCACCAAACGGTAATCCAAGCGACGACCATATCACGTCTTCCTGTCACACTGCACCATGCTTCACGTCATACCTTCCAGCTGGTGTGCCTCCCCACGTTCCTCCTCGTCACTGACCCCACCTTCACCGCCCCCTGCTGCCCCACCACCACTCCACAGCCATGTCCAGGGGGCAGAGAGCATGCCCAACCACGTCCGCGCCTGGGAGTCGCCACCTGGAGCACAACAACAACACCATTTCAGCACATGTGGGCAGTAGTCATGACCACCGCTATTTCAGTCACATTACCCCAACACCTACGCAGTTTCTTTTGCAACGGGGGCCCCTGCCGAGCACGTCAATTGCTGCAGCTTTGTTCATACAACTGAAGGTAATATACTTCCCAGGTGGCATGCCTCCACCATAGCCACTCGCCATGCACTCCTATTTTCCACAAGCAGCTGGCAGGTGCAAATACCCCCCTCCTCATACCAGCCGCTCCCCCCGCCTCCCATCTGGCACAGGCCCCAATGGCTGCAGCAGCAGGTGCAAGGGGGAAAGTAGCTTCAGCTAACCCAGGGTGTGGCCCATGTATCCCTTGCCAAAAAAAGCCAAAATTTTGACACAAGTACACCAATCCAGCACCCCACTCCCGCCATGCCCTCCCCACTTGCCCCCTCCCCTCCACACACCCCACCACTCCCCTCCCCATACCTGGCACAGGCCCCAGGGGTTGCAGCAGCAGGTGTGAGCGAGGGGGCAGCCCCAGCTCAGCCAGTGTGGCGCCCATGTCGGCCTCACCCAGAACCCTCTTAGGGTACGGCACCACCAGGCAGTAGGGCACCCCGCTGTCTGTGCGGTGGGTGTCGATGTGGTGCCGCACCTCGGACAGGCTGGCGCCGGTGGAGAACTCGGCCCTGCAGGTTTAAGTAAGGGTTAGGGTTTGGCTGGTGATGCTATGCCGTACTTTGGGCAGGCAGGCGCGAGCGACCAACAGGGTTTGGGTTAGCGTAATATTTAGAGGAAACATAAGGCTTCTAAGCCTCCCGAAAGGGTGCGAATGCGATGCCGCGCTTTTCGCCCTACAGATCAGATTCAAGGTGGACGGTTAAATGTTAGATCATTCACCGCCAGCAATGCTAGGTAAGAGCATGACATGTGCTCTCAGGTCACAGGATAGGGTTGAAGTTAGGGTCAGCCCAACATCCCTCCACTCACCGCATGTGTTCCCCATTGGTCAGCCTGAACTGCATCAGGATGTGGCCAGGGGGCACAGCACCACCCGCCACCTCGCCGCCCCCTCTGCTGCCCGCCCCCTCAGGCCGCACTGACATTGGCTCAAACGCCTCGTCCTCCCCATCATACTCCCCTGCCTGTGCACTGGCTGAGGAGCGAGATGCCTCATCCTGATTGGCCGACGCAGATGCTGCCTTATCCTGAGTGGCTGATGTGGACGCTGGACTATCCCGCTTTGCTGACGTGGAAGCTGCTGAATCCTGGTTGGCTGAATCAAATTCTGCCTTTTTCTGATTGGGCAAAGTAGCGGGGGCCCCATCCCCAACCCCGCCAGGTGGCAGCGCGTCAGCCACTAGCACCCCAGCAGCCTGGCTCAGGGACTGAATACCCTTCCCTAGGGTTGCAGCCTGCAGCACCAGGGCGGCCGAGGGCGCCAGCTGGAGCTCCCCTAGGGTTTTGGTCAGGTCCTGGAGGGTGAAAACCCTCCTAGGGTACGTCTGGGCCAGGGTGTAGGGTTTCTTGCCATCTGTGCGTTGGATGTCCAGGTAGCGCACCACGATGCTGAGGGGGGTGGCCACCGGGAATTCAGCCCTGTTTGCAAGCGAACAAGCCAAATGGTCAGATATTGCAGGGTTTCAAAGGTACACACAGCGTGCAACATGCAGCACTTTACCATCATTTAGATGCTGGGGTTGAAATACCCACATGAAATTGCGGCGCTGCGTAGGGGAGGTCTTGGAGGGCATGCACCATAATCAGGCACCATAATCCCTACATCAGCGTCCAAACCCTAAACCCTAAGATAGGGTCAGAAACCCCACCTGACGTATTCCCCATTGGTGAGCTTGACTTGCAGGTGCGCGTGGGTAGGGGGTGGAGGGGGCGGCGGAGGGGGCTGAGGTCTTTGTGCCTGCATTACAACAAGCATACCATAACGTCACCCCGCATGCCCCAACCCTAAACCTGAAACCCTTGACCTTGCATAATTCCAATGCCCGCCCTCACCAATGTCCCTCTTGCCCTTCATACAAAGTCCACTCCCTTGAGCCCCACCACCCCATCATACACACACATGGGTACCCGCAACCTGGATGCCAATGGGTACCCTCAAACGGCATGCACCAACACCCCTTCTCCCCACACCCTACATACACCCATATCTACACTCGCAACTTCCAACTGCACCCCGCCCTCCTCACACCCCGCACCGCGCCCACCTGTTTCTTCCCTGTGCCAGCGCCAGGCATTGGAGTGAGTGCCAGGTGGCAGCCACCCACCAGCCCCAGCTCCCCCAGTGTCCGGCCCATGTGGTGGGCGCCGTAGGTGCGTGGGGCGGTGGAGGTGGTGGTGTTGGTGAGGCGGAAGGGGGTGGTGCCATCGGTGCGCGCAGCGTGGAGGTAGGAGACAAGCTGTTGGAGGGTGGTGGAGGGGGGGAACTCCGCCCTACGAGGGGGGGACGAGATGAATGAAGAGGGGTGGGTGGAGGGGGAGGGGGGAGATGGGGAGGTGAAGCACAGGCAAGGCTGCTGTATGGCTAGGGTACAGGTAAGGGTAATGCAGCCAAGTACAGGCAAAGGCTGGCGTATAGAGACATACAGGGAGGGGATCAGTGGGTTTGAGTATCTGGTTGCGTGGTTTCAAGCCAAGTGGCGGGTGGCTGCCCCCTCAGCTATCCAGGAACCCATGTAAGAGACTCTCACCAATGCAAGTATGAGTAAGCTACACTGTGCAGGCTGGCGCTGAGCGGTGGCTGACAATAGCGTGAAAAATTCGACAAAGTTCATCGGACCCCTGATTTATATGGAGTATTAGAATTGAATACTTAGTTTCCACTCGCCTCAACGAGGTGCCATCCATGAGCGCAAACTGCAGGCTGATGGGCTGGTCTGCGCTAGGTGAAGCCTCCTCCTGCAGCACCCACATCCAAGTTGTAACGTGCATGGGAGCGTGCATGCGTGACACAATGGGTTCATGTATGTATACACCCATGCAAGATACCGATGTTTTCACACCGTTTCACACCTTTTTACACATGTGTGTGGATACGATTCATCGTGATGCATCGAATGCGCGCCAACCATTTGGCACAGCACAAGAATGCGGTATCAATGGTATGCATGCACACCCACCCACCCACCTGCTGCTGTGGTGGCCCTGCCTCCCCTGCCTCTGGCTGCGCCTGTGGTTGTGGCTGTGGCTGTGGCTGTGGCTGTGGCTGTGGCTGTGGCTGTGGCTGTGGCTGTGGCTGTGGCTGTGGCTGCGCTTGGGGCAGTGCCTGCGCCAGTGCCTCTGCTACCGCTTCCAACAATGCAGGCTCCCCCGCCACCCCCAACCCTGCTCCCAACCCCTCCTCCCCTGCTCCCGCCACCGCCCCCGCTGCATCCGACCCGTCCTCTACCTCAGGCTCCTCCAGCATCTGAACCAGCAGCCCAGCAGAGGGTGCCAGCCCAAGGGCCCCGAGGGTGGCGTCCAGGTCACTGGCGCCAAATGTGCAGGTGGGGAAGGGCAGCGTCAGGGCGAATGAGGTGCTGCCAGCTGTCAGGTGCTGCTGCACGTGCTGGCGCACCTCGTGGAGGGTGGTGGTGGTGAGGAAGTCGGCCCTACAGGGGTTGATGCAGGGGTTTTACAGATGGATATTTTGATTGAATTTAAATCACATATAATTTCACATGAAATATAATTCCACAATAAAAAAACCAGGGGCCTGAGGAATGCTGCGATACCTCAACGAATAGGATGTACATTTGCATGGTACGGCATCAAGAGGTGATGCAAAGTGCAGGAGATCTGGAAACCTATACTCTATACATAGTAAAATGATTGGTATATATGCTTTCAAGTATCTACCTTGCTTTCTCCCCGTTGGGCAATCTGAAGCTCAGCTGCACCACAGCATCCTCCGCCACAGGTGCCCCATCAGCCTCCAACCCACCACCCACAACCGCATCGCCCACCACACCCGCCACCTCATCTATAGCTGGAATTGAAGGTCCCCGTGATTCTGACCCATCCCCGTCGATTTCCAAACCCTCCCCGGGTGTGGTTTCATCCCCGCCACCCTCCTTGGCCTGTGCCAGTCCCATCTGCGCTCCGCCGGGTGGGGGCTGGTGGGGTGTGCTTGCGGTGGGGTGGGGGGCGGGTGGTGTGGGGACTGTGGGGTGTGGGGTGGGTGGGGGGTGCTGTGCGTGTGGTGCTGGTGCCTGTGCTGCTTGCGGGTGCATGGCTGCTGTCTGCATCAGGCCGGCAAAAACCTGTGCTGCCACCGCCTGTAGCAGGAGGCGTGTGCACAGGTTTTCAGCTATGGTCCATGGAGTGTTATTGGTTCCATCGGTGGTGTGTGTGGTGAAGCAGGCAGGGTGGTGCATGTGGAAGGTGGTGGGGGGTGCTGTACACTTGTTTGCTGTGCACAGACACGGTCGTCACCTGTTTCTGCTGGTGGTATGCCAGCAAACCCTTGTTGAGGATCGCAAACAGCTCTGGTGCGGGGCAGGTGCCCTTGTGGGACGCCAGCACCGAGCCTTGCATGCCCACCAGCACAACCTGTGTGGAAAAAGCCCACAACACTTAGCAATGTGCGTGTTCGCGCTAACAACAAAGAGGTCAGGCAAGGGAAGAGTCACAGTGAACTAGTAGGGCAGAGACGTGTCACGCTGCCCCCTCACAAGGGGCGATAGGGTTGGGGCATACAACACCAAAAAATAAACATTTCTCGTGCAACCTGTATACTACATGCAGACGGTTCAACTGTCGGTGTCGAGACTGTACCGTTGGCAAGACATCTGTTGCAAACACGCTGCTCCTGAATGCCCTTGCGTCTGCAAAATAGTGCCACTCCAAGTCGTCCTCTAGCAGCAGAACGATCGTGTCCTTCAGCAAGGCCTGGAACTGGGTGGTTTGCAACATTCCAGTGACATCGTAGGTGGCGTCGTTGTCTCCTGTACCGGGCAAAAGGCGCTCGTCAGGTCTCGTCGGCATTCAACAGGGAGTGCGTTATGCATGCGAAAATGCATGCCACACCTTTCAGGACCACTAGCAAGGGCTTCAGCTGCGTTGCGCTGGCCTGGACGGCGTCTGCCACACTCCCATTGAAAAACGTCATACTTCTTTCAGTGCATGGGAGCTTGTGTTGTGAATCACAGGGCGATCAGCTGTTGATTAGACTGGATCACCCGCCCAGATCAAAGTATGAGTCTATGCTCCCTGCTGCCTGTGGGTGTTCCTCCGGGGGTGCCTGCGTGAGCTTGCTATCATGTGATACGCCTGTGGGTGAAAACAAAACCCTTTTTGTGAGTCTCGTCGACCAATTCTTTGGCGCCACCGTACCCGTTTGCTGTGTTACCCACCACTCCCGGTTAACTGCTATATCGCATACAGCAGCTGGGCTAAGTGAAAGGGTGCAACAAAAATATAGACTTGGCTGGAACCTCGTCCAGTGCAAGCTCACTCAGGCTTAAGTCTGGTTTCGTTTGGGCAATCGATTGCCATCGTGCCATTGCCTGGGTTGGGTAGTGTGCATCAGGGGGCGCAAGGCGGGCTGGTGTTGCAATGAAGCTGTCTATACTGTCGCGTTCAGGGAGGGAGCTTGTGCCCGGTGGCCTGGAAGTACCTGAAGGGGTGCGCACTGGAGGATGGCAATTTCACCCTGATGCATGCATGCATTTGTTCAACTCAAACCGAAGCCGATGTTGCGGAACCAGTCTTGCGCTTAGGACTTTTCAGCTACTATTCAGCTCATAGAGTGTGCAAAGCATGCTTGGATGCGGATGCAACTGCCATCATCATCTGTACACATGCGTGCATCACATATATGCATGCATATCGACACCATTTGTGCTGCCACACGCTTCACACAGTATCAATGCGCACATATCAACACATCTACTGAGACGCACAGCACATATGCTTGCACGTACACGCAAGAACAATTTGCATGCCGTGGTGCATCGCCCATGTACGCATGGCAATTGCCTAGACTCAAGGCTGGTGCTTTTCTCCGGCCAGGCTACTGTGGAGGACCTCAAGAGCGCCTTTTTTGCAACCAAGAAGAAGTACTACCCAGAGAGGCAGCGCTTCAGCTTGCCCCCCAAGGCGGGAGAAAAGCGGGGCGTGGCCTTGGCTGATGGCAAGAAGCTGTCGGACTTTGCGCTAGCGGACGGGTCTGTGCTGCAGTTCAAAGACCTGGGCCCGCAGGTATGGATCAATTTACCAAACGCAGGACACTCTGCATCCCATATGCAGGACACTCTGCATGCCACTCTGTGCTCTATGGTATGACACACGCCATGGTTTATTAATGAATCTGGGCTGCTCGAGCAGCTGGGTTCCTGCGCTGAAACCAGCCCGTTGTTGATGCTTGGATTCTCCTTGTCTAAGGGTTAAGTAACCAAACTAGTTTGAAACTCGTTGAAATCTCTGCACAGGTTGCCTGGAGAACCGTGTTCTTCTGGGAGTACTTTGGGCCACTGGTGGTTTACCCGCTCTTCTACTTCTTCCCCAATGTCTTCTACCCAGGCCACAGGTACGCTTGCACAATATAGAAAGGATAATATGCGTTGACAAACTGCACGCATGTCTCCACACCTTACCTCCCCTTGCAATTAACATGATATTTTGAAAGTGAGTGCACTGACCAATAGCCCTGTGCTTTCTTCCCGCACCTAGTCCAAACCCTAAACCCACCCTGCCCAGTCAGAACCACCCAAGCCATTGCATGCAGTAGCTCAACAATTTTGTACGCCACCGCAGTGTTCCCGAGAAGGCCCAGGTGCAGACCTTTGCGCTGGCGTACTGGAGCTTCCACTATGCCAAGCGAATCTTTGAGACCTTCCTCATCCACAGGTAACACCCCACGACACAGGCATAGCTGGCAATACCTAGGCCCTCCTCCTCTTGCTTCTGACCTACTGGGATTGCCTTCTAAATTCGATACCTAAACAGATTCAAATTAAAGGTGTACTGTCATAGATATATAAAAAGAATATCATTACAAAACAATTTGGCATTTGTTTGAGGAATAAATCAACCTCCATCCTCAATGAGATGGGAGCTGTATTTTCCTTTCTTGGTTTCAGGTTCAGCCACTCTACCATGCCGCTGTTCAACCTGTTCAAGAACTGCGGCTACTACTGGATGTTTGCAGCCTACGTGTCCTACTTCATAAACCACCCGCTGTACACCGCGCCCTCATGGACACAGTCGCAGGTGGCGCTGGTGCTGGCGGTGCTGTTCCAGCTATGCAACTTCAGGTATGCATGCACGACCCGCACACTGGCCATATATGGCACAGGAACATTTGCCTGCATGCCGCTCAGTTTTGTTTTCAGGCACAAGAACCACTGCTTTTTCCCTAGGGGATATGTTTCAAGTCAACAGGAAATGGCATAATATATTGATAATGCTCGGATTTCCCACTGTGCAAAAGCGTTTTGTGCAGGCCTTTCCCCCTCCACTTCTGAATAATATATGTGCTTTTGCAGGACGCACCTGATCCTGAAGAACCTGCGGCCAGCGGGGTCCAAGGAGTACGCCATGCCCAAGGGATTCCTGTTCAACTTTGTCACTTGCGCCAACTACACCACCGAGATCTACGCATGGGTTGCATTCACGGTGGCCACCCAGACCCTGGCCGCCTTCTTCTTCACCGCTGCGGGCACCCTGCAGATGATCCCATGGGCGGTGGCCAAGCATAAGCGGCTGCGCAAGGTGAGGCCAGGTCATCACTAGACCCGGCAGGTTGTGGTTAAGATGGGTTTTTGAAGAATGGGGAACGTCAGGGTATTTGGACCATTTTTTGGTGGCGATGCTTAGTTGCGCACCATTAGCCAAAGCACTGCAGCATTCACCCTGCATATGATCCCATGGGCAGTGGCCAGGCACAAGCGGCTGGCAAGGTGAGGCCATTGCCGGGGTTAGGTTCTAGGGTTATCACTAGGTCTGGCAGGATGGAATCAATGTGGCTTGTTAACGAATGAGGGGGTTGAAGAACATCAGTTTGGGTGGCCCCCCAGACCTAGCGGCCTTCAGATGCTCCCCTAAACCCTAAATTTTAAACCCTAAAACCCTAAACCCTAAGCATTTCTTCCCCTGGGCAGCGATCAAGCACAAGCGGCTGCACAAACTGGCCACGGGTTAGGATGGCAAATGGCTTGCTGTTCCTTGATATATAGCAAAATTCAAACCGAGTCCTGCTTGGCTGGTGTGTGCAGTTGTTTGACGGCCAGGAGGGGCGCCCCAAGTTCAAGCGGCCATTCATCATCCTGCCACCCTTCCTGTGAAGCCCCTACTGGGGAACTAGCCGGGTGCACATGTGTGGTGGAGCTCAGAGGCCCACTTCATGGGAGCCTGCAGCAGGAGGACGTATTACGACGATGTGGATGTGGAGGGGATTCGTGTACTATGGCCCCTGAATGATGTTATGGCGTGGGGGCTTGAGCACATGGGACCAAGTCTCGTGGCAGGCCAATGGGGTGCGGTTTGTTGGCTTGAGCCATATGCTTGATGCAAAAGCTCTGGGCGTCGTGTGTGGGTCCACCAGCAGCACAGCTGTCACGTGGTGTGCTTCTGAAAATGGGGGCAGCAGCAACTGGTGGGTTTGTTGAGCGCCATGACATCGGGCAGCACGCATGGCGAGTTGCTGGGCGCCTGGGCATCAGGTGGCGAGGCTCGATGCTGCCGTTTATGGGCTAGGATTGCTGCACCCGACTTAATTGTGTATGGGAGCAGCTGAGACTCTTGCAGGGGGGTGGTTTGTATCGAATGCATTGCCACAGCAGTGTGCTGGGCAGTCAGGGGAGTGCATGTGTTGAACGCACAACACATGAATTTGAAGGGTATCGTGCAAGTGGTCTGGGGAGCTTTGTACGTTTGTACATTTAGTAGGGAGGAGACACAGACGAAGACTCTTGTGAACTTACCCTACAGGGTTTTGTAAAATGATTTGTAACACGCATACATGCATCGGAGACTTTCGACAGTATTCAAGCGGCCGCACAGGCCGCATTATTTGCTGAATATGCCTGTAGCATTCTTCGCCCAGAGTTTAGAGGGCACTAGCTAGTGCCAGCGTTCCAACTCACGAGACCAGGCGTGAGCTCCCCTGGGGAGGTGCAAAGCCATGGCCATGCAGGCGCTCCGCCGAGCGCTTCAGCTTTCTGCAAGCAGGTCTAGCGGTCAGGCGCGTGGGTTTGTTCGCACGCCTACAAGCATGGCCCGAATGTGGTATGTGGGGAATGCCTACTTGGTGAAAGTCCCGCCAAATTGCCTGTACCGTGACGAAGTGTACACCATAGAAGAGGCCTGTCTTGTGTACTACAACGAGGACATAAAACCTTCAAGGTGTGCGATCGCCTGTGGTCCGAGTATACGACAAAGGTGTGGGCCAGGGCAAGGCTGGACTGGTTCCCCCACCCCCAGTGTGGACCAGCAACTCCAGACCAGGGGCAACTGACCGAGGAGGAGGTTGACCACCTGAGGAAGTTCAAGGAGAAGCTAGAGGAGCTGGGGCTGGCCCAGCATATCACTGAGGAGGGCTGGTGTCACGTGGAGTACGAGGTCTAGTAAGCGGACAAGAAGGTTGTCTATTGGCTTTGCCTAGCTGCGTAGCTGTAACCCGTGACAGAGGTAGGAATTGCAAGACTAAAGTACCTATGGGAAACAAACCAATGCAACACTAGAATGCTCAGAGCCTGGCAACTCCTAGCTCTGTCTAATGGGTTATTGTCAGCCATCCCATTTATTGTCAGACATAGCTAGGAGTTGCCAGTCTCTGAGCAGTCTAGTGTTAGATTTGGTATGTTTCCCATAGGTAGGTTGTTCGTTTTTCAGCTATCATCCTGTGTGCTATATGGCTGAGATGGTTACGTATGGTATACCGTCCAGGAGTTGTTGTTACAAACTGGCTCTACCCTAGCCATGAAGGCTGAGAGAACGTTTTGCACCTGAATGTGCGCACCAGCGTAAAACCAGGCTCTACCTGACCCTAGCCTAGGGTGTGTATATACAATTTGGAATAAAACTTCACACGCTCTAGCGTTCATATATGTCCTGTAACGACAGACCCCACGTGGTTCCCAGGGGCCTGGGAGCCGAGGCAGGCTGGTGCACGCAACAGCCGCAGCTCTGAATACTCTCACACTCCCAGCAGTCCCCCATTACCCGCATACATGCAGGTGGCAGGTGGTGGGCTGTGCGCTACATAGCATGTATGCTGCATGGCGCAGAGGCTCAGCAGAGGCTGGCCACCGCTGCCCCACACAGTTCACAGGCCGCAACAGCATGCATGGCTTGCCAGGCCCAAAGTGCACGCTCTACGTGTATGCATGCAGGGGATGTGTACAGGATGGTGCCTCTCGGGAGTTGGAGGGCTATCAATCTGTATGGATACATGCACCATCAGTTCATGATTTTTGCACTGCCGGATGCTTGTTACTGAGGAATTCATCCGGCAAGAGAATGCTGCAGTAATGTCAAACTCTGTTGCAACGCCCAATTGGTGGGCTCCCTGATGCTCCATGAGCGTCACAGTGTAAAGTGACCAACTGGTTGTTAGGGTTTTAGGGTTTTGTTGGGCTGATAGAACGGGCGCCCTCGGACTGATTCCTATCGCCCTTTGCTTCAATAGAACAGGCAAAGCCTGGTTTAAAATTCATCTACTGGGCGCCAAATTACCCGCACCTTGCACCTGCAGTGCTGGTTTGCAAGCTTTTTGGAAGAACCCGTGAAACGTGGTGATTTATTCTGGACATGCATGCATGCGCCTCCTCAGCAGTGTCACCAAGCGTATTCCCCAGGGTGAACGAGATGAGTTCAACCAGTTTACCTAAATAGCGGCCAGTGCACGGAATGTGACATCAGCGCATACTGGTGACGCTGGCCACACTTGCCATGCATGTGCTGTTTCACTGACAAGGGTTGCCCTGGCGTAACAGCAACAGATCTATCGCAACAGATCTACTGTTATTCACCGTTTTTGAAACATTATACTGTCTTCTGAGTAGGAAAAACAGCTGGACGGTCGGGTTGGGGTGGAGCCTCTGAAAGGACCATGGAACCAACTTCTGAACCAATTGCAAACACCACATCAGGCGGTGCCCCGCCCTGTAATGACCCCTATTGCTACAACACAACAGTGGAGGACTCGGATCTGGTGCAGGCGTGAGTCTACATACAACGTGGTGCTTTAAAGCTGCGATCTTGACCTGCACTTGTGCAGAATCCCCAGCTGGTCACCACCACTGACCGTTGCAGGTTCATCACCAACTCGTGCCTTGGAGTCCTATGCTTCGTGGGCTTTTGGGTGTTCAGAGGGAAGTTTAAGCTGTACCAAGCTCGGCTGGTATGTGCAATGCACCGTCTCCTCATTAACACCATTTCTCTTTGGCAGGCAGTGCAAAACACCCCAATACGTGCTTCAGGTTGTTGCTCTGCCAGTTTTAAATATCCTTGTTGTACTGCTCTTGTGTAGGAGCTTCCAGAGGTGGCAGTGCGGCCACCTTCCATGCAAACAAGCGGGTGGGCGTTATTTTGGTGAGTGTAACCTTGATTGGGCCGGTGGGGGGGTGGGGGTGGGGGTGGGGGGGAAACCCTAAACGCTGTGTGTCAGTACACCACTTGCTTGGTGCCAGAATTACGAGGTGAAAACAGTTAATTATGAGCCCATTCTGTTTCAGGTCCTGGCTCCCCCCTGTCTTCTCTATGAGCGAAGAGGACTTCGTGGAAACTTGCGGGCTTGACGCCATGATGCTGGTCAAAACTGCACAGCTGGGCATGGAACTATTTCTGCCGCTCAGCTTTCTGGGGTGTTCCGTATGTAAGTTGGAATGCGTAATTGCTGTTAAATTTATTGAAGCCTGCATTGCATCCGTGGAAGTCCTGAAATAGCATTATAACAAATATATACTGGTTTAGAAAAACAAAATGTTGGTTTGCAGTGTTGCCAGTGAACGTTACTGGAGGATCTGACGCAGCCTCTGTCACCAACACCGACACTATGATGTCGCTGACAATCTCCAACCTCCCAACTGGCTCCAACAAGATGTGGTACGGTGGAGATTACGCGCCTGTTCAAGGACAGGCTGTGTACATAGTTATTTAATTTCCTTGTTTATGGTGGACATATGGGTTTGCGTGGGAAGATGCTGACCCTGTCATTGCTTGCCTGCATCTCACCGCCATTGTCAAATCGCTCTTCCATGGATTGCGCTATCACATTTGGACGATCACATTGTGGTTATCTTTTCTGAAGCGCGTTGCAATGGCAGGTTTCACGTGGTGGTCTGTTGGATCTTCCAGCTGTACTGCTGCTGGCTGCTGACCCTGCATTACAAGGTGAGTTCAGCTTTGCATTGAGCACATCTTTGGCATGATTTGGAAGCCATTTCACACAGCTTTGCATTGCACGCACCATGGGCATAAGTTCAAATCCAGTGTCACAATGCTGTCTGTCTTGTGACACACTTCTTGATGCAGGGCTTTGTCAAGCTCAGGCAAAAGTTCATTGCTGACAGCATTCGAATCGATGCGGCTGTGGGGCGGTCTGTATCCCTGGGACGACCAAGTGTTATCCAGACAGAAATGGTATGCATTGCCTTGGCCGACTTGCACAGCTGAAGCTAATTCTGATTGTAAATCCATGTTGCACTTGTGCGTACAGGGATCGGTTTTGAAGGGCACTGCTAATGCCTCTTCTATTCACGTGTCAACGCCAACCCTGGCTGCACCTCATGACAGCCCACAGCCAGCCGAGGGTGAAGGGCCGCCTCCTCGTGGTGGAAAAAATGCAGTTGCTGGAGCATCTGTGCAGCAATTGCAGGATAAGCCCAGGGCAGGTGGACACGGCAGTAAGCCTACTCATATTGAAATGGCAAAGATGTCCAGCCCTTCATACCCTGTTGCTGGTTCTGAGGATGGTTGTTTAGAGGAGGATGGTCAAGATCTCACAGCCATTCCAGTGACACAGGCCACAGAAACGCAGCAATTAGAGGGAGAGGAGCTCCTTGGGTATGAAGCCAGCAGCGGCTTTGATGCACCCAACGATGGTGAGTACCGCGTGTGGTTGCAAATATACTATTGCTGTGATTTTCACAAGACCCATTTTTTGTTCCACTCCTGGCATTTAAATGAATTTCAGGTTTGTTCAGCCTTGTGGTTATGCCCGTGCCGTGCGGGCATTCCAATCGTTTCTGACAAGTATCCTGGTAATCAATACGCTCAAACCATTGTTATTCTCATGCAGTGGGCTATGGTGTGGTGAACCACTACTGGGACGCAAAGCTCGGTCACAGCCCTGAACTGCACGCACGCAAAAGCGTGCGGTTTCGAAGGGCCGTGGTCGCTCAGCTTCAGAGCGGTGAGGTAGTGAAGGCGAATGCGCAGCAGTATGCCCTGCTGGTGTTTGATGTGCCAGAGACAGGGACCGCAGGGGGGTGCGTTCCCGCTCGTTTAATTAAAAAGATATATCATTAAAAAACAATATAAACTTACGACATATGATTTTAATTTGTGGTTCCCAGCAATAAGTACTCTTGGATGAGATGTTTGTTACAACAAGCCATTCTGTGCTTGCAGCTCACTGTTTGCAGTCCCTGGGAGTGGCTATATCTCGGTAGAGGGTGACTAGTGCACTCAGAATCTCTAATAAATGCTAGTGCATAATCGCTATTATGGGGTTCATCAGTTGCGACTGTACATTGCAGGCTGTCAGTGTCCTTTTACGAGTTCCTCGCCAACCTGGTCAAGTCCTGGAAGCGCAAGTGGCAACACAGGGACGAGGCACTGGGCGATGATGAGGAGTCAGCGGGGCCTCCTGAAAGAGACCCAGTGGAGACAGTGAAAGGTACAAAAGTTGCCGCTAAAGACCTGTATGCATGTTTCCATTGATGGCACAATCAACAAGCAAATGCCACAGAATGGCCTCGTCGCCCTTGAGGGCTAGCCATTTGCATTGTACCAGCGCGATGCAATACAAGTAAAAGGCAATGGTAATTGCCACGGGTGGCCATAACATGTTCTGCATTAGCAGGCATCACCAGCTTGCTAATCACAGTTGTGCAAGTAATGGCAACCCCACACCCCATAAATCCATTTGCTTTTTCAATGTATTATCCCGTTATTTTATTTGTGTTTGCACCCATGTGGCCCCAGGCGGTGCCAGCCTTGGCCAGCCCGATACCCTGACAAGGGCCAACCTGGCCATGATGCGCTGGCGCAAGAAGACCACCACCGACTTCAAGCCCCAGGACAGCCTGGCAGAGAAGAGGCTGGCAACCCAGAAGACGCGCATCCGCAACCTGCACGCAATCTTCCACGACCTCTTTGGGGACACCTTTGACCAGTTTGTGCCCATTTATGATTATCAGGTGGGGTGACCTATGGGATGTGGGTGACCTATGGGATGTGGCTGAGAGCTTGTCAGGCCATTGTCATCTCGCCCAATGTCAAGCCAGCAAACACCACCAGCCTGTGCAATGACACCACAGCAACAGTTGGTGGTGGTGTCATATGGGCCTTGAAGCCTTTCCAGAACTGTGATTATAGTTATTATTTGCGATTGTGATGATGATTTTGATAATTCTTGGGATGTCGGATACTAATTGTGATTCTCATTTTGCTTTTTATATGTGTTTTGCAGGAGGTGGAGTGTCTGCTGTGGAAGTGGGATGCTGCGTACAGTCGGCTGGAGTTTGCGCAGTGGCGACTGTCACAGTCAAAGGACAATACGTAAGAACCTTGGGGTAGAACCACTACAAACGTTAATGACTACTTATTGCAGTTGTTGCGCTTTGCGCTGTTATTGGCAGTGACATCGGCATTGGCATTGGCATTGACACTGTAGTTAAAGAATGATCATCATTTTTATTATACATATAAATAGATTGGTATACTCCCTGCAGGCGCCCCATGCACCGCTCTGGCTTCCTTGGCCTGTGGGGCCCCAAGGTGGACAGCATCGAAGGGCACACCCACGCTGTGGACCAGCTGGAGCAGCGCATACTCACCGCGCGCGCACGCACCCTGGCAGGCCCGCCCTGCCCCACCTTCATCGCGCTGTTCAAGTATGCCAACCCCCAAATGCACAGGCAAACGCCACATGTCGGCATGAGCATGCCCAGTGCCCAGTCAATGTCAGCTGCGAGGGCGAATGTATCTTGACATATTTGCAGCAATGGCCACATTGCGCCCACAACACACATTCCCCTCCTCACCCACCATCCCCTTACTCCCCCTTGCAGCTCCCAGCTGAGTGCCAGCGTGGCTGCCCAGTCCAACCTCAACCCCAAGGACGAGCACCCGTTTGCACTCACAGCACAAACTAGGCATACCCAATTGCACCCCCGCTACCATACTCCACACACACCCAGTCTCGAAACCCCATAATCCACCCCACGCTCTTGACCCCTCCCTCTCCAAAACACACATTTTCACCCCTTGCAGCTCTCAGCTGAGCGCCAGCGTGGCTGCCCAGTCCAACCTCAACCCCAAGGACGAGCACCTGTTTGCAGCCACAGCAGAGCCTAGGCACCACCATTGCACTCCCGCCTCCACAGTCCACACACACCCAGTCAAACCCCACTCCCCACCCCACGCACCTGACCCCTCCCTCTCCAAAACACACCTTTTCACCCCTTGCAGCTCCCAGCTGAGTGCCAGCGTGGCTGCCCAGTCCAACCTCAACCCCGAGGGAGAGCACCTGTTTGCAGCCACAGCAGCACCCAGCCCCGAGGACGTGAACTGGCCTGTGCTCAAGTACACCTGGGTGCAGAGGGGGGTGCGGGGGCTGGTAGCGCTGCTGCCCATTCTTGCCATCATGCTGTTCCCAATTGGGGCGTTCACAGGTATGTGCATGAATAGTTGGCTAGTTGCATGCACTGCACCAGTCGAGTCAGCTAGCAGCCACCCTTGCACAGCGTGTGCCCAGCCCCGTTGATATGAGTTGGCCTGTGCTCAAGTACACCTGGGTGCAGAGGTGCGTGCACGCAGGGTTAGGGTTTTGGGTTTGAGTTGAGCAGCCACTGCAGTGCCAAGGATTGCATTTGATTGTTGCCTTGCCATTTAGGTCAAAGTTGTCGACCAAAATCAACCAACTTGGATCTGACCATGGTATAAATATGCCAGATGGCATCATTGCAGTAGTGAAAAGGAAAGAACAAATCATTGCAAGAAGGAAAATCAATTGAAAAGTTTGCTCCAAAATATCAAAAAAAGGATTCATTTCTCGAGGTAATCTGAACATCTACAACACGTGCACCATTTTGAGAAACCATCGTCAGTAGGAACACGTACCCACTTACTAGTCCCACTGATCTCCCCCCACCACACACACACAATCCCACACAAACTTTCCCCCCCTTGCAGGCGCCATCGCCCAGCTGAACATTGCCCTGTGCGGCAACTCCACCAGCAACGACCTGCACAACGAGTGGTACTGCGCGCAGGGCAACCTATTCAGGCGCCTGCTCACAGCCATGCTGCCCTCCATCCTGCTGACGGTGTACCAGACAGTGGTGCTGCCGCAGTCGCTGTACTGCATTGCGCAGGTGGGTGGGCGGGGATAAACCCTAGGTGAACCCTAGCACTGCCTTGGTGGAAATGGGTGGGCAGGGGAAAACATTAACAGAACCCTAGCAGGTGGATCACCATCTGGTGTCGGTGCTGCCGCAGGTGCGTACTGCATTGCGCAGGGGGGTGGGCAGGGAAAAGCCTTAGGTGAACCCTAGCACTGCCCTGATGGTGGTGGTGTGGCAGACTCCACTGCTTGGCAGATGGTGGGGGGGAGGAATACCCTCCCAGAACCCTAGGAGGTGGGGCAGTGGCCTTGCAGCAGTGCTACCACTGGTGTCTGTGTGTGGGGTGAGACCCTTCCCTGGGGTTCCCCGTCTCAATCCAGTGCCCTGCCACCTGTCACAGGTCGAAGGGCGCCACGTGTCGCTGAGCGCGCTTGACCTGCGCATCGCCCGGCTGTACTACTACTGGGATGTGTTCAATGTGTTCCTGGGGGCGTTGCTGGGGGGTTCGGCGCTGAGCCAACTGGGGGCGGTCATCAGCAATCCAGGTGGGGTTTGAACTTGTAGGTTTTAGGGTGTAAGATGCAGGGTTTGGGCTGGTGGGGGGGTCGGCGCTAAGCCAGCTGGGGGTTGATGATCAGTAAACCCATGATGAAATGGTCCTTGTCTCCATCCGTTCACCCCGCAACACCCCCCTACCGTACGCGTCTGTATCCCCACTCCACCCCACCCACCCCACCCCCGCAGGCAACCTGCTTGAGCAGCTTGCCACCGCCATGGTCACCACATCCAACTTCTTCCTCAACTACATCATGTACAGGGTGCTGGTCATGCTGCCGTTTAAGCTCTTCTACCCGCACGGCCAGGTGTTCTTCGAGATACTGAGGTGGCTGCACCTGTGGCCAAGTACGTGGTGGTGGCGGTGGTGGCGGTGGCGGTGGTGGTGGTGGTGGTGGTGGTGGTGATGGTGGTGGCAGGGGGGAAGGATGAGGAAAATATTACTGTGCAGATATGCCCTCCTGCCCACCCACAATACTGCGGGACAGCGCTGAGCAAAACATTGTCGTATTTGTTTTGTAATCAAAACCCGACTCCTTCCTTGCAGCCCTGAAGAGCCCCAAGCAGCGCTCCCAGCAGGTGCTGTGGCGCAACATGCGCATCGGCAAGGAGGTGGGCGTGCTCATGCTCATCTACGTCATGGCGCTGTCGTACGCGGTCATCGCGCCGGTCATTCTGCCCTTCGCGCTGTGCTACTTTGCGGGGCTGTGGGTGGTGTGGCGCTACATACTGCTGTGAGTGTGTGGTGGGGTGTGGTATGGTGAGGGGTGGGGTGCTCAACTGCTTAGGGGTGGGGTGTGAAGGCACTGAGTAGATTTAGGGCTACTTTGCGGGGCTGTGGGTGGCGTTGCGTTACATACTGCTGTGAGTGGGTGGCGTGTGGGGTGGGGAAGGGTGTTGTCGATGTGGTAGCATGTGGTGGGGTGTTGTGAATGTGTTGGGTGGCGTGAGTGGCGCAAAGGGTGCTCGGCTGCATGCTGCTTTGCGGACCACAGGTTGCCGGCCAATGCTGCGCAACCTGAACCCTAAACCCTAACCGGAAATCCTACACACCAAAATGGAACACTCTAAACCCTAAACCCAAAGTGCTGAACCCTTCCTCCACCCCCTGTGCAGGTACGTGTTCCAGCGCTGCTACGAGTCCGGCGGCGTGGTGTGGGTCTTTGTGTCGCGTGCCGTGCTGGGCTGCTTGGCTCTCATGGTGGTGTTCACTGGCGCGGTGCTCTACACCAAGGAAGGCTGGGTGCAGGGCAGTGTCATGCTGGCCTCCAGCCTGCCATTCCTGGTGGAAATGGACAGGTGAATGGGGATGGAGGGGGTGATTCTGCTGTGTATTGGTTAGAGCGTGTGGGGTGTGGGGTGAGGATGAGAATGGATCCAGTGGATTATACATTGATGTTTCCATTTTACAGTAAAGGTGTGGAAATCAGGCTGGGCAAAATGCGATACAATTTTTTTCGAAATTTCCAGATTTTCCGATTCGGAATCATAGCATTTTCATGTACATGTGCATCACCTTGGCAAGTCATCTGCACCCCCCGTAATGTATAAAAATGAATTCATTCCCGCAGGTACTTTGAGATTCGCTTCCGCGCTGCTGTGCGCGACTTCCCCTTGACCATGCTTAGCCACGCCCCCCGCGCAAACGTGGACCCAGCCACATACACACAGCCTGCGCTCAGGGACGGGTCGGAGGGCTGGTTCCCCGAGATAGGCAAGGCATGGCAGTACTACGGGGTGCCCCTGTTCACATTGTAGGGTGGGGTGTCCTTAGTGACATATCCTTGTTATATTTATTGCGACTTTTATTTGTTCCCACCCTTTCTTACCATCTTTAGAACTTTCCTTTTCTTCTTTCCTTGCAATGCTGTACGGCCAATATTTCGCATCGATTGCAATTAGATACCACCTGTGACATACGGAATTCTTTGCGACCGATGGCACTGTGAAAGGACAGCAGTTATGTTGCAAACATAACCGCTGTCCTTTTGCATGTATTGCTCCTTGGCGTGATATGGCACCAGCCAATACCACCCAGCTTGGGGCCCCTTCTTGTACTTGTAAGTGTGGGGGTGGTCACTGCTGGGTAGGTGCTTTTTGAAAGATAAGGCGCATGGGCAGGCCACAGTGCGAGGCCAGGTGCAACAGCTGTAGGGTTCGAAGTTTAGGGTTTTCGTTGTACGGGTGGTATGGGACACAGGCGCACAAGATGTGGCCTGCCCAGTGTGGGTCCAGGTGCAACAGCTGTCAAGGGTAGGGTTCCTAGGTCTATGGTTTATTTGGGCAGGGGACAGGCGCAAAAGCTGTGGCAGTGGGAGGGTGGCTGCTCTTGTGCAACAGCTGCAATCCATGTTGGCATGCGCAAGGGCCCTTGTGTGCCCCACAAGGGGTGGGCAGGCACCTGGCCGATTATGCACAATGTGATCCCCTTGTAGGACCTGACGAACGGTGCAAACCGGATTTAATCTAATTTAGCCTAAGGGTGCAGCCCTTTTGTGGGCCTTGGGCGTACTGTGTCTCTGTGTCTCTTTCCTTGCAATCTGAAGAGGTGGTGCATGTGGTGCCAGCAACACCTTGGAGTATTTCTCATCTGGTTTTGGGTAATTTTTGGGTGACCCTACCACCTGCCAGGTGGCTTCTCTGGATTTGTCATTCGGAATAATTTTCGCCGCTGTAATCACTTCAGATCAAGACTGCACCTTGATGGAACCTGATCCAAGCTCCTCTCTAAGAGCCAATTTGGCTCTTAGAAATTCTCATGATCAGTCCGGATCATCTTGCCTAGGAATCCCAAAAGGCAGATGTTGACATAACGGTTTGGTCGACATTCACCTTGCGCTGTTGTCCATTGGTAGGGAGAAGCCTAGGACAACGACAACAGCAGTCGACGTTACTGCTCATCCCACATCCGTTCTGTATATATTGGCATTTGCTTCAAACAAGGGCGCTCGTCACATGCATGCATGCATTTGCAATTGTGCACCAGCCTCCCCGCACACTCCGAGAGAACGCCCATATCATTGAGAACGCCCATATCATTGATATCCCTCAAGGCTTCACGGCTTTCGGCTTGTCGTGGTCCATCACGCAGCGGCCTGCCTTTCTGCGGGCTTCCCGCCTTTCAGAGTGGGGTTTCCATGCCTAGCCTGTGATACTCTGCGTAGTAGAGGTAGCAGCGTTTCGGCCTAGGATGGATACCCTGGCGCGAACCTCGGAGTTACAGGGCCAGGAGCCGGTGCTGGACGGTCGCCACACGTATGAGGGGGCCACTGCATTCGTGAATGTGAACACCCGGCGACAGGACGAGGTCGCTGAGCTCATTGCTGCGGAGCTTGAGAAGCTTCGGGTCGACCCTGACCGCACACGCAAGGTGATCAATCATGCTCGCTGCTGCAGCTATCTGCCGTCCTGGTTGTGATGGGCTTCCCGCTAGATCTGCGCCTATGCATGCGTGTGTCGCCTCTAGATCTGGACCTAGCCGGTGTTGTCTGCGTTATGCCCTTTCCAGAAGACTCCTGTACCAATAACCTTGGAGCGTTGCAGTTCAGGCACACCCGATATCCTTCCTGCGCTTTTTGCTTGAAGGTTGTGTGTGGGCAACTGCCATGTCACTTCACTCTGTGACCTTGTTTTACTTGGCCATGCTCTATTGGTATTGCTCTAACTACAGCGGTATCCCAACCTATTCTATCCTATAGGTTATTGTGCACGAAGAGGAGGAGCTTGACCACGATGGCAAGCCCAAGGTCTCTGTGGTGGAGCTGGGCAAAGTGACCCGCACCAAGCGCAGGCTGATCGCTGAGAGGGTGCTTGAAACCAACGACCAAGACAACGAGAAGCTGCTGCAGTCAGTGAAGGAGAGGCTGACCAGGTACTGGACAGCCCGCCGCCTTGTTGGTATCCAGCCAAGGGGATCAGTTGGGCTTGCAGTAGTCTTCCCTGCGTGTGTCCTTGTGTGTGTCGAATAGCCAGGGTTGGCTGTGCGCATGCAATGGGTCAGAGCAATGCTGCCCACATCGCTCTGTATGCACTTGTACATATTCAAAGCCTTGGGAAGGTTCTTGCAGGTATCTCAGTCCACACGCAGTCAACAGTTCGTGACTTGAAGGCACATGCAGACTGGCTTGGCTCTACAGTATATGCATTGCCATTGAGCATCGCTTCACATGTGCCTGCAGGGCTGGCATCGAGCTGCGGAAGGTGGAGGTTCGTTTCCAGGACCTGAAGATAGAGGCGGATGTGTATGTGGGCGACAGCTCGCTCCCCACTGTCAAGAACAGCTTCAAGGAGCTTGCTGCGGTAGGGCGCTGGTTTGGGTTTTTAGGGTGTTAGGATGTGTATGTAGGGTTTAGGGTTTTGGGTTGCACAGCTTCAACCTCGACCGAAGGTCAAGGAGCTGGCCGCGGTGGGTGGCTGTTGGGGGTGTTAGGGTTTAGGATGCATGGGTAGGGTTAAGGGTTTGTATTGCACAGCCGAGGAGCCTCTTAAGCTGGCGGCAGGAAGGTAGTACTGCCTCAATCCAATCCAGATGCCAAAGCTTGTCTGGCACTGTTTCCATTGGCAGACGGTGCCCAATCAGTTTGCCGCTTACATTACTTTCGTGCTACCCACTTCCATGGCAGCCCATGTGGGTCACTAGCAAATATAAAAACTTGGGAAGACGCCTACATTTTTCAATTATTAAACCACTACTCCCAAACGTTGCAGAGGTTCCTACAGCCCGTGGGTCTGATGAAGGCCCACCAGCGCAAGCTGGACATCCTCAAGGGGATCAGCGGGGTGCTTAAGCCGGGGCGCATGTGCCTGCTGCTGGGGCCACCGGGGTCGGGAAAATCCTCGCTGCTCAGGGCACTGTCTGGCAAGCTGCGCACCCATGCCAACATCAGGGTGAGCAAACAATGCTGCATTCTTGAGCGTTTCCAATGTGTCTGTCGATGCGTTACGTTTGCTGATGAACTCGCTTATTTTGGAACGCAAGAAATATAGTTTGTGGAAGCCTCGTTTTGCTACTCATGACCACGCAGTGCTCGCAGGTTGCTCCTGACACCATGCCACAGGCTGCACATGCATAGCCCTGCAGTGACTTCTCCTGCCGCCAATGTCTTGTCCCGTATGGACACATAAGAAAGGAAGAAGGTGAATGCCCGCATGGGTGCGCAACAGGGTGCAGAGTTAGGGAGGCACAAGCGCAAACCAGACCCTACTGACCTCCCCTTCACCTATGCTGATATCACCCTTGTGTCCCCAGGTGAGCGGGGACATCACCTACAATGGCCTGCCCCTGTCCCAGTTCCAGGTGGAGCGCACAGCTGGCTATGTGGAGCAGGTGGACAAGCACCTGCCAGCCATGACCGTCAGGGAGACGTTTGACTACGCGGCGTGGTTCCAGGGGGTGGGACTGCAGGCAGGTGAGTGAATGCAACTGTCTTCTTTGTTAATGATGTACGCTGTGCGTTCCAGGGTTGAGAAGCATATGCAGCGTGGAAGTGCGCTGATTTCCAGCTTTGTTTTAGTGTATTGTACTGCTGTCAAGTTGCGAACAAGAGCCGACACCCACCCTCGAGCTGCGCACCTCAGCTGACGCTCAATTCTGGTTGCAGAGGAGCTGCGCGAGCTGAGGGAGAAGGAGAAGGCGATGGGGATTGAACCTGATCCCCGTGTGGATGCGTTCATGAAGGTAGGGGCACGATATCAAGACAGGATTTATATGGTGGCTATGGTAACAGGCAATGGCATCACAGTAAACAGGAGTATACGCCTAGGCTGCTGCTGTGGGTGCATGCTCCAATCATGGTGTTACAAATGATGGAGTACAAGTAAAGTACACGATAGAAGCATTTGTAAAAGTGGGCATCACTGCCTGCCCAGGCTCAGTGCTGTAAATGATCTCACATGTTGTGGACATTGGCTCTGCAGTCAGATCTCCTGACTTTCAAATCCTCAGGGCCCATGCAAGAGTGCCAGCTCCCCAGCGACCATCAAGGCTGCGCTATCTGTCTATCTATCTACACTGCGATAACCCTCAAACACGCCATGTGTTCCCTGCAGCTGCATGCCAACAAGGCTGGCAAGTACAGCGTGGCCACCGACATCATCCTCAAGATCCTGGGGCTGGACATATGCGCTGACACCATCGTGGGCAACGAGATGGTGAGGGGCATCTCAGGAGGGCAGCGCAAGAGGGTGACCACAGGTAAAATCTGGATGTGACTGACTGGAGATTCTATTGGTTGCCACTCTAAATTGGTTCTGCATCGTGCAAGAGATCACGCTTAGCCCAAAATCGCGCTTTTTGCCTAAAATTTTGCCTAAAATCTATCAGATGCAGTAACCGCGGATACTGTTTTCACTGGTGCTGCAGCAGCCTCCTTCAACTCCAGTATCATGTCAGTGTGTGGTTGGTAGCACTGGTGCTGCAGCAGCATACTGCAGCTGAGTGTTATATCGATATGACACTCAGCTAATGAGTTGATCAGTGTGACTGATAGCTTCCTTGTGTGCTGCAGGTGAAGTGGTTGTTGCATCCATGAACAGCGCCTTCTAGATTGCATCTGCATCTAAGACTTATGAGAGTACATCATTTTATCCCAGTGGTGATGTTTACTGGTGCTGCAGCAGCATACTTGAGCTTTGTGTCATCTCATTGTGCTGTTCGAATGATGGCCATCTTGTGCGCTGTAGGTGAAGTGATTGTTGGTCCCAAGAAGGCCCTCTTCATGGATGAGATCAGCACGGGGCTGGACAGTGCCACCACCTTCCTCATCACCAAGTGCCTGTCAAACTACGCACACCTGCGGGACGCAACAATCCTCATAGCGCTGCTGCAGGTGAGGTGGTCGGTACCTGTTGCCCAGTCATGGCACTGCCAGGGCACAAGTCCCCTTTTGCACATACAAGTTGTGTAAATCTCACAGCTAGGACCTTGATGGCCTCTCTCAGTGGAGGAGTTTGACAGTAGAATAGTCGCACAATGGACGAGCCACTTCAGATTGTTATTTGAGAGATCAATTGAATGGAAATTACCCGGGTACACAGTCATCACGACCAATCACCCAGCTAGGTGTGGAAGTGTAGGGCGTCATCTTGGAGTTGAGTCATAAGGTGGCTTAGGATGTACCCAACATGATTGCGCATTGCTGAACAAGGAGTGGCTTGAACAAGTGTGCGAGTTTGTTAGCTGCCCCCAGACATACTTGTCCAAAATATCTCGGAATTTGTCAAATCCCCACACCTAGCTAATCCCCAACAAGAAACAAAACAACTGCATTGCCCACTGCGCCTCAAATCTTGTTGTCTTCCTGCGCAGCCTCCCCCAGAGACATTCGAACTCTTTGATGATGTCATGATGATGGCAGCAGGCCACATCGTCTACCACGGGCCCAGGGACCAGGTCATGCCATTCTTCGAGGGCCTGGGATTCTTCTGTCCCCCAAGGAGGGGTGTAGCAGATTTCATCCAGGACGTCACACTGCCAGGTACTACCGCGAGTGGATTTTATAATCCAATGGCATTTTAGCCAGCAGCACACTGAAAGTCAGTATTCAAGCATTGGACATGTGATTGATAGCCAATTTAGAGTCTGACGGGTGGCAAATGATCATTGAGCACATGTTTTGTATGCTCTAATGTCTGCCTTGTATACTTTGGTTCGTGCGAGGGCATGTCTTTCAATGAATATGTGCAGCAGCTGTGGTATTCGCCACATGGTTCGATGGGCACTCAACTCTGTTGTGCAGTGGACCAGAAGCACTACCGCACTAACCCCAACTCCGAGTACGTGAGCGTGATGAGCATGATCAAGGCGTTCAAGGCTTCTGATCTGGGCAGGGCGCAGCAATCCCTGCTGGAATCCCCACTGGACATGTCTGAGGAGATGCGCACAAAGTCGCTGGTGTTCACAAAGTACGACGTGCAGCTTTGTTTACAAGTGTTTGGGGGAGGGGTGAAGGAGGGCTGACTGCACAGTGTAATTGCACCTACACGCGTGCTGCAGTGAGCATTAGGCAATTGTCAGGATTGCTGGGTAGATTTTGACTTGTACAAGTTGTGGGCCCATCTACTTTCAAGTACTCACTTGATTAATAGCGCATATGAGTGTCAAGTGTGAGATTGCCATGTCAGTGCAATCTCACACTTGACATAGCATGCTGGAAGCCGCACTTACCATTTTGCAATTGTTGCTGCAGGTATGGCCTTCCCTGGTACGGCGCCCTCCACGCCAACCTGTCTAGGGACTGGATGCTGACCCTGAGGAACACCTTTGCCCTCAAGGCAACCACGCTCCAAGTGGGATGGTACGTGGCAGCAGTAAACATTCCAGATTGGCCAGGGCCTGATACGGACAATAGCAGTACACATCGGCAAGGGTAGTAAGATAATAGGAGGACCTACTTTCATAATGGTAGTATTAACTTGTTACCTTGATGGTAGTAGTAACTTGTTACCCTTAATGGTAGTAGTAACTTGTTACCCTTGACACTGGGTAGCAGATGCCCTTTGTAGGGGAGGGATGAAATTGACGTTGCATGTGTGCCTTTGAGATGGGGGATGCGGGACTAAGGTCCTTAGTCCCGCATCCCCCATTTTTCGGGGTGGCGGTGGGGTCAAACAAGTTCCAGATCCTAGGTTTACAGGATTTGGGTCACTCACGAGCAGACGTTGAGGTTTTCCCGTTGATAATATGCTTAGCTGACATAATATGCGTGGTATGCGAATTGGTGTGAAGGAGCATATTGACAGGGAAAGCTGGGTGGTGCGCAGGTTTGCCTTCATTGTTGCCACTGGCTTCCTCAGGCCTGGCAAGAACAATGTGGGTGATGGGAACCTGTTCATCCTTGAGATGTTCACGTCAACCCTGGTGGCAATCTTCTCTGGATTCTCCATGGTAAGATTTTTAATGAACCTGGCTTTATAAGGCAGCGGTTACATATCAAGCCCTGTGTTGCGTGATTGAAGCTTTCAAGGCTGTTGAAAGTATAGAGTGTGACTGGTGTGCAAGTGGATGGCATCAGTACACTTCATGATCACATGCATCATGATGCAATGGCTGATCAGCCATTGCATGTTCATTCCGCACTAAATTAAATGCCTTGATGCTAGCAGGCATGACTGCACTATGAGGAGTAAATTCCTCCATTGCTTCAGGTGCCAGAGACAGTGTTTGGGCTGCCTGTGTTCTACAAGCAGAGGAACGACAAGTTCTACCCTGCCTGGACGTTTGCCGTGCCCAAGTTCATCCTGGACGTGCTCTTCTCATTCTACCAGGCCACTATCTACGTGCTCATCACGTACTGGGCGGTCGGATTCTCAAACTCTGCCGGAAGGTGCGTGCAATGCACAGCCAAATGGCTATTCGTGTGGCGGTTTTCATAGTATGCAAGAAGTCATGCCTTCACTGGAGAACAAAGCCCACACACCCAATTTCTTTCCAGTATCTTCTTCAATCACCTTCCCAAGCTGCTGTTGCTCCTTGACGCATGGATGCCAAACCCTTTGCAGACGTTTTTTGACCATGTCACCATGCTGTTCCTCAACACATACACCCTAAACCCTACCCAAAGCCCTACACCCTGTGCATGCAGGTTCTTCCTCAACTACGTCACCATGCTGCTCCTGTTCCTCAACACATACACCCTAAACCCTACGCCTAAACCCTACACCCTGTGCATGCAGGTTCTTCCTCAACTACGTCACCATGCTGCTCCTGTTCCTCAACAGCAACGCGCTGTTCAGGATGTGCGGGGCGGTGGGCAGAGACCCTGTGCTGGCAGCCACTGTGGGGGTCATGGCGCTGTTCTCGGTCATCTTTTCGGGGGGCATCCTGCTGGCACGCTGTAAGTGCAAAAACAGTAAATTCATATGAATATAATCGTACCGTTATTATCATTTCTTACTTTTTTAAAGTACTGAGTCACTCTGTGGTTGCGTATTCTTTGGGGGCATACTGCTGCAGGCTGAAAGTGCAAATTCTCTGAATAACGGTTGTCAATTCTAGCTGTATCTGCAGTCTATCGGTATCCACCCGTCTTCAAACACTTGTTGCTGCGCATGCAGTTCTGCCCACAACTGCCATATGAAATTTATCAGCATTTCTGCAGATTGTCTCAAGTCATTACGCTTGAGGAGCACAAACTGAGTCATGCTTGATCTTTCCATGCAGATGACATCCCTGGCTGGTGGATTTGGGCCTACTGGATATCGCCCATTGCCTACGGCATGCGGGCCATGTCTGTCAACGAGTTCAATTCACCCTCCTGGGACACGCCATACCAGTACAATCCCGACGAGCGGCTGGGGACTGTCGTCCTCACGGTAATAAATTAATGATTTTGTTGAGGATACCTATACGCTAAATAATGTCAACTGGTGCACATAGCAGTGACCTGCACCAGTCTTATTATTTGGTAAATCGTCCGCCCAATGTGTGTGATGTATGCGTCATGTCATAAACCACCAGTTCTGCGCTGTCCCAGCCTTGATTTTGAGGTCCTTTAACGAGCGTTGTTTGTGTTTATTTGATATTCATGTGAGGTCCTCTGAGTACCATCATGTTGTATGCCTGTTGGGGCATATTGCTGAGCTGTCCTGTATGCCGTGATGCAGAACTTTGGCATTCAGACGGGCGGCTTCTGGGTCCCCATCTCAATTGGATTCTTGATTGGCACCCTGGCAATCTTCCACCTGTGCACGGTGGCTGCTTACACCTACCTCTCATGTAAGGGCGCAAACCCTAAAACTTTGAAAATCAAACCCTAACCCTAATTCTACACCTCTTAGGTTGAACCCTCTTCCACCTGCGCACAGTGCGCACAGTCGCCTTCCAATTATGTGAGGGCGCAAATCCTAAGCCAAACCCTAGACGGCCTCCCTAAAGCCATGTTGCCCGTGTGGTTTAAACATAATTTTGTATATTTTTGCTACAAGAATTTACTTGTTTTGCAGTGGCCAATATTCGGAGATCATCTCATATACCACTCATCTCAAGCTGTAACCCCAAACCCTAAACCCTTAACTCACGTCTCAACTGCAGATCCGACGCGCGCGCCAACCTTCTCTGAGGAGGTGATGACAGCCCTGACCAGCGCCGATGGCTCCCAAGACGACCCCAAGGCAGTGGCCATCAACGTGCCTAAGGCAGTGCACGACTCGGACAAGGATACCGCGAAGGACTCAGGGTCCGATCACTCACCACCTACCACTGGGGACATGATACAGGTAACACCTCTGAAAGCCGTTTATGGACTGGCTGGATATTGTGTATGTGCATGTAATTGAAGTAATTCAAGTTCCTGCATTGTGGTACCACGTCGATACTGAAACTTTCGTTGCCTTGCACATGCCAACCCTGGCGTGAATTTATTATTTGATGTGATTATTGGTTTATTTGGCTGTCACAGGACTGTTCTTTAACAGTCTTGTGAGCCCAGGGTGGCTCCCTGAATGAAGCAATATTTTTTGCTGAATGCGACGGTCAATTAAACCTTGTAAATCTTGTACAGGCGACAACACCAGCCATCAAGGTTGATGACGAGCTGCTGGCCACCCTCACCCTGCCCTTCCAGCCTGTGGTCCTCACCTTCCAGAATATTCACTACTACGTACCGGCACCCGCTGGCGTGCAGGCCGAAGGTGGGTGAACTTTAGGGTTCAGGGTTTAGGGATTAGGGTGTGTAAGGTGAAGGTGGGCAGAATTGGCAAGTCCTTATATCAAGTTCTGACAGTACATTCACATGTTCAAATGCAAGAAATTAGACCTTTGAAAGGATATTGCAATTGGGCAGCAAATCCTATACCTTGCAAATCTCGTCATTCCCATATGGCAAATGTTGTCTTTGTTTTTAATCAAACAGCATCTTGGCCTGGCAGGCGGTCAGCTTGAGCTGCACAAGGGCATAGGGTACAGGGTTTAGGGTTTCATCAGGGTTTGTTGGCCTGCAGGTGGCCAGCTTGCGTTGCTCATGGGGATAGTTTATAGGATAGCGCTACAGAGTATAGAATTCAGGTTTTAATCAGCATGGGTTGGCCTGCAGGTGGCCAGCTTGAGCTGCTGAAGGGCATCAGCGGCGCCTTCAAGCCAGGGGTGCTCACTGCGCTCATGGGGGCATCCGGGGCAGGCAAGACCACGCTCATGGATGTGCTTGCAGACAGGAAAACAGGTAGGCTAGGGTGGGGGTGGGGCTGGGGGCTGTAGCTAGGGCCTGGGGTAGGGGTAATGCACAGCATGGGATGACAGACAGAAAGCCAGATGCACTAGATCTGATAAGTACATGCTGCATCTTACATGGAAGGGACAGAGGAACGCATGTCACACCCTTACGTGTCCCTACCAAACACTCTGTTATGTGCTTTGCATGCGATGCAGTCAAGGCCAGTACTTTAGCACAAGCTCAGCAACTGATGATGGGTTGGTTAACGGCTCAGCTAGAAGCATATCACAATAAATTGTATCATTACCAAATACACCGTCACCCCACCCCCTCTTAGATGGCAATTTCGTGGGCGATGAACGGCAACCTCAAACCCTAAGCCCTAACGGCTAAACCCTGAACCCCACCCCATCTCAGGTGACTAGATCGAGGGTGACGTGCACATGAACGGCTACCCCAAACCCTAAGCCCTCAACCCTCAACCCTGTCACCCCACCCCCTCCCCAGGTGGCAGGTTTCGGGGCGACGTGCGCATAAACAGCCACCCCAAAACCCTAAACCCTGTCACCCCACCCTTGCACAGGTGGCAGGATCGAGGGCGATGTGCGCATGAACGGGTACCCCAAGACCGCCCCCAGCCTGGCGCGCGTGATGGGGTATGTCGAGCAGGGGGACATCCACTCACCCCAGACCACCGTGGAGGAGGCGCTGTACTTCTCTGCAGCGCTGCGCACCGAGCGCAAGCTTCCAAAGGCCGAGATCTACAAGTGGATTGAGAGCGTACGTGCAATCATATCAGCATTGGCACAGATAATGGAAAATTAAAGCAAAAATGCTGCCATGACCATTCTCTCAAAAGAAAACGGGCCTGGTTCATTTGACATGAGCTGACCTGGCTATCAGGACAGGTAAGTATAAAGTATTACCATTGTGGTAATACTATGATAGACGGACAAAGTAGTTTACCCTGTAACCTAATTGTGCAAATCAAAGCCCTAAATATCCTGTCCCATGCAATGGACCTCATAGACCTTGGGCCGCTGGGGGTCCCCGGGATGTGGTGGGGCTGCCAGGGTCAATTGGCTGACCGTGACCCATGCCATGTGGCCCTAAACCCTAATCCCTACACCCCTGCCCCAGGTAATGGAGCCTGTTGACCTCTCCACCCTGAAACCTGTAACCCTAAACCCTGAACCCCAAACCCTAAACCCTGAACCCCAAAACCCCTGCCTCAGGTGATGGAGCTGGTTGACCTGTCCATCCTGCGCCACGCCCTGGTTGGCCTGCCAGGTGTCAACGGCCTGAGTGTGGAGCAGCGCAAGCGCCTGACCATCGCTGTGGAGTTGGTGGCAAACCCTAGCATCGTGTTCATGGACGAACCCACGTCAGGTAATAACCCTAGAATAGGGTTTAGGTTAGGGTATGTGTGGAGCAGCGCAAGTGCCTGACCATTGCTGTGGAGCTGGTGGCAAACCCTAGCATCGTGTTCATGGACGAACCCACGTCAGGTAGGGCATCTGTTACAGGGTTCTGGTACATATGATTCGGGCGTTAGGGTTCATGGATGAGCTGGCGGCAAACCCCAACATTTGTGTTCATGGACAAACCCCCATCAGGTGACAACCCTAGGGATAGTGTAACCCTATCCTATACCTTAGCCCTAGGGATAGTGTAACCCTATCCTATACCATATAGGGCCCTATATACACTATGGTATTGCATTGGGGTCACCATTGCTGTGGAGCTGGGGTAGTGAGTGGGTACACCTTGTTAAGATGCTCGCTGTTTCCACACTGCAACCCCAAACCCCTCTTCCCTGCGCGCCGTCACACACTGGTATTCTGTGCTGCTGACCTGCCCTCCTTCACTCCCATTTCCCCAGGCCTTGATGCACGCGCTGCCGCCACTGTGATGCGTGCTGTGAAGAACACCGTGCGCACCGGGAGGACCGTGGTGTGCACCATCCACCAGCCCTCAATGGACATCTTTGCGGTATGGGCACATTGGCATCGATAGGTCGCAGCAATGTGCGCCATACTCCGTGCATGGGCAAGGAGAATTTACACTTGCTTGTGTTACACTACCAGGAGTTCCGGTGTGACTGTGGTCATTCATATCAAAACAACAGATCAGTGACTCGCGCCTTTGATTGCCCCCACACTGACCGCACTGACTCCCGCCCAACAACAACCTTTGCCGCCTCCCCCCCAGGCATTTGACGAGCTGCTGCTCCTCCAGCGGGGGGGCACATGCATCTTCTCAGGCCCGCTGGGCCCCGGCGGCCAAACCCTGATCGACTATTTCACAGCCCTGCCCGGGGTGTCGCCCATCCCCGAGCGCTACAACCCCGCCACATGGATGCTGGAGGTGACGGGGGTTGCTGCTGAGGCGCGGGTGGGGCTCAACTTCAGCCAGATCTACGCAGACAGCCTCCTGCGCAGGTACTTGATGCACTTGATTGTTCCTTGTAATGACCACTTACCGTGAATGAATTTGTTTATGTGAGTGTTGGGCCAACTCATGGTGTAAATTGTAGCTTTCTTTGTAGCCTCAGAGTCTATAGATTATTTTAAGTGTAATAATCGGTATATTTTAGGGACATGTAGGCCACCATCACATTTATGGCGCAGCTGCAGGACACTACCATTGCTTAACCCTTCACCACTAGCTGCTCAAGACATACACCACCATGCTGAACAAACCCCCAAGAACGCGCTGAAACGAAAACCACGTCCCTTTTTCCCAGGGACGTGGAGGCCACCATCGCATCCCTGGCGCAGCCCCAGGAGTCCCTGCCCAGGGTTGAGCACGCCACCATGTACGCCAAGCCCTTTGCCACGCAGTACCACCAGCTGCTCAAGAAGTACACCACTGCCTACTGGCGCACCCCCGACTACAACTACATCCGCATACTGGTCACCATTCTGCTGGGCTTTGTGATCGGAACCCTGTTCTGGAAGAGGGGAAACAAGCGGTGCGTGGCTGCGTGTGAGGTTTTGGGTTGTATTTTGTTTACTTTGGATTGATGGTTTGATGGTTTGTAGTTTCTCAATTTTACTGGCGCGCAGCTGACTGCAATGAAGGCTGACTACAACCCACGTAGCAAGTGTACTTGCTCACTAATCCATTGTAAGAGGGTGACAGACCGGAAATCCTTAGGCTATTTATCGACCCCTTGTTGCACTCCTTGCAGCACCACCGAGTCAGACCTGCAGAACGTGATGGGAGCCATCAACGCCGCCACCATCTTCCTGGGCGCCCTGTACAGCATCAACGTGCAGCCGGTGGTGGCGGTGGAGCGGGCGGTGTTCTACAGGGAGAGGGCCGCCTACTACTACTCTGTCTTCCCCTTCGCACTCGCACAGGTATGGTTCCCTTTAGAACTCTATTTCCTACAATCACAGCAAGGATGGATCCAGCCTTCACAGCTTTCCTCCTTGAGAGCTGGGGATTGCCCCAACGGCAAATGGGATGGGTATTAATCCCATGTTAGTGACCTTCTGTGTGACCTTCCACAACAGGGCACCGTGGATCTGGCCTACCTACTGGTCCAGTCCATGGTAAACACCTGCATCACCATTCTGGTGCATCAGCAGTCTTGAGTTAATTACAGCACTGGCGCCAAATCCCTGACATAAACTTTTTAAGAGAGGCTTCTCCATCGCCCAATCTGCAACTGTCTCCATGTGAGTATCCTGTGACACATTCAATTTATTTTTCCTTCCCACTAGGGCACCGTGGAGCTCCCCTACCTGCTGGTCCAGTCCCTTGTCTACGCGTGCATCACCTACTGGTGCATCGGCTTCGAGGCGGACGCTGGCAAGTTCTTCTGGTTCTGCCTCTTCCTGTTCATCACCCTGGACTTCTTCACCCACGTGGGCATCATGGCGGTCAACCTCACGCCCTCCGTGCAGATGAGCACCACGCTCATGACCACCACGCTGGGGACCTGGAACGTGTTCTCGGGGATCTACATCCCCAGGCCGGTACGTGGCGGGGATGCACTAGGAAATGTGGCCGGGATATGAAAAACGCAAAACGTGACATGTGAAGTTAAAAACGAACCACCATCACCCTCAGAAATTGCCCAAATTTGGAGCTGCGTCTACCGCACATACTCTGATGAGATCCCACCTTCCCTGTTTTACTTGCCCTTGAATAATTCTACAAGTTGTTTTCGACGAAAATATATATGATTAATTGAATTTCTCCCCAATTTTCCAAAATGCAAATTAATTTTAGTGCTCCCAACGAGCCGAATGGGTTAACGGTAGTTGATAGCTTTTGTCAGAACCCAAACCCATTCCTGGTCAGCTGTTTCTATGGCTCGATCTACCTTTCGTTCGAATGCACGACTGCAATTGCCACTCAGATCGACCCTGCGGAACGTTTCGCTAACGCATCTCGGTCGGCATTATGCACAGTTGTTATATGTGCGTTTTCGCAACCCAGCAAACTTTCTTGAAAATGAGCGACAGTAAAATAATCTATAGAGTGCGTTACGCTGGTCGAAAACAACTATCAACTCGCCAAATCGCCTGAAAAGATGTGTAAAGTGTAAAATGTTTAATTTAAAATACTTCCTCTGGCGAAATTAAAATTCCAGAAATGTTTCCTTGAAAGAGGGCCAACTCGGAGTACAGGTACTTTAAAGTTGGCATTCCACTTATTCCTATTTCTACAACCTGTTCTCTCTTTGTATGTCTTATTGTTTGTTGCTCCCTGCAGCGCATCCGGGGATGGTGGATCTGGCTGTATTGGATTAATCCCCTGTCCTACACCACCTACGGTCTCATAGCCAGCCAGCTGGGGGACGTCACCTCCCCAATCACACTGGCATCCGGGGCCACCCAGCCCATCAACCAGTACATCCAGGACACCTTTGGTTTCAAGCACAGCTTCATCGGCTGGGCTGCCTTCATCATCATCGGCTTCTGCATCACCTTCAGGCTGGTGGCAGCCATCGGGCTCAAATTCCTCAATTTCCAAGCCAGATAAGGGGGCAAATCCTCCCCCGCCACTCGACTTCTTCACCCTTTGGATGCACCCCTTGGAGCCACTAGCATTCGGGTGATACCAAGGCGATCAACTAGGCAATTTCACACAACTTTGGGCTTCGAGAATGCCTTCATTGGCTGGGCGGCGTTCATCACCTTTGGGTTTTGCATTGCTTTCAGGCTGATGGTAGCCATTCATTAATTCCTAATCCAGAAAGTGTGTTTCAATCTCTGATTTGAAGCTTGCAGCCAGATAGAGTGCATTTCAGGATGCCTCAAGTATAATAACTACAGCATTATACCCCTCAAGACAACTTGTTTTTTTTGTCAAGCCAATTCGTGTACTTACCTGGCCACATCGCGGCAGGGCTACATTGTTCATTCGGGGCATCGTTGCTCATACTGTGCACAGTGACTGACTAGTTGAAGTGTTGTGCGTCATGAATCATGATGACTCATGATGATTATTGTTGATATCTGTTTTTCTTGATGATGGGTTATGGTCACTCACAGCTGATAGTGTGCATCAAGTGCTCTGCAAACCGCACTTGCGGGGCGGTAGCCATTAGTGGTACTGAGTATTCAGGCCCTGAGTCAGAGGGGGCAGTAATATGCTGGGGCTGGGCTAGCAGCGCTGGGGCTGGGGCTAGCAGCGCTGAAGGCTAAAATTTCTAGATATTCTGCCACTGTTTTTTAGTCCAGCCGTAATAGTATATGCGGATTTGGTATCCACTGTCAGCCATTTTATGTCCATGGCTTAGCCCACCAGCGCAGCCTGTTTTTCTGGTGTTGTTTGTGGTCTGGTTGTGCACTGTCATCCAGTGAAAGGCATACTCTCCTTGCAATCTGCTTTTACAAGCAGTGGCCAACATTTATGTTGGTGTTTCTTTATTAGTTGGTCGCAGATTTCTGGAGGATTAGTACAGTGCATTTAAGCTGACTGCATGCAACTCCAGCCGCTAAAGGCCTGCATTATCAGTGATAATATGTGGATGATAATCATTGGAAGTTGAACGGTTGAGGTCAATTTGCAACCAACCTCTGGGGTTGCCTGAACTGCATGCCTATGCCATGGCGCCCTGGGCCACAGGCAAGCACAGGTGCTGCACCCGCTCTCAAGCACCAGCTGTCAAATACGCGTCGGAGCAGATCAGCTGAGTCATCATCTGGAGTCATGGTATTTGTTGCTCACGTAGGGTCTTGCCTTGGCAGGCTGACCAATTGCCAAGGGTTTCTTGGAACCAAAGGAAAACCCTCGCAGGCCGCCTTCCCTGAAGCTTCAGCTCCGACTGACTCAGGGAGCAGCTTTACAGGCAAGCTATATTCAAACCCAAAGCAAAACCAACCGGAGCCAACAGCCTTTGCACCAGCCCAACCTCCTGTTTAACCAGGCTGTTGCAAAGGTCCCTTTTGAAGCGGATATTGTGGGCTAAACAACCTTCACAAACTTCACTCCAACAGATCACCATGTTGGCGAGTTCGAACGGTGTGCGAAAAGGTTGCCCTTTCCCGGCCGCACACCACGACCTGTTGTCCACAAAGCTTTGCAACGCCAACACTTTCGTTAGGCGGCAGACATGGCAGCATGTCAGGCGTCCTCGCCACCACAGCAGTGTTGCCAACTCGTCACAAAACGAGGAGCCGGACTGGGACGCAGAGATGCAGCTGTTAAAGAAAAGGACACTAAAACCCAACCAAACTGAGGCGCTTCGGCAGTTGGAGGCCCGAACCGATGTGGGGAAGGTGGGCCCACATGTCGTCTGCGCAGACCATATGCATGCATATTGGTGGAGTTCAACCCAAGCAAGGTGTTCCCAGCCAGTTATCCCACATGGGTTTAGCATAATGTCGTCAGACGTCTGAAAAGTGGTATGTTGAGCAGCAGCTTGTCGCCAGAACCCCAGGGCTCAACACTCACACTCGTAGAACAGTGGCGTTCATATCACTCTGTTGAGCGTCGCCCTTGTCCCGCAGGTGCTTTTCTGCAGTGACAGCGTCGCCATAGTGGAGGGGATCAACAACGACGCGCAGGTTGGCACGCAACTGTCGTTTGTCAGCGGGGCAACAGGGTGAGAGCCAGTAACCTTGTTCCTCACGTTGCAATACCCTCGCTTCACCATACACCACCCGCCTACCCACCACCCATGCGCTCTTTCAAAAGCCTCTGTGGGATACAACAGAGTCGGTAAACGAGCAGTATGATACCCCGGGTAACAGCCCTTGTGCCAGTAGGCATGCCACTCCATTCCATGCACTGTGCTCACCTTTGGTTGGGTTGCAGCGTGCTGCTCTGGCGGAGGAGTGACAACATCTGCTTTGCGTTTGTTGCGGGGGGGAGCGACAAGCTGCAGGCTGGGGACGGGGTGGAGTGCAAGGTCAAGGGCATTCTGCAGGTGGGACATGCTTTAGATCTAGGGTTTGCTCTAGGGTTTCTGCTAGGGCATGAGGATTCCGCCACTGAAGGACAGGGTCAACTTTAAGCGCACTTAAACCCTACCCCCTGCACATTCAAAGCCTCTCAAATTACCCTCCATTCACCCACAACGCAGGTGGTAGACGAAAAGGAGGGGGCGGTGACCAAGCGAGAGTACGGGATCGGCACAGTGCCCGCGGGGGATGGCTTGAAGGGCCATGTGGTCGACTTCTTGGGTCGACCCTTGGGCTCCCAACAGCAGCTGGGTGCGGAGGAGCAGGTGCCTCTGTTCAACACGCAGGCTGACATGGAGTCGAGGGAGCAGATCAACCAGCCGCTGCTGACGGCCGTGATGGTGCGTGGGCCTCTGAATATCATTCTGAGCAGAAAGATTTTCATTTAGCAAGGTGGCTTAGCGCCCCCTCAAATTATCGTCAAATTTGGCTACTGATAACAGGCTTGGCGTGGGGTGCGATGGTGGTGGCGGTTGAGTACGGATGGTGACACAGCTCCTGTGTTGTACCAAATGCACTGGCAGGCAATTTCATTCCCAGCACTAGCGCACTCTACACAGTAAGTTCAGGGGCTCATCCAGGAAACTCGGGGGCTCACCTTTTACAGGAAATTATCGGCATTGAACCAATTTGGACTGACACCCCCATGGCGCACACCCATTTTCCCCTTCCCGTTTCTCTTTCAGGCCGTGGACGCCCTGACACCCCTTGGGCGGGGCCAGGCGCAGCTCCTGACTGGCAACCCCGGGTCAGGCAAGACACAGCTAGCGGTGGATGTCATTCGGGGGCAAAAAGGGAGCGACGTGCGGGTGGTGTACGCTACAGTGGACCGGGAGCCCAAGGAGGTGGAGCAGATTGCACAGGTGGGGAATCCTAGCTTATAAACCCTAGATACCCTTAAGCTCGAGTTCTAAACCTTGAATCCTGTGGACTGGGAGCAAAGGAGGTGGATCAGATTGCACAGGTGGGGAACCCTACGTTCTAAAGCCTAGATACCCAAGTTCTGAACCCTAATGCCTGGGCTGGGGAAGGCGCAGCTGGCGGTGGCTGTCAGTGAGGGCAATAGGGGAGCGGCATGCAGAAGTGGAGCAGATTGCACAGGGGGGGTTTGCCTGGAGGGATTGGGTTTTTTAAAGCCTCCTCATCTGCCACGGTAATGCCGCATGGCGCGGGTTAAGTAAAGCCAAGTTTCTTGCTGGTGAAGCAGCTCGGATGGATTTGGAAGGATGGAGTATTTTGGGTCTTCGGTGTAGGGGGTGCATGGTGGGGCAGGACTGCACCCCGAGTACTCAGAACCTCTTAATCTAGTTGTCCTGCGAGAATGCCGGTAATTAACCTCTCTTCACCTCCTTTTCAGGACTTGGCTGCTGAGGGTTGCATGGAGTACACCACCATTGTGTGTGCCCCCAAGGGCGCCCCGCTGGGGGAGCGATACGCAGCCATGTGCGCAGCATGCTCAATTGCGGAGCGGGTGCGGGACCAAGGGGGGCACGCGCTGGTGGTTCTGGATGACATCAGCGCAATGGTGGGGTGAAATGGTGGGGTAAACCCCTTCGCCTTCAGCCGCAACACACCGGTGTCCCCAGATTGACATGTGGGATCGCATCACCATTGCATTGGCATTCCTGGGATCACAGGCAACTAGTCTGTAAATGTATTGCAATGGTCATGGACGCCATGAAGGTACAGGCTTACAGGGAAACATGCGGCCCCCAACAGTGGAACACTCAGCAAATCCTCTTTTAACCCACCCACCCCTGCGCCAGATCGACATGTGGGAGCGCATCACCGTGGCGCTGGCATCCCTGGGACCCCAGGCACTGGAGCTGGAGGAGGGCCAATTAGCTGGCAAATCTCCGGAGGAGCTGGTGGAATATGAGGGTATGCTGGTGACCTCGGCGGCTGCCCAGCGGCGCAGGTTTTTCTCCTCCCTGGTGCAGCGGGCAGCCAAGATGCACCGGCGGCTCAAGGGCGGGTCCATGTCGCTGCTGCTGGTGCTGCCAGGTGGGGGCCAGGAGTGTTTGCAGAGGGGTTGAGGGTTTTGAAGAGGACTATGATAGGGTTTTCAAGGGTTGTAGGTCCATGTCGCTGCTGCTGGTGCTGCCAGAAGGGGCAAGGTTGAGATTAAGGGTTTTTACGGGGTTTAGGATCCATGTCGCTGACGCTGGTGCTGCCAGGAGGGTTTTTTGGAGGGTTTTCAAGAGGTTTAGGGTCCATGTGGCCGGCGCTGGTGCTGGCAGGCGGGGACACGGCGACGGGAGTTCAAGCGCTGGAGTCTCATGTGCGGCAGTGGGTTTTCATGTAAGGCTGGCAGCACTGCTCGCCCCCGGTGTGATGCGCACTGCCTGGGGCAGGGTGACAGGTTGCAATCACCACCAATTTTCCACTACCACCCCACCCATGGTCCCCTCGCCCACACAACACCGCCTGACCCCTGCAGGCATGCCTGCTTCCGGTGTGATGCGCACCGCCCGAGGCAAGGTTGCTGGCTACAAGCACCTGACTGCGGAGCAAAAGGAGAAGCTGCTGGGGGCGCTGGAGGGCGGCGAAGGGGGGGCGCAAGGGGCGCAGGGTGCCAGGGGCGTGCGCACGGAGGTGGGTGGGTGGGTGGGCAGGGGTGGGGGGTGTAGGAGGTCCTTATATCCTCCACGATAAAAGTGCATGCTGGTTGCACAAGATTTTGCACTACACCTGCAGATCCCATCGGATGGTGTACTAGTAGAGGCGATGACTGTCCACTTTGTAGGTCACAAAAAGTCCACGCTGATGAGAACTTCTGCTGGACAAACACACACGATAGACAAACACAAGGCTCAGCTGCCTGTTGTAGGTCAATACTGCATGTTCTAAATGCAGTGTTGCAATCCTAGAACTCAACCCCAACACCGAAACACATTTTTAAACCCTAAACACAGCCCCAAACCCTAAAAGCATTACCTTCACCTTGTGCAGGTTATTGAGGAATTCATGTCCATTGCGGATGGCCAAATAGTGCTGGAGGACCGGGCGTCGCCCTCCGACCCCATCCGCATCAACCCCCAGCGGAGCATCTCGCGAATTGGTGGCAGGGCGCACTACCCCGCACAGGAGGAGGTGGCGGCGCAGGTGTGTGACACCTGGCTGTAGGGTTTACGGTGTGGGGTTTAGGGTTCAAGGTGTACTTTTGCGGCGGATGGGGACTCCACCGAGTGGCAATATACTGTAGGTCCATGACACCTGGCAAGGGTACCCAATGTTGCAATGCCTGGCCTGCACAGGAGGCGACGCGCAGGCTGCACCTGGCAATGCAGGTGTAGGGTTAATAGTGGGAGGGAAAATAATCCATGATTGGGACTGAGGTTTGTTTTCGATCCCCACCCGCAGGTGCGCCTGTCCCTGGCTCAGGCTGAGGACGCGGCCCGCTTTGCCTCTGACCCCAACGCCCCCTCGGTGCTGCGGGAGGTGCGGCGGGCGAGGGTGGTGGCGGCGGCGCTGGCACACACGCCTGGCAGGCTGCACAGCCTGGAGGAGCAGGTGGGTGGTGGAGGGGTGGGGTGTGGGTGTAGGGTGGGTGGTGGGTGGGGTGGGTGGGGTGGCTGGCTGGCGCACACACCGATTAGGCCTGGACAGCCTGGAGGAGCAGGTGGGTGGTGGGTGGGGTGAATGGGGGCTGGCTGCACAGTCTTGAGGAGCAGGTGGGTGGTGGGTGGGTGTGGAGGGATGAGGTGGGCGGGTTTCAGGGGGAAGGCACACACCAGGCAGGCTGGGGGGGTGGTGTGGGTACCTCGCATACACATGCATGGTCGACCGTGCGCAAATTATGCATACACTTGACGCACATGCACAGGAATGGCGCCCCAACGGGAGCAAATTATATAGGCAAGAAATGCACAAAAATCAACACTTTTTAACCCATCCCACTCCTCCCGCCTTTGCAGGTGGCCAGCTTGTTCCTCCTAGGCCAGGGTTCCTTTGACGACACCCCCTTGGAGGCGGTGCCTGGGGCCCTGGCACATGCACTCCAATGCCTGGCGCAGCATGCCCCCGAGACGATGCAGGAGATTGCGCAGACCAAGCAGCTGACCGCGCAAAACCGCGTGGCGCTGGCGGGCGCCCTGGAGAGCAGCCGGCTGGCAGCTGCACAAGCCCTAAGTTAGGGTAAAGCGAAGGGTTTCTGGAGTTTGTGAGTTGGGGTGACGGGGTAGAATTTCTGCGGGCGCAGGGGGTTGTGGGTGTGGCACGCTGTGTTGAGATGTTTTGGGTTGGTGGGGCCATCCGGGGTGTTTTGGTGTTGGGAGTGCACGCTGGGGCGAAGGGCTGCGCACATGGTCGTGCATGGGCACTGTTTGGAGGCACATGACATACTGCAATTTCTAATTTGTGCAGTGTTGGCACGTGCAGTGATGAGTATGCTCTGGTATACTGTCAAACCACACGGGGGTGTGTGGGCCACGGGTTGCTTCCCGGTGCGGGGCTGCCCAAACGTTGGGAATGCGAGGGGCTTGCAAGGGGTTCACGGGGTTTTAAGCCAGAAATGGGTACAATAAAATGCCCTGTATACCTTCCATTTGGACGTCTACCTGGGTGGGGGTTTGCCTTTCTTTCTTTGTCCCAGGGAGTGTGTGATGGTGGGAGTAGTGGCATATATGGTGTGGAACGCTTTCAGCAGGCTGGAACTTCATGGCTGGCTGTTTGTACATTATCCGTAGAGGGGAGTGCCTATTGCAGCTTGTCTTGATTTTCATCGTCCACTAGTGCTGGGAATGAAGAATGTTTCTGTGCGTTTGCATAATGCTTTGGTAATGTCGACAGGTACAGACCTGTTCGATTTGTGACATGGGCAGCATCTGATACCCGTTCACACTGCCTGGGTAGCTCGTGGCGTGTGTGATGTTCAGGAGTAAGAGTATTCACGTGGAATTTGCAACAGATGTCTTGTAGTGCAGGCTAGTTGGCAATTTTTTATGCTCAGGGGCGCGCATCTGCTCCTGAGCAATGCTATTGCTAATTACCAGTTGATAGCCTACGGTATCCTTGGAAATGGGTCTCACTTCTGAGCCTTTTGAAGAAGTGCAGTTTGTCGCTGATAAGCCGTTGCTCTAACAGGCACTAGGATTGCGCCGAGGTGATAGGGGTTTTGGTTGTAGTTTGAACCCTGAACCCCGCACGCTGGTGCCCATGCATAGGGGTACAATCGTATGGGTTATATGGGCGCCGTGGAGCACAAGGCTTGATAGGCAGCAAGCAAAGGGGCTGATCCTTATTGTTAGCACGCCCAGTTTTCACTTCCAGTTTCGTACAAAAGCTTTGCTGCAGCCAACGTTATCGGTCTGCTCACAGGCGTGTATCAATTGCAGTCTGCTGCAACCAAGCTGATACCGCACCGGATCTGGTACATCGTATCCTTCCTAGCTCCCCTGTCGACGCCTAGCGTATATGCTTTTTGCCGTGGGGACATGAGTTTGGAGTTTGAGTCCCTGCGGCTGTCGGACCAGTCGCCGCTGCGGCAGGCCACCCGCCAGCTGTGCTCCGGCTGCAACCACACCCGATCCCTGTACTGCTACGACTGCATCAAGCCCTTCACAGACGCACCCGTGCTGACGCTTCCCGTCCAGGTAAACAGGGCTGGTCGCTTGTGGTATATGCATGCATTGTGGACAAAATGCATGCATGCATCTGTGCATGCATCATATCGCTGTACCAGGCACAAGTCTTGACAAGGTTTCTGTACACTTAGAGCAACCTGCAATATTGTAGAAGTACTTTTTACCAGGTTGCTTTTAGCTGTAACTTCCTTGCCAATTAGACTGGGCTGGCTTAGTGTGGCGGTTCTGACCCCATGCCTGTACCTCCCAGATCGACATCGTGCAGCATGGCGAGACCAACGCCCGCGGCACCGCCGTCCACGCCGCCGTGCTGGCGCCCAACCACGTGCGCATGCACCGCCATGCCTCCGGCACCTCCCACCATCGGCGCACCAACCCCTTTGACCTGCAGCTGCCCGAGTTTGACCCAGCCACCACCGTCATACTCTTCCCAGAGAACGAGGTGGGGGCACAAAACCCTAAACTCTATACCCCGAACCCTAAACAGTCATGCTGGTTCCCAGGGAATGAGGTAGCCGCCCGAAGCCCTGAACCCTAAACCCTAAACCCTAAAACGCTTGCTTTTTTGTTCCAAATACACAAAATGTCTCCCCAAACTACACGATTTTGTTCAACCCACCTGACAAGCTCCCCATGCCCTGCAGTCCACCGACGTGGTTGGGCAGTGCGCGCCCTTTGAACGCGTGGTGGTGATCGAGGGCAACTGGAAGAAGGCGCGCCACATGCTCAACCACCCGCGCCTGGCTGGCCTGCGCAGGGTGCAGCTGCCCACCGATGTGCGCACCGTGTTCTGGTGGGTGGGAAGGCTGGACTTCGAACCGCAGCATGCACTTATAAAACACTCGCACCCTGCACAAACACTCATGCTCCGGCACTTCCTGGTAGTCCCCGCGAGCAGCTCCCCAGGAAAAATCCTAAAAAAAACCACAAACACCCTGGGGAACACCTTTCCGTTATGTTATGGCGACCCCAAATAGAACTTCCCCAAGGATTCAACAAAAGCCCTGTAGGAACCCTAGAAAACCCTTGCCACAGGCGGCGAGGCGGCGCCACCTTCCGAGGCGCGGTTGAGCCGGGGCTGTGCACCATCGAGGCCATCCACTGCCTGTGCTCGCTGCTGGACCCCGGCGCCTGCCACGATGACCTGCTGTGGTACTTCTCGCACATTCGGGGGTTGGTGGCGGAGCACGGGTCGGCGCACGCGCGCTCGGTGGCGCGGCAGGTGAGGGGCATGGGTGGGGTTGGGGTTTTGTTTGCATCAGTGGGGGATGTTTGCATCACTCGCGCGTTTGGTGGCACGGAAGATGGGGTTTACGGAATAGGGTGTACGGTATAGGGTTTAGGGTTCTTTGGACTGCGTTCACCTGTTGAGTTGGCATTCTGTGTAGTGTGATATCTTTGCCCTGGTTTGGGAGGTGGCATGGTTATGGTCTCCCGGTAGCGGATGCTGTGGCAAGCCTGTGTACCGTATTCTTGCCCTCTCAACGGCTCCTAATCCCGCCATCCCCACAATTCCACAGGTGGGATCAGGCTGCCAATCACAGCCCAAGGATGGCGCACCTGCACCGCCCTCCCAGCCATGTTCAGCTGATCCACCAAGTCAGGCTGGGGCTGCTGACTCAATCGCACATCCCCAGAACCAAGAAGCTGGGGATGGCAATTTGAAAGCGAAAACCACAGCTCCTGACCGCAGCAATCCCGAGCAAGTGCCACGTGGATCCACCACAGGACATGATGGGATCGGGCATGTTGACACAGCGCCAGGCACTGCGGGAGAGGCTGCTGGGCCGCTGCAGGGCGCCGCGGAGGGTTCCTCTTTGGAGGCGGCGGCCCGCGAAAACCCTAATGCAGTGCCAGCGCAGGCCAGCGGCGCACCTGAGGCAACCCTAGGGTTTCTCACTGGCCAGGATGCCACACCATGTAGCAAGTGGAGCGCAGCTGCTACGGGGGTGGAAGGGGAAGCCACCGAGCCACCAAGGCCAGAGGGTGCTGGTGGTATGGAGGTGCAAGGGGGTGTCAATGGGCAAACAGGGGCCCAGGATGCGGACTTGGAGAGGCATGGGAAGCGACAGCGGGTCAGCTGATGGTGGGGCCAGCTTTTCTTCTCGGGCGAGCCATGCGGGCTAGCTTGCTTGTTTGTTTCATGTCCCTGTCATGCTGCAAGCCCTCCTGCTAGGGATGCCAAAGTGGGTGGGTGTCACACCAAGAGGTAGCCCTGCTGGAGAGGTAAAGAGCCAAAATCAAAATAACGAACTGTAGAGTTTGCTTCCCCTCTCCTTTCTTTGTGGCATTCCACCTGGCCCGCTAAAAGAGTTTTGACCTTGAAGTTGAAAAAAAGTCCTCGTGGTTTTCCTAGTTCACTGCACGCAAAGCATGTTTTGTTGCAGTTGCTGTGTGAACGTTGCATGTTAACTACGCTGAGACGCGTCTCACTCGAAAGGTTGCAGTTGAAACACCTCTCTGGCGACTCAGATTCCCACCTGTAAAACACCGAGCCACCCCGCTTTGCAACTGGCCAACAGCGTGCAAGGCACTACACCGTACACTTTCTCCAAGCGTGTTGGTGCTCTGTCTGCCCGGATCCGCCTTTTGAACCTGTGCAGTCCCCATCTCTGTATCTTTGCATCAGTAACCACCTCCAGCCCACCTGGGGCCTTGAGGCAGGACCACACCACACGGGGGACCTTTCCAGCCACGCACACCAACACAACCAAGCGCAGCCTTGTACAAACCGCTGACCTCAGGCTACCGCTGATATGAAGCTCCCGCACGGCTACGTGCCGGGGGAAGGCGTGAAGAAAGCCAGTGCCTATGGCGGCTTTGGGGAACGACTGCTGCGAAATATGGGTTGGGAGAACGGCCAGGGACTGGGCAAGGACAATAACGGGATCACGGACGCAATAGTGGTCAAGATCAAGGAAGACACTGTTGGCGTGAGTACCTGACGCCTTGCTGCGGAGAAAATGTGTTATTATACCAGCGCATGCATGCATGCAGCCGTCAACATGTGTCTTATGCATGCACAGTGCAAAAGGTTTCCTAGCGGCGGCCACCTCACTTGACTGACATCCAAGCGCAGTTCAAATTCTTTAACATACTAGATTACTCTGCAATGCGAGATTTTATCAAAATTATTTGCAGGTGGGCGGTGCAGCTGGGTACAAGTGGGAAGAGAAGTGGTGGGAGAACAACTTCAATTCCACGTTGAAGATCATAGGCGACCAGGTGAGGGTGGGCAAGCATGCACTCTTGTCACAACCCACCTCCTCGCCCAGTCTTTGCAAGCTCTGAGATGCCCAAACCCTACCCGCATCCGGCTCCCCTCTCATCCCTTGACAAGCCCACCGCCACAACTGCACACGCGCACACCACCCAGAACCTCTGGACGGAGTTTCAACTGTACCTTCTGGTACTCGTGTGACTCCAAACAGCTGTGGTGGCTGCAAACAGCCCAGACCCTAAACCCTAATCACACACACCTGGTTTTCGCCCCAGGCGCCTGCTGAAGCCTCCGACACAGACTCAGACTCCTCCGAGGATGAGTACATGGCCCGGGCCGCAGAGCACACCGCCGCGCCCCGCCCCTCCACCTCCAAGCCCGCCGGCGCCGCCCTGAACCGCGACGGGACGGTCGCCAGCGGCAACGCCGACGAGCTGCGCATCGCCGCTGACCTGGCAAAGGACCCCTGGGGCAGGTTTGGGGGGCGGGAGGGCAAGATGGCGCGCATCAGGCGCCAGGAGGAGCTCATGGCTGCCCAGGCGCGCACCAAGCTGCTGGGGCCGGGCGCGGTCCCCACAGATGCCGGCGGCGGGGCTGGGGCAGATGGAATTGTGGGGGCAGGGAACAAGGGGAAGCGCACGCGGGGTGGTGCTGATGGTGGGGAGGGCAGGGATGGCGGGGGTGCGGCGGAGCAGGGCCAGTCCAAAAAGGCAAAGAAGGGCAAGGGGAAGGACGGGAAGAAGAAGCGGGGGGTTGACAGCAGCGACAGCATGGATTCTGACACCATTGCCTCACCCTCCCTCCGCCCGTCAGGCGATGCCGCACAGCCCTCAGCAGGAGCACAGCCCTCAGCAGCAGTGCCCCCCAAGCGCATCATCGTGGAGGTGGCAGTGGCTGCATCTAACGCCAACGCGCATGCGGACTTCGTTCCCCGGGGGCTGGATGGGTGGTGGGGCGCCAAGATGTTCCGCTCCTCGGGGCTGCTGGATGGCATGGAGAACACTGAGGACCAGCTGGCCAAGGAGCGGCAGACCTTCAACGAGGATGACCAGGAGGCGCTGTACAACGCCACGCAGGACAAAAAGTCGTCTGGGCGCAAGGGGCTGGGCAGGGGGGTGAAGGCGCTAGGTGGGTTGGTGTGAGCTGGGTGGTAATGTGTGAGTCGGTGATGGCGTGATGGTGGACTGCAGATAGGGGATGTGTGGGTGTGCAGCTGGAGCTCACGCTCATTGAACGCTTCGGAGTGTGAGCGTGGTGTGTCTGTAGGCCGCGGTTTGTGTAGTCCTGCATGCCACTTTTCTACTTCACCACTTTGCCGCGTCACCCACATATATGTCAGCTGGGATTATAATTAAGCTTTGTCATCTACCAGCGCGTGGTTCCATCCACTACGGTTCATTGAGTATATGAAGAATCCATGAAATTTGTTTCATCATGCAGTGGGATTTTATCTAAGTTTTAATGGTGATGGGTTGGTGCTGATGTGCCTCACTGTACATGCAACAGGTACTGGAGAGGTGCGGGACGCTGGCTGGAAGGGGTCAAAAGTGGTGTTTGGAGAGGGGGGGGAGAAGGCGGGAGAGGGCACGCCAGCGCAAGACGGGGCAGCGGGTGAGACGGTTGTGAGCGTCAAATGGAAGAAGCTGATTGCCCAGGCGTTGGAACAGGTACACGCAGATGCATGTATGCCAATGCACAAATTTATTATCCCACAGAGAATTATACTGATTAACGCATTTTCATCTGTCTATTTATACAATACATTATTTTGCCAGTTGATGATGAACACATGCTGGCCAATCGCCAGCGGCGCGGACCCCAAGCAGGGTGCCAACGAACGCGATGCACGCTGTCTCGCGTGGCCCCTTCTGCCCTGTTTTGTCTTAGACCCCTCCCCCACTGTATGGACCTGCCTTGACCTAAACCCTAAACCCTAAAGCTGCGCACACAGCTTGCACTGACCCACCCCACGCGCGCAGGCCGACCGCAACAAGCTGGCCCTCTCTATGCTCCACGAGAAGGTGGTCGCTGCGGCGCGGAAGAAGCACGGTCAGGCACTGACCATGAGCGTGGAGGAGATGCATGCTGTCATATCCGACAAGGTGCAGGGCAGCTCCCAGTTCATCCTCAAGGGGAGTAAAGTGCGCCTGTCCAGCGCAGCATAGGAGGTCCCCGCCCACTTGACTGAGTGCTGAATCAGCGGCTTTCGGTTGCTGACCCAGGGCGATCTAGGACGGCCCCGTTACCTCATCAGCGGGGGAGAAACACGGCCAGGCGCTCGCATGACCCAGGAGGAGATGCATGCTGTCATCTCCCAAAAGGCGCAGGGCAGCTCCCAGTTCTTCCTCAACTAGCCAAGGGGAGCAGGGTGCGCCTGTCCAGCGCAGCGTAGTGGGGTAACGGTTCCAGTCAGGTCCTGACGGGGTCTAATGAGTCATTTGGATCCCGTTTCTTCACGTTGCTTTTCTTGGCGCAACTCCACGAAGGGAACGTGCAGTCCTCAGGACTATGTGACCACTACTTGACCCTTTGGCGCAATGCAATAGTTAATTGAATTGTTTTTTATGCTCCACTCGTTAATATGAATTCATAGCATTGAAATCCAAGTCAGAAGAGTATTAGCACAGTTTTTTTGTTTCACCTGTGTCATGGCACGAGGGACATACAAGTGCAATCAGGCTGCGCGCTAATTCTGCCAAGTTTGCTGCTTCCTTACCCCTTCCAGGGACTCAGTCAGGAGGCTCCATGCAAAGAAAGAAAGAAAGAAACAGAACGCCCCCACACACGGCGACAAACCACAACCACCAATGCAATGAATAGAGACGTGTGCACTAGGACATTGGGCTGCAATCGGGTATTGAGCCCTACAGGTTACGTTATTCTGCGGGTGGCCTTTCTGCCAACCCGTGCTGCTGCCAGCCCAAAGACGCAGCTTGTGTAATAAAGAAAAGAAAACAAAACAAAACAGACGCCAAAGGCGTAATTACAGTGATCGCCGTTCCACAGTGGAGCGTGGTTTAATGTTAAACATGAATCACGCCACTGGCGGCAATCTTTGTTAACATCCTGTATGCAACACCTTGTCGACAGAAGCTGCATCACTCTATAGCTGTGGAACAGAGCCTGGCATGCGTACACTCCCTATTTCTTATGTAAACCCTTCTTTAGGGTTTCTTCCTGGAGATTGCACAGGTTGCATGCATGCATGTGCCATTCATCTTGAATGGACTTTAAGTAAGTTACTGACAGGGGTTCAAGGAAAGGGTGGCTGCTTTACGATTTCGCGACTTTGCTTGCAAGCCAGGGCAAAGTTGAATACCCAGTTGTTGTTTGTTTGTTTATGGACACTTGCTGCAATACTTCCACGGTCAGGCGCTTTTTGTGTTTCGTCTGCCCAACAAACCCCCTGCCCAAACCCACACTGCAGTGCCTGCGCATATTGCGCACCGGTATCCTCTGTCCACTTTTGGTACTTTTGGGCTACTGATCGCGTACCGGTGCGAGTGACCCACAGCCCAGAAGCTATTAAGCTAAGTCATAACAGGCCTGGGGTGCCTGCAAAGCTGGAAAGGCATGCCCCTTCAGTGCGCCGCCGTCCCTATCAAGTGGCTGAACGATGACTAAGTTGACTTAACAGTTTATGAAGGCCAAAGCGGTGATTTACTTGAAGTGCGCGCAGACCCAAAAAACCTTGTGCACTGTGGCCACACCATGGTGTGGTGTGCCTAGGCCTGGGCAACTAGCGAAACCCCCTCACGACCCCTGTGATCACTGAGCCACTGTACTACATGGTGTCTCAGTATGAGTGGGACATCATGTGAACGTTCCGTGGAGCTCATAAGCTCATAAGCTCCACAGAACGTTCACACGATGTCCCAGTCATACTGAGACACCATGTAGTATATGTAGTACAGTGGCTCTATTACTGGTGTTGCTGCAAGCTAGGTGCGTGATTATGCACACGCACTAGGGTTTGCATGCAGCTGGCGTTTCCTTGTTCCCTCTTGTTTCAACTGTTGTCTCCCCGCCTGCCACCTGACACCGTTCTTCCACACCTGTGCAAGGCACATAGCCCACCATGGTTGCACTCTTAAGATTGAACACGCCCACCGTCTCGTACCTTGTATTTACATTTAGCAGTGCTGATATCACGATAGAGGCAGTGCGCCTGAAGGAGAGTAGTTGTTTATTTATGTATATTTATTTATTTCAAACGCGCTTGAACCGGTTGCCGGTTTGCCCACAACCCGCCATGGCTCCAAGGTAGAGACCTTTCTTCCACACCTGACACCACTCCTCCACACCTGTGCAAGGCACATTTCCCCGTCCACCATGGCCATGGCTCATCAAATCGTCTTCCTGAAATACAATGACAACCGCAAATTTTTCCCAACTGGGCGTCTGAACCCTACCGACATTGCCAAGACCTTTGGCCTGGTGCCCTCTAGCTTGAAGCTGGGCGGCCTCCGCCTGACCACGAGTGCTGATGGTCTCTACCTTGAGGATATCTCCCAGCTAGGTGTAGGAGGCAGCCCGCAGCAGCCTATAATTGTCACCGGGGACCCCCTGCCAGCTGGTGTGCAAGCGATTCCTGACACCAGCGCAGTCCCAGCTAGCATGCCAGTGGCACAAGGTAAGGGCAAATTAGAAAGGAACACAGAAAAAACCCAGAGTCTGTTTGCTTTTGTGCCTAGCTAGCCTAGCACACGTTTCTTTGTACCAATCAGTGACTGGTCCACCATCCAACACCAACACTGCAATTGCAAGACTTGTGGCAGGGCAAACGTTCCGCGTAGAATTCCTCTTTAAATAAGTGTCGGGCTGTTTTGGGATTAATCCAACTTGTAAAACCCAACGCAATCTGGTGTGCTTAGGCACTCAATCTGTAGGTCCAGATGTGCTTCGCCACTCAACTAATCCAACCCAGTCTGGTGCGCCCTTCCATGCAGCTGGCTCATACTTCCCTCTCGCTGTTACACCCGCGCCCCAAGGGCCACCCCTCCACAACCTCGACTCCCTGGCGCCATGCCTGGGCATCCTCCTGGCCTGGCCACCCCAGCAGGGTGAACCAGACCGCAACCTTTGCCGCATACAGCTTCAGCGGCCCCGCGGCTGCCCGGGCTGGACATGGCAGAGTATGTGGACCCTGGGGGTCATGTGCGGGAGCGCCTGCTGAATTGGATTCGCCGCTGCGGGGACAGGTTGACCATCAAGCCATTGCTGCTCACCGGATTCAACAAGGTGTGTGAAGGTGCTGATGAGAAACGAAATAAATAAACAACCAAATAAGTAAGAGCGTAAATATGCATCAAACAACTAAATACTGATATGAAACTAAACTAATAACTAATGCAATATTGTTGATCCGCTGGCGGGCGATGTTACTTGGTGATTATTACTGTCTCTTTTACCCAGTGTTTTAGGCGTGCTTATTAATGGCGTTGTCAAGGGGTGCTGTTGGTGTGCTTTCCAAATTTGTGCAAACATGGCGGCTATTGGAACGTGGCCTTTCTATTCCAGGGTTTAGGGTTGCTAACAGTCTGCTTCCCTGCAGATGGGAAAGGGCTTCAGGGTTTAGGTTTGGGTTTTAGGGTTGCTGACCATCTGCTCCCCTGCAGACCGGCAAGAGCTTCACCCTGTGGAACCTCCTGCTGGCCCTGCTGCGTGATGACCCTGTGTATGGGGTGGGTGCTCCCCAGGAGGTGGTGGTGATTAGGCTACGCCTGGACCAGCTCAAACCCACACAGGCAAGTTTCGCAAATGTGGAACATAGATAGGACAACCGGGGTGCCATATCGTTGGCTAGGCAAGGCACTCTTGTCAGGCAAGTGCACATGTCAGTCAGTAACGAGTGCAGATGCAAGGATAGGCAGCAAAAGGTTTTCAATTCTCCGTGTCAACACCGCAATTGGTTTTCCCTTCGAAGTACCAAGTCTACAAAGTCCGTTGTGGATGCACTGCATGTAGCAGGGAGGAAAGCTGCAGCACAGGGGAGGTCATTTTGAGAGGCGGTGTGCTTGACAACGCACATGTGCTGTGCAGGCTCCTGACTCTGGCACATTCCTGGCGCGTCTGATGCAAGAGCTGATGCTCCAACTGGCGAGGCAGAATGTGGAGGTTCCAGTGTGGATGTGGAACTGGGCTTGGATGTGGCTGATTAAGGGTGTCGATGACGGGCTGCTCTTTGGTCAGCTTCTGAGGCTGCTGAAGAAAGTGTCCTGCAAAGTCATCATCTTGGTTGGTGGGTGTTCTCAGCGTGCTCTTGAAATGAGGGGTGAAGTATGGTACCAGGTGCAATTCATCAGTGTTTTTGTAATGACTTGTGTCATCTTATAGTAGTGATGTTCATGTCTGGCGTTAGGTTTTAGTTAGGTTAAAGACATAGGGTAAACATATTTACCCTTCCTGATGTGATTTAACTTCATGGAAATAGCAATTGCATGTGCTCCAAGCATGCAGTTTGTCACATGCACAAGGTTGCTGGGGCTGTGTATGAACAGTCCGTTTTGTGATCGCAGACGAAGTGCAAGAGTGGTTCCTTCCCCACGAGAATGGGCACCTGGACAAAGGCACTGTTTCTGTTGCCAGTCAGGTCCTCAGGATACTGGCAAACATTGGCCCCAAAACCATCCTGTGGGCGCTCACTGGCAGCGGCATGGCCACCTTTTGGACAGGCGTGGCTCTGGAGTGTGAGGGCTACTATGCCCTGCTGGAGCAGCACTACAGGGTATGTGAGCGGCAATCGTTGAGCGGCAATCCCTAAGGGTTAGGTCCAGGCCCAGGCTTTATCAAAAAATAAGTAAAGTAGTAGTTACTCTTGGAGTGAAAAAATGTCATTCTTCAAATTTTTTTAAAACTAAAAAAAAGTGCTGTGTAAAGAAAAGCTCTGCAGGGTCAGTTAGGTCACTGCTACACTGCTGCACAGTGCGACATGTGTTTGGGGTTTGACCACGGTGCAGTTGCTGTGCCTTACTGCCAGTGGGGCTTTGGTGATTCCGCAGGTGGATATGCCCCAGTGTGCCCCTGATGCCAAGCGCTACTGCTGGGACAGGTGGTGCGCTGGTGAGGAGGACCTGCCTTGGGACCTCTACAGGCTCAGTGGGGACACCCCTGCACTGCTTGGATGCTTGATCCAGGAGTGGCAATCTTCCAGTGAAGGAGATCGGGGTACACCAGCTGCCTTTGCCAAGAAGCACACCATTCGGAAGCTGCTGCCAAGGGTACAGTCATCCATGTGTGTTCTCAAGTGTGCAGTGCAGAGTAGTCTCCGATCTTAGGGTTTAAGGGTTAGGGATCAGCAAGCAGCGCTGTCTGTTGCAGGTGGATCCTGCGTGCCTGGTGGTGCTTTGTGATCAATTTACCCTAACAACGGGTCCTCCTTCCAACCCAAGCATTAATTAAAAAACAAAACGAAAAACCTATCGAATTAAGTAATTTTAAATTTTTAAAAAACTTTGAAACCTTTAGCAATTGGTAAAGAAATGGTAAGTTTGGTAGTTCTTCACCTCACCCCTGTGCAGCAGGCAGCAAGACTGTTGGGGGTGCTTGATAGTATCGATATCTACTTTTCACTTTATTATCCAAAAAAAATAGTTTGTCGTCTTGTTATCTTGTTACAGATTTACAATTTATTTGACAATCACATTCAGGGAGCCAATCCGGGCTCGTGAGACGTTGCTTGTTAGCCGGGCGCGCATTGAAGTTTGCTAAGCATATTTAGTCGCTCCAATCAACCCACTTTGACTTTGTAACAGCACCCTTCACAAAAACAACGCACTCCAATGAGCACATGTTGACAAGGCAGGAAACGATCAGTTTCCTGATGTTGCCAATATCCTGTTTTTTGCTTGAGCGTGCTGCTACCCTTGACAGAGGTCTAGGGTTTGCCATTTGCAATTGCTCACATCTCTTTGCACATTTTGCTCATCACCCCCAGCTGCTGCAGCGGTCACCAGTGATGCGCACGCCTCGCAGGGCGCATCCAGCCACCTCCATTGCCTGGTGGCTTTCTGCGCTACCAGGCTGCCCGGCATGCCAGCTTGGGTCTAAGATGCCTGTGAGGGGCTATGCAAGCACTGCGGCAGTTGGCGGTGTTCATGACGATCCCTCAGTACCATGCGGCAGCAGCTTTGTGCTCACGAGAGTACCACACTGCATGGTGTGGCACAGTGCTAAGGCAGTCATGGCGGCTGCATGGTGCGGTGGTGTCCGGGGCATTGGGTGGCGGGGATGGGGTGGGGATGGAGTGGAGGGGGCATGTGGATGTAAAAGGTGGATGAGGTGAGGCGAGAAGTCATGGGGTCATGGGATGGGGAACAGAGAGGTCTAGAGGGTGAATGCATTGTGGAGAAGGTGTTGGGCCTCCCCTTTCATTTCCTGTCTTGTGGGTCAGTGGCGCTGCGGATTGATGCGTTCATGACAAGCACCACACATGCCAGTTGAAGAACACCTACACGAGCAATTACTGTTTCAACTTGCCATGGCAACACATTCGATTAGCCAGATTTTTTCCAGAAGTGTGTAGGGCATGTTCAGCGTGTAGCTCTGGCCAGAGTCCACAGCTGGTGCAAGGACATTGTTTCAACATCGTTGGTCACGTTACATGAAGTGATTTTCTTTACACATGTTTTTAATAGACCTGTGCGGTCCATGTTTACTTATAGGCATTGTTGCACCTGGCACATTGTCACACACAACGCAACAAACTTCAAGTCACGAAGTTAGATGACAACATCACGTCGCGAGTCACTGCACTGCGGTACACACCGCGGCACTCAAGCTACGAGCAAACCGTCCGATCCGGGATTTGCGGACCGCATTCTGCCCTCATAAATTGCGCTGGAAAATCTGGATGCTGAGACCAACTCGCATTTCATCGTCACCGCCGCACCAGAATACTTTGTTTCTCATCCCATGACCCTGTGACTTCTCGTCGCACCCCATCCACCTGCTGCATCCCCATGGCCCCTCCATTCCATCCCCAACCCATCCCAGCCTCCCAAGGCCTTGAACACCACCGCACCATGCAGCTACCCTGACTGCCATTGCATTTGTGCCACACCATGCAGTGGGGTACTCCCGTGTGCTTACAGCTGGTGCCGCATGGTACTGGGGGATGATATCATGCGGTGCACTGCCAACTGCGTGCATAGCCCCTCACAGGCACCTGGGACCCAAGCGGGCATGTCGGGCACTGCGCAGAAAGCCACCAGGCAATGGAGGTGGCTGGATGCGGCCTGCAAGGCATGCGCAACACTGGTGACCGCTGTGACACTATTTGAGCTAAGCTGGGCGGGATGAGGAAAGGTGCATGGCATATGGCGAGTAATTGCAGTTGGCAAACCCTATACCCCTGTCAAGGGTAGCAGTGCGTTGTAGGCTCAGCAAAACAGAGATTGATTTTTGAAAATATGTGGGTCCAGCAACATGATTGGATGGCAATGCGAGCATACCCTTCCATGAGTTCACAGCAGGGTACTGGAGAAGTTTGACTAGGCCCAGCCACGTACCACGCAGAGAGAGGGGAGGGCTGGTATTGGGATGATAGGTCAGCAGCCGCCGGGTCTGTACCCTGCGAGGTAGGTAGCATGCTGGAAGCCCTCCAAACCCTTGCTTGGCGGGACGCGCAGGCGGTACAGCGCTGGGTGGCCACATTGATCGTGGTCCTGCAGCTCTAGATCCAGGTGCAGTGCCACTGCCATCAGGGTCAAAGACTTCTGTTATCGTGTCGCTGATGAGCCTGGCATCACCAGTGGACCCCACCTGGCTGAGCAACTGCGGGTGAACACATGGTGACATGGAGTCAGCGGAACCCAGAACCCTAAACCCTACATAGGTGTGTGAAGTCACGTTGTACTTGGTGACATACCAACGCAGTGCAGTAGATATTGAACAATATACTAGGACAGTTGAAAGTCAGCATCGACACATTTTTCTACTGGACAGCATCAATCGCGTCCCAAGGTTTTTAAGAAACAGACTTTGCAAATGGCCATGGGGTGCATCATTGACGCCTCATTAACTTGAGATGAGGAGCAGTGCAGCTGTTCACCCATAAAGAGTAAAACGTTTTTGAATCAAAGGGTCCACCTTGGTGATCAAGCACAATTTTCTCCTGCTGTGCACATGTAACTACCAACGCAGCATCAGTATCATGACGCTGCCCACCCACCCATGCAACCAGTGCCTCCTCGTCCGATTCCAGCCCCCCAGGTGCCCCTGGGTGTTCTAAGCGTGTGTATGGCTTCAGCATGGCGGCAAACCCTAGGGACACCCACGGCCTGACCTCTTTGGCAGCAGATCCAATGCTCCACATGAAGGGCCTCTTGGCAGGGAGCAGACGCACAGCTGCCCGCCAGTCCTCAGCTGCCTGCTGACCAGGGGTGAGGTGAAGAGCAAACGAAAGTATTTAACAATACTTTCAATAAAGTTTTAATAAAGAAGCTGAAGACTTCAAAGGTATCAATTTGTTTATCAACTTGAAATATTTTTAATATGCTTATTATTTGTATACTTTTAGTTTGTCTTATGACGCTTGGGTCGGAGGGAGGAGGGTGGGTTGGGATAGGGAGGTCACAAGCTGCTCAAAGCAATGGATGTGGACAGGAGGGCAGCGCCCGTCTCTTTCCAAATTCCTCGTCAGTGGCCTTAAGACTGCTCAGGGAGAGGCTGCGTGTCTGTCTGCTTCCTTCTCTCATTTTGTGTATTTGCGTGTTTCCTTGATTCCTGTCTGCTTCCTCCTCCTTGAAGAAGTGTGTGAGCTATTCACTCCAGGATCATTCGTTTACATGACCTGAATCCTTTTTAGGGTAAACTGATCACAAAGCAACACGAGGCACGAAGGATCCACCTGCAGCATACAACACTATTCTGACAGAAGACTACACTGAACTGTACAAATGTTCTTATTTTATATTATATTATAAATTAGTGTATTTTATTTGAATTTGAACCAAACACAGACAACATTACTGTCAAGAACACGCATGGATGATCGTACCCCTGCCAGCAGCTTCCGAACGGTGTGCTTCTTAGCAAAGGCAGCCGGTGTATCCCGATCTCCTTCATTGGAAGATAGCCAGTCCTGAATCAAGCATGCCAGCAGTGCAGGGGTGTCCCCACTGAGCATGAAGAGGTCCCCAGGCAGGTCCTCCTCACCAGCGCACCACCTGTCCCAGCAGTAGCGCTTGGCATCAGGGGCGCAGGCGGGCATATCCACCTGCGGAATAACCAGAGCCCCAGTAAGGCACAATGACCGTACCGTGGTCAACCCCATACAGGTGCAGCAGTGGAGTAGTGACCTATATGTACCTGCAGTGTTGCAGGGCCTGAATCTTACTTGCCGCTCACACATACCGTGTAGTGCTGCTCCAGCAGGGCATAGTAGCCGTCACACTTCAGAGCCACGCCTGTCCAAAAGGTGGCCATGCCGCTGCCAGTGAGCGCCCACAGGATGTTTTTGGGGCCATGCTCTACCAGGATATTGAAGCCCAAACCCGGGTCGTGGGCTTTTGCAGCAACAACGCCTTTGCCCAGCTCCCCATTCTGGTGGGGGAGGAACCACTTGTGCACTTCGTCTGCAATCGCAAACTGCCTGGTCAAAACACAGCCCCAGCCGCTGTGGCACACTCGTGCACTTGTCAAACTGCATGCTTGAAGCACGTGCCTTTGCTGTTCCCATGAAGTGAACCACATCAGGTTGGATGTTTCAAAAGCACACCATTAGCCACCACCACGTCTTCGAAATTCGCCCACGCAGGAACCTCCACATTCTGCCTCGCCAGTTGGAGCATCACCTCTTGCATAAGCCGTGCAAGGAATATGCCTGAGCCAGGAGCCTGCACAGCAGATGTGCGTTCTCATGCACGCCACCTCTCACAATGACCTCAGAATAACAGAATATGATGGAAAGACCATAGGCAAGCCCGGGTGGAGCGATTTCCGGTTTTGGGAAGGCGTGTAAAGAGCAAGTTGCGCCACCTATGCAAGAAAACTCCCACGAAAAAAAGTCAAATCCTAAAAAATGACCTCCCTTGTCGTGCAGTTTTCCTCTCTGCTACATATAATGCATCCACAACGGACTTTGCAGACTTGGTACTATGAAGGGAAAACCAATTGCGATGTTGACACTGAGAATTGAAGACCTTTTGCCGCCTATCCTTGCGTCTGCACTCGTTACTATATGACACATGCACTTGCCTGGCCATAGTGCCTTGCTTAGCCATCAATATGGCACCCAGGTGTCCCACCAATGAGCCGCATTTGCATCACTTGCCTGTGTGGGTTTGAGCTGGTCCAGGCGTAGCCTGATCACCACCACCTCCTGAGGGGCACCCACCCCATACACAGGGTCATTGCGCAGCAGGGCCAGCAGGAGGTTCCACATGGTGAAGCTCTTGCCGGTCTGCAGGGAAGCAGACTGTTAGCAACCCTAAATAATCAACCCTGATTCTTTTTCCGGTCAGCAGAGAAGCAAATTGTTAGCAAGAGCTACAAAGGCCACCTTCCAATAGCCATCTTGTTTGCACAAGTCTGAAAAACATATCTACAGCACCCCTTAACAAGGCCATTGGCAAGCGCACCTATAACACTGGGGAGTAGATAAGGTGACCACCAAGCAAGATCGCCTGCCAGCAAAATCAGCAACACCGTGGTTTTTGTTATTTTCATATATTGTTTCATGTAAACATCCATTTACACCCTTATATTTATTTGTTTATTCATTTCGTTTCTCAGCAGCACCTTTGCACACCTTGTTGAACCCAGTGAGCAGCAGCGACTTGATGGTCCACCTGTGCCCGCAGCGGCGAATCCAATTCAGCAGCCGCTCCCGCACACTACCCCCAGGGTCCACATACTCTGCCATGTCCAGCCCGGCAGCAGCAGGGCCGCTGAAGCTGTAAGCGGCAAAGCTGCGGTCTGGTTCACCCTGCTGGGGTTGCCAGGCCAGGAGGATGCCCAGCAATGGCGCCAGGGAGTCGAGGTTGTGGAGGGGTGGCCCTTGGGGCGCGGGAGGGAACCATGAGCCAGCTGCATGGGAGGGCGCACTGCAGGTTGAGCGGCGAAGCACACCAGACTGTGCTGGATTTGACCCGTTAATGTAACCCCAAAATAGCACAGCACTTATCCAAAGAGGCATGCTACATGAAGTATGCTTGCTTCTGCCACAAGCCTTGCATTTGCGGTGTGGGTGTTGGATGGTGGACCACTCAACGGTACAACAAAACTTGTGCTTGCCAAAAAGAGCACCCAGACTTAGAGTGGGTGTGTAAAATGTTACTGCTTTGCTCTGCCTGTCCCTCACCTTGTGGCACTGGCACGCTAGCTGGGGCAGCGCTGGTAGTAGGAGTCGGTTGCACACCAACTGGCACGGGGTCCCCAGTGACAATTATAGGCTGCTGCGGGCTGCCTCCCACGCCTAGCTGGGAAATATCCTCAAGGTAGAGACCATCAGCACCCGTGGTCAGGTGGAGGCCGCCCAGCTTCAGGCTGGAGGGCACCAGGCCCAAGGTCCTGGCAATCTCGGTAGGGTTCAGGCGCCCAGCTGGGAACCATTTGCGGTTACCGTTGTACTTCAGGAAGATGATTGGAAGAGCCAATGGCATGGTGGACGGCGCTATGTGCCTTGAACAGGCATGGGAGAAAGGTGTCAGGGGTCAGGCGTGGAGACTATATAGACCATATTAAGACCATATGTGGTTGTAAACAAGAGGTAACAAGGGTTGTGGCAGCTACAGGCAAACCCCAGTGCGTGCGCACATAGCTTGCAGCAAGAACAGTGGAACAGTGCTTGTCTCAAAAATAGAGTGGGATCGGGTGACCGTTCAGTGGAGCGTATACAGGGGTCGGAAGGGGGATACCAGTGTGACCAGCAGGCACACTACAGTGCACAGCAAGGTCTGCACGCACTTCACCTAACGACGCTGTTGGGCCTGCGCTGCCCTAAAAAAACGGGGAAGTCAACCTAGCCGTCATGTAGTCCGGCCATTGGTAGGGACGGCGGCGCACTGAAGGGGGCTTGCCTTTCCAGCTTGGCAGGCACCCCTTTATATGAGTAGCAAGTTGGTAGCTTCTAGATCTAGGCTGTGGGCTGGGGCTGTGGGTCACTCGCACGGTACGCAACCACTAGCCAAAAAGTGAACAGAGGAAAGCAGTGCGCAAGGTATAGCAGTGTGAGGTCCGGCAGGGGTTTCGTTGGGCAAACGAACACAAACCCACTGGCGCCTGACTGTGGAAGGATTGCAGCATGTGAGCCACAACGGCAACAAAAACAAACCACAAATGGAATGCAACTTGCCTTTCAAGCAAACTCACAAACTTGTAAAGCAACCATCCTTACCTTGAACCGTTGGAGCACCAAACCAAACCGTTTACAAGCACATGCATGCATGCAATCTGCAGACCCTAACCCTCTGAACCCTAGAAACGAGGAAAATGGAATCCCCGGTGTTTTGGGGATTTAAGGGGAATTTTGGGGGATTGGCGGATTGATATGTGGCGTAATTTGTTGGGTTGCCGTGGCCTTATTTCCTGGCTCTTTGGAAGGGAGAGCAAGGAGGAGAGAGCAGAAGCTTGTTGTGGGGTTGATGTCGCCGTAACGAGCTTGTATCCAGCAAGCGTTGCACGCGTTTTGGGTGTGTGGGGTCGTGTCTTGTTCCGTGGGACCGTTGCTTACTAAGGTCATTCAGCTATAATTTCATTGCAAATGCACCACGCCCTTACAAAGGACACGTGTGGAGGGTGTACACCGGGGTTGTGCAAGGTAGCTAAGTTGTATGTTTACCCAGCTCAGCCATTGGTTGCTTTGGTCCAAGACAGTTCCAAGCGAGGAATATTATATGCCCGTTTGAGAACCTGCCTGGTACCCTCCGTTGCTTAGGGATAGCGGCACCATGTTACGAACAGCTGCTGCTACCTACGCTGTTATAGAAACAGATTGCCAACTTTTGGTGTGGCGGTGAAGCGGTTCGCCCAGTCTTCTGCTGTACCCACCCGCATGCATATCGCTAGGGCCTCAAAGTCGTTGAGCTAGTCTCAAGTCCTAACTTATTATTTGGCTGCCTGGTCGTCCTCGCAACTTCCCGCGCGTGTTCATCCTTACCCTTCCGCGGTTCCCTTCAGCGAAAGTTCATTCTTGGTGGGCACCAATCCAGCTGGCGTGTGGCAGGGGGTGCGTCATGGCCAAGGGGGCAATTCGCACGGAGCTGGCTCTTCTCTTCCACCTGGTGAGCTCCTGCGCCTAAGCACGCACACTGGTGTTTCTTTCAGTGGGCTGCAGGAACGCAACCGTATGAAGCGGTGCCGCACAGCTTGGACTAAGCCTGGGCCCCACCTTTGCAGTGTGTGGGTATGTTTCTGCTCTTTGCGAAGCCCTCCGAGCAACGGCGTACAGCTGCTCTGCATGCTTTGCAAGAACCAAGGCTGCACGGGCTCCTGCCAGCCCGGCGGTTGCACGAAAATGCAACCTCCACCCTCGACACCCTGCTAGGTGGGTGGTGACACTTTGCCCTGGAGTCTACTGCACAGCATGACTTCCTTGCCACTGGATTTCAAACTGTGGGCACCAGGGTAGGCTTCACACCATTCACGGTTGACACCAGTGCGCACGCCATGTCTTGAAGTTACTGGTTGCAACCTGCTGCTGAGGTACAATTGCTGGTGCAGGGGTTGCCCAAGCTCCTCAGAACGCAACGCTCACCGCCACGCCACAAGCTGAACGTGAGCGCACCCAAACCCTTCTGTTGAACCTCACTGCTTGTTCTGCCTCTCTGAATTGCCCCATTGCACACTGTCTCGCACACACTGTCCGCCGTAACCACCCCAGGTGTCCACACAGCAGTACCTGCGCCTGGACCGCAAACCCTAAACCCCTAAGGTCCCTGTGGGCTGACCAGCGCCTTACCCTGCAGGGCTTGCATTACTTGACTTCAAGGCCAGCAGCCAGGACTCGGCCTTCTTTGCATCCTGGGGCGTGGAAAGCGACCCGTGTGGCGCAGCCACCTGTGGGGATGTGCAGAACGACCCGGGGAACCCTGCCTGCAACTGGATAGGCATCTCCTGCCGGGGGTTCCATGTAGTGGCTGTGTGCGTGGCCCTAAACCCTAAATCCTAAAGTCCAACCCTGCTTGCACACCCTCACCCTGCACCCACCGACAACCACAGTTACTTGAACCAAGTTGGCTTCCAAGTCAAACACCAGCTTGTGCATATCACTGTGGTAGAGAGGGAAGATTGTTTTCTGGCTTGCTTGTGACTGCCCTAATCAAGCTCGTTTCAAGCATGCAAGCAAGTGTTGTGGTTCGTGCGCTCCCTGCGTGTGTTTTGCGTGTTGACGCCCAGAGCGTGGCCTGACTGCTGTGTGACCCTGTTCTGTTGGGTGCTGCAGGGACCTGCAGTGCTCCCCGCCCCAGGAGAGCGCGTGCACCTGCAAGGAGGCCATACAGGGAACCATACCTGCCAGCATTTACTTGCTCAGCGAACTGGAATACCTGTAAGTGTGGGTCTGGAGCGTAGCAACCCAGCCAAACTGTGTAATATAGCGGCTAGATTGAAGGGCACGTGCAGTTGTTTGTGTTGTCTGAAGGGTAAGGGGGTGGTAGTCCTCATGAGGACTAGAGGGTTTGTTGGAAAGTGCGCCACAGGGTTGTCTTGGGTCACAGGGCTTAGGGTTTCAGGATTTAGGGTTCATTATGTAGGATGTAGGGTTCACTGTTCAGGGTTCAGGGTCAAATGGGTGTGCACACTTCGAGGCTGCCACGCTGCCCCTCAGCCTGCCTGCCGCCTGGCTACCATCTCACCAAAGCCCCATGCAACGGGCGCATGGCCCGCCCCATACTGTGGCCATTCACTGAATCCGCCCTGTGGCCACCCCCCTTTGCAGCAACCTGTACTGCAACGACTTCCAAGGCTCCCTCCCCTCCACCATGACCAACATGGCCTCCCTGCAGCAGCTGGTGCTGGGCAGCAACAGGCTGTCGGGAAACCTGGCCAGCCTGTACATGGGCGGCATGACCAGCCTCCAGATCTTCGACGTGTCCTATAATGACCTGAACGGTGCGCAGTGCACCGTCCTGAGCACCGTACTATGTCTTTCTTTTACTTACTACACAAAAGCACACTACATGGTAGGTATTGCGAGTTGGATGGTACGCCGGGCGCTGTTCTGAGTGCTCCGGTAGTTCTCTTTTTGTCACGACATAATATACACTTATTGCTTGTATTCATTGCTTACACTGATTTGAACGATGCGGTTGGCATACCGTTGCCCCGCCCCCAGCTGGATTTTCCTTTATGTGCGTCGCATCGCGCTGCATGCACGTTGCATCGCCTTGCTTCGCATACCCTTGCTAGGATTTGGAGGGTTCACCATGAGCTCAGCATCTCAGGGGCCTCTGAAACACACGCGGGTAGGTAAGGACAAATGGGCAGGAATGCAGCGCGGGGGCCACTGCTTGTGGATGCGTTGCTCCAGGAGCATGCACCTGACTGGGACAATGACATCTACAAGCAATGGCTTCCAAGCCAGTGTGGCTGGAATTAGTGAGGAACAGGCATGTGACGGTACCTGTAATGCATGTACACTTACATGTGTTGCACCTAATGCCTGCGCAGGCATGCTCCCCGCCACCTTCTCCAGCAGCATGCTGTCCATCGACACCGAGCACAACAACTTTGAGGGCAACATCCCCAGCAGCTGGGGCCTGCTCACAAGCATCATGGTCATCAACGTCGGTAAGGATGCAATGCACATGGGCTTTGCACACGGCTTTACACAAACGCGCGCGCACCATCACTTGGGCACTGCATTGCCACAATCTCTCATCTTACACGCTTGAACCTTGGGCTCAACCTTAGCCTTGGCAAAAGTCCGTTCGGCAGGTTTCAACAATCTCTTGGGTGCTGTGCCGGCCTCCTTCGTCAACCTCAATATAACCCTACACCCTAGCCCTGAACCCTAATAAAAAACCCTACCCGCAGGCTTCGACTACCTGTCTGGCGCCATGCCGGCCTCCTTCGTCAACCTCACCAACCTGCAGCAGCTCATCCTAAACCCTAATTACATACCCTACCCCGCAGGCTTCAACTACCTCTCGGGCGCTGTCCCGGCCTCCTTTGTCAACCTCACCAACCTGCAGCAGCTCATTTTGACTGGCAACTGCGCCATCTGTGGGAACGCACCCACCACCTACACCAACGCCATGGTGGAGATGTCGGGCACCTCTATCGGCTACTCGTGCTCGGTGAACGCGTGCGGGCTGGTGTCAATCTCCCTGGTGGCGCAGGCGGGTGAGTAGCAGGGGTGGGGCATGTGGTGATGTCTTGCTGCGGCTGGGAGAGGTTGGAGTGGTGGTGCGCAGCGCATGGTTGCTTGATTCTGCAATGCAGGGTAGTGCTTGTTCGCCCTGCATGCATGGCGTTTGCTGAAGTGCTCTGTTCCCCTTTGCTATCGTCCCTTCCATATGCTCCCCACCCCTATTCCTCGCGCCGCAGCGCGTCTTGCATTCAAATGAACCCTAAACCCTGAACCTCTGGCCCTGTCCACCCGCTCAGCCCTGCAACCCTTTGCTGCAGTCATCCTGGCCGTTGCCCTGGCGGGAACCCTTGCATTAACCATTCTGCGCTGCCGCTTCCTGATGCGACGAGAACGCCAGCTGGCGGGCTATGAGCAGGCCGCCAGGTAAAACCCTCCCCCCAAACGCCCAAAACCCTAATCCCCTCAGACCCCCAAACCCTGAAACCCTACACCTTCAGAGGTTTAAGCCACACCCACCCCGCTCCACCCCCCTCATGCATGTGCCTGCAGTTGTGGCTGGCATCGTGGTCCTCCTGATGGTCTCCTGCTGCACGCTGCGCACCTACCAGGCCAGGCGCAGGGCGGTGGTGGGGCCAATACCCTCCCGGGTACCAAGAAGGTAAAAAGGGGGGGTGTTTTTGGAGCCCTGGGGGTGATTGCAGGAGGAGGAGGACGGGGGAGTCACCGCCAGCGTGTGCATGTCATGTGCATTGCATGCGCACCAATCATGTGATGCGTGCTGTAATTGGGCCGGTTGTCCAGTGCAGTGCTTGCCTGCTCCCTCTCCTGTGCCGTAGTTTGCTGCTTATTTCCCTTGCCATGTGGGCACATGGCTACCTGTGCCTGGGCTTCCATTCCACTCCCATCCCTCACGCGCTTGACTGCATGGGTTCCCCTTCTGTCCCCCAAAAATCGCTAGCTAATGGCATCCTCGGAGGGCGAACAGCCTGCCTTGCATGTGCTGCACTAATTCATCCCTGGCCTTAGACCCTCCCCATTGTTCCGGGGCAAGTTGTTTACCCCCCCTGTGCCCCTGTAGGTATGCTGCCGGCAATGAGTGCCACCCGCTGAAGATCACCATCCCATTTTTGGTGCTGCAGCCGGATGGGTGCCAGGTGGCGTGCGCAGCTGAGACGGCGTATGTGCAGGTGGGGTGTGAGGCAAGCAGGGCATCGGGGGTTAGGATGTAGGTCATGTGGTGTGTGCCGGCAGCTGCAGGTGCGTGGGTGCATGGGTGGTGCACTTTGGCCCAGTGATTGGAACATACGGAACTGATAGGTAATGATAGTAGTAGTAGTAGTGGTCCCTTGAGTCCGCCTCTGTGCATCTCTTCTTTTCTTTCTTCCTTTCTTTCAAACAGTTAAATAAGAAACTATGCCGATGATTTTAATAAGTAAAATCATACGCTCAGGGATGGGCGGTGGGCCCCACTGTGGAGCGCTGGACCGCCCCGTCACCCGGCCAGTACGACCACGTAGCCTCGCCACCTGGCACCAGCAGCGCTGACGTGGCGAGGAGCAGCAGCCCGCCAACCAACGACAGCGCCGCGCCACCACCAGATGACGTACAGCAGCTGCAAGCAGCGGCCATCGAACTCATCCAGCGCCAAAACGGCACCCCGGAGGCGGAAACCAGCTCTGGGCAGGCGGCGCAAGGGGCGGGCGCGGCGCAGGGCGGCGGGGAGGGATTCATGGGGGGGCCCGGACTGGAGCCGGTGGCGGTAGAGGCGCTCGGCGGGGCGGCGGCTGGCGCTGCGGCGGATGCTGCATCGCAATTGCCGGCTGCGTCGGGGTCTGGTGGGGCCCCAGAGGCGGCTAACGCAGCCGTCGGGGCTATCGGGGATGTGCCAGGGCAGGGGGTTGCGGGGCCGGCTGCTGCGCCTCGGCGCATGTCCCAAATCACGTGGAGCGAGTTCCTGGGGCTGGACTTTGGCCGGTGGGGGCGGAGAAGGGACGCGGCAAACCCTGCCGGCCCAGGCGGCGCTGCCGGCGGCGCAACCCCTGCCGTTCCCGCGCCGCACGAGATCCAGGGCATTCACGAGACGGTCATTTTCCACGTGGTGCTGGATGACGACACCGGCGAGCTGCTGCCTGTGGATGACATGACCCCGGACCAGGTAAGGCAGGGGGAACATGGTGGCAGGAAGAGAGGGCAGAGTGGTTTCCGCCTCAAACAACACGTTTGGTCAAGGGCCGCTTCGTATACCATCTTGATTTTATGGTATCAAAAAATCCATACATAATTCTCTTGATAACTTCTATCTTGCAGTTTGGCGGGATGCATCGTATAAAGTATTTAAATAAATGAAACACCAAAACTACTACTAATAATAATCAATTATGCTTCTTTCTTATATGATTTCCCTGGATCAGGTCCGCCACATGTTTGCAAAGTACACGGGGCCCCTCCCGCTCCCCGAGCCGCTCTTCCCGCGCATATCGGCGGTGTCCATGCGACCCACCCCCCGCCCCACCCCCCGCCCCTCGCTGGGCCCAGGCTATGCAATGGACCTACGGGGCACGGGGCTGGCGGGGTCTAACAGGGCGCGGCCAAGCCTGCAACGGGGTTCGACTGGGTGGGCCAGGTACAGCATGAATGGCGGGGGGCTTTCGATGTCTCCAAATGGTTTCGACAGGGCACGACAGGCGCCTGCGGAGGTGTGAAGCCTGCTGAGTTTAGGGTTTAGGGTAACCTTAAACCCAAAGCAGCGCAATGCGAAGGCTGTCTGCTGGGGGGAGCTTCTGGGCGGTTGTGTGTGGGCTTGTGTGTGGTTGGGCGGGAATTGGGGAGGGTGTTTGAGGTTAAGAGGTGCGAGATGGAGATGGAGTTCTCGCAGGGAAAGGGGGGGAGGATGAGCAGTTGTGGTGGCAAAGGGCCAGAGGCGGTGGCGGGCCAATCATGGTTGCAGGCCCTTTTGTGTGATTATAGTGGTGCACGGTTTGTGGGTGTTTTTAGCCGCCATGTACTGGGGGGTTGGGGGCTTGTTTGTGTATTTTACACGTTGCGCGCTGCATAGGCGGTGCTGGAAATCACTTGTCAGCATTGAGCACTTCCATCAGAGTGCATTTGGTCCAGTAGTATCTTAAAGGGTTTGCCTCATGGCCTATGGATGCGGGATTGCTGCCCAAATACCTTTTAGTGATTAAAATATACCAGTGCGACTCGACATGCAAGCATCTTTGTGTCGCATGTCCGTTGTTTTATTTTGTTATTTACTACATACCTACGAGCAGTGGCCGGGTCCTCTTGGAGTTCATTTTAGCACCCCTTGCCCAGCGCACTCTACCAGTGTTGGACAGTTGGCCTACGGAGTCCCTGCATTGTATTGCTGGTGGCAGGAATAATATCCAAGATAGTCTCTGGCAGTGCCCTGGTGTCTGTTGGTGATATGCGTTCCAACAGCATCGAAACTAGGATAGCAGTTGACCTGGTACCCCTCCAACCCTTTAGCAGGGTTTGGAGTTAGGGTTTTGACGTGCACCTGTGACCTCGTAATTATGCGTTGGGCGTTCCAATCTTCTCAGCCGTTGGGCGTTCCAATCTTTTCAGAGGGCAAAGTTGCCATGCCACCTATTAACAGCATTGTTAACAGCATCTCTTTCTTACACCCGCACCGTTGTCATGATGATCATGACACTCTTTGCCACTGTCCACACATATGTCAGGCACACAGGCCACGCGCTTGCCTGACCCATTAGCTGCTGTAGGCACTAGATCTAGGCCTAAGATCCACACCTGTGTAACATGCAAGGGACACAAAACTTGTGCAGCGCGTTGGTGTCGGCTATCTACTGGGCAACCTGTGACAGGCACCCCGCCCAAAGGCCCTAGCCAAGGGTATCGATTGACAATGTACTGCCCACTTTGTGAACGCGCAACAAAGTGTGGATTGTTGGCCACAACTTATTCCTGCTACCTGCTCTCCACCATAAAGTGAGGGCTTGCGACCTTGGACAAGCATACATACACGTTGCAGGAGATTGAAGTCGGTTGGTTTTGCATGCATGCATCAAATTGCATGCATATAGCATATTGCATACTGATCCCACCGAACCACCGAGCCCCTTGGTATACAAGCACACGCACGGGATATTACAGGCGTTCAATATTATCCCTGACCACTGCGTCTGACCGGGACACCGTGGTTGCGTCAGCAACCTTTCCTGGGATCAAGCGGTGTTCGCTTGGCAGCACCCAACTCCAGTTTCAAAAGGGGTTCACCGCTGGGCGACTTTGGTCTCCCAAAGCTGACCCTCACAGACTGAGACAACCGGAAGCAGGTCGCAGCATGGCACCCTTGTCACCCACAGACATCCCGCTCGACTTGGCCTGGCTGAGCAACTACAGGCAAGTGCAGCGTTTGTGCTCAAAGGGGTGTGATAGCAGCTGGGGGCAACCCATATGCCTCAAATGGCACCATGGATTTCTTGATCAAGGGGGAGTTGGTTGATGTCCTTATGGGGCTGGAGCCTGGCAGCGACTACCGCAGTGAAAGGACAGGAATGCATGGCAGGTGGCCACTGTTGGTGGGCGCAGCCCTGTGGTAGGCCCTTGCCAAGGGCCTTGGCAAGCCTGTCACTGTACATCGTCCTTGCACCACCCACTTGTATGCGCAACAGTGTGCGATGTGGGTCCTTCCAACAGTTCCAGTGTCCAAACACATAATGGCAATGATTCCCCTAACGAGAGAAAAAACATCATGTGCTTGTTTCCTAGGGTCTTTCTGTCTCGGCACACACTGTCTGGGTGGGTGGAGCAGCTGTCGCCAGCCTGTGCAGCCGCAGCCGTGGCAGGAGCCCTCAACGCACTGCTGCTGCACAAACAAGCTTCCAATGGGAAGGTTCCCAGCTGCCACCTACAGCAGGCAGATATCGTTCAGGCAAGTCAACTCCCAGCGCCTCGACAGTCACTGCTGCCGCCTGTTTGAAGCCAAACAAGTTTTTGAAACCCTTGTTTGTGGTTTATGGGCCGCTGCCTTTTGGCGCCCACCTGCAGCTGCGTTTAGGGTTGAACCTAAACCCTAAACCCTAAACAGCGTGCTGTGGCTCAGTATGTTTTTCCCCCTTGATAAGAGAAATCGGGCACAAGCAGTTTCACATGGTTGCACATTATTGCACATGGTTGCAGATGTACCAAGCGGCAGCCCAGGAGGACTTGCAGCAAAGCGCTGAGGAGCTGATCAGCGAGGCTGATGTGTCAGCGATAGAGCTGGAGCAGCTTCAGGCTACGCTGCTCCTAGCAGCCCACCGCCTCACATCCACCTGCAAACAGCGCCTCACCAGGTATGCCTTCCCAGAGGATGCCCTAAACCCTAAACCCTAAACCCTGAACCCTAAATAGGGATCCCGGCACAGCTACCAGATAATCTCAATTATCTCAACACTGAGATATTCGTGAATGCATGACAACAGCTGATCTGATGCCAGTTTCTTGCTGCAGGTCGTTACTGGGCCACATTTGCAGCGCCATCTTGGTCGACCCTGTAGACATGACGCACCTAGACCACCAATTGCAGCAGGCACAGGATGATGGCCCATTGGAGCAAGACCAGGCCAGCGCCAGCCCTGACATTCCATACGAGGTACAGCAATATGCTGCGTACTTGGCAGAGCAACATGAGCAGTCTGGTTTGCCGGAGCCAGGGTTGTCGAGCGAGCTGAAGCTGGTGTTGCGGGTTGCAATGCTGAGGGATGAAGGTACTGTCAAATCCAATTGCACACCCTCTTTACTGGAGGTTCTCGCCATGCTTTCCATCCCCTAATCCTAAACCCCAAACGCAAACCCTAAACCCTTCACAGCTTTAGTCGTTTCTCGCCACGTTTCCCATGTCCTTCTGGCGCAGGGCTTTTATGCAGCATGATGTGTGCATTTCCATTGACCAACGCATTCCTGTAACAAGCTAGTAGTAACTAGCAGACCACACTTGTGTTGAGCACGTAGAATCATCCTTAGAGAAGTTGCGTGATTACCTGATATGCACAACTAACCATTCAGACCTTCACAAAAACGCCCCTGTCCCTATACATATTGTATTCAATCTAAAGTGTGTGTAAATGCAGATGTGTTCATGGAGAAACTGTGTGATTACCTGACATGCACAGCGGACCTCTCTGACCTGTGCAAAAGCGCACCCGAGACCTCGTCGGTGGGCAACGAGCGACTCATGTCTGCCTGCAAGGCCAAGGCAGCGGAGCTGGGCCTGGATGTGCGGGTGTGGCTGCTCATGCACAGCCAGGCGGTCATGTATGAGGAAGCTACCCAGCTACAGGTGGGGATTGGGTGGATCCCTATCGCGTGCTCAACAGGCCACAAAGGCCACTTGTCGCCTGAATGTATATGGCGTGTACTTGACTGTAACTGTCCATCCAAAAGCTGTACAAGAAACCATGATGGCGATGCATTATGTTATCACTATGCAGAGGGACCAGGTACCGCTGCAAAGCTTCACGCTTGATTCACTCGGCCATGTCATAAGTATGAGCAGGTGCTGGTCCTTGAGAAACAAATTGGATAAAGTTTGCTGTAAGTATTGGGATGGGAGCTGCGGCGGGCTTTTCATCATTCTTCTGTTATTCTGATGGGAGCTGCAAAATTTGCGCGTGGCATGCAGGTGTTTGCAGAGGATAGCCAGCAGCAGCGGGAATTGCAGTGGGCTATACTGACCACCCTGTTGGAGCAGCCAGACACAGCCATCATCTACCACATGCGGGGGCACTACAGCCTGGTGTTCGCCGCGAGACAGTGGACCTCGGAGTCTGGTAAGCGCATGGGTGGCCTGCTGGACACATGCAGAGTTGCCAGCTCCAAAGGCCGGGGAATTGCCGTTACTTAGAGAACCAAGATTACGACAGGGGTGTGGATTGTAGTGCATTGTGTGAATTGTAGTGCCGATTCCACGTCCCATCTGGTTCCATGAAATGATCACCTGAGGTGGACGGGGACCCCAAAAATCATGTGAAATTGGCACAGAAAAGCTGTAACACTGTACACCACATGTGCCAAATGCAGTGGTGTTCTGTATTGCCTTGTGGTCCACGAATCATCCAAGTTGGCTGCCTAGCCAGCTGAAAAGCACCCCATGTGGTGTGTTCCACCAGGACAAGAACCTTCACCTGTAGCCGCCTCCTTTTTCCTTTCTGTCAGATGGCGACATGCAGGATTTTTGACCCCTTTGCAGGATACAGTGTGACTGGCAATGCAGAGGAGCGGCAGCTGCTGGTTGCGCGCCCCGGGCAGCAGCCCAACACCTGGCTGGGCATGGAAGCTGTGCGCACAACCCTGCTGGCAAATCCCAATTGCGCGCTGGTGGCCGTGCAACTGGTGTGAGAAGATTCGCCTGGCCAGCAGGCAAGGCGCAGCATGCACGTCTGGGGATTTACATGGCTGGCTAAGTCGTGTATATAGCGCATTGCTGTGCACACCTCCGCTGCCAGCAGGGATGCTGCCCCTGTCCCAGCGTGTTGTCTATGTCCCTCTGGGGCGCAATGGGTACTTTATTATTCCTATCCTTCTATTTAGCGCTGGGTTGCAATGTGACCTGGTTTGATGTTGCATGTTTAGCTACCAACCAACTGGCTGCTTGGATTTCGCGCCTGTGTTCAGGAGGATAACCATGTGCTGCATTGTTACAACATCGTGCATTTTTTGGGATGAATTAATGTATTGCATGTTGTGCTCGTCTAGCCGGCTTTCTCCCCCTCCCAGGGACACAATTTGTGACCTTTTTTGGCTGTGGACTTTCTGTTGTGCCTTCTGATCAGTTCTGAGCTACGCTGTTTTGATGCCTAGCCAGCTGATGCACCATGGCTGTGACAGGCTAAAACCCTCATTTTATCGGGAGCCAGACCAAAACATGATTTTTTTCCTCGCAGACCCGTACGCGTTCCATCTGAATTGTCACTGTGCATTTCCTTCTTCGTATATCCATGGTATATCGCCCTGATCTACCTACCAGAACCTACGCCTACACAACTTCACGCAACTTGAGGCTTGCCAGAGCCATGTGCTCGCCCCTACTAGGGGCATGGCATGAATCTGTCAGGTGAAGATGGTGCTTGTATTTTGGTGGTGTTACACTTAAGTGGGTGCCCCACGCGTTGGTGACACCACCGGGGGACCTCGCATTCATGTGGGACCTGTGTCGGGGACTTGGGACCGCGACATGACAGATTCAAATGGTACAGGATGGTACAGTTTCACTGAGATCTGCACATGCAGCTGACTATGCACTTCAGGACTAGAGAGCGTCGCTATTGCAAGTTTCACCGCAACCAACCTCTATCATACAGCCCACGAAGTTAAGCACTGCAGAGCGGTCCAACCTGTGTGCCGCCACAGTGACGCGTTGAAGCCCTGGGTCAACCTGTGTGCAAACGTCACGTGTGATTGTACATGCGCACATGCGGCCACGGCATGATGTTGAGCAGCGCACCCTTCCTTCTAATATGTTGATGAGCAGACGGGCTTACCTGTCGGTCGACAGCAGTATCAGTTCCTCGATGAGCTTGCAGATACCATATCCGTGGTCCCTTACTGTTCGTAGCCCTTCAATAGGCATGAACGTGACAGTTGGCTAGCCTGTCTGCCACAAAACCACAAACGCAGCCAGCAGCCGGTATCTCGCAATGCTCTTCATCGACTCCAAGGGATGCGCAATCGCCCTTATAACAGTGTCTATCATACCTCTCGGGCTTTGGCCTACGGTGCGCGCACGTCCCGTGGACTTGGTGCACACACAGCATGATGTCATCATCACCCATACGGTACTTGCGGCTGCATTCACACTAGGCGCTGGCAGCTCTTCTTACACCTGCGCCACTTTCAGGTCTGGAACTATGTTGAACGGAGTGGGAGAGTCCCGAGCCACACATTCATCGACAGCTGTACCTACACAGTTCTGGGGCTTGTGTACGCCATCACACTGGGCCAGATTGGGCCTCCGCAGCCATTCATCCCCAACTTTTTCACCCAAGTTGGGGATGTGGCAAACAACTGGCCCTTCAAGGCGATGAGAACGGTTCTCATCGCCTTCTTCAGCGGATCATTATTGGCAACTGGAGATATGTGCATGCAGTATTCGGTGGCGTTCCTGGGGCTCGCGGTCGGGCCTGCTATATTCAGCTCCAATGCCATCTTGCTGAGTAAGAACTGATGAACCATGCATGGCCATGTTTTTCAAAAATATGCTGAACACCTTGGAAACAGCTTCCTCTTGTCTAGACGTGGCTGGCTGGTTTGGACCAACTCCTCCAAAGTCATTTGCAATGCCATTGCCACCGCCATGCCATGCATAAATGCCGCGTCCTCGCCGGGGCCCGCAGCAGCCCAAATGTACCTTATTTGATCACCGCCGTTACGTGGGGGAAATAGTGGATAGGAGGGCAGTGCCTTTCTCTTGAAGTTCATTAATCACTCTCTCTTACAAAATTCAGGTACAGGCTGGGTACTTCATTTCTGTCACTCTCAAGTACTTGATCACCGCCGCTATTTGACCGCCGCCACTCACAATTATTCAATGGATCTTTCTTCATAGGTGGCAACCATTATTGTTTTAGCATTTGCATCTATTTGCAGGCCCTGGCTAGGCGCATCTGCAATATCTCATTGCCTGCATGCAACAACCAACGAGCCTCAGGTCGCTCAGGGATAGGCTGCTAATTAAACATGTAGAGTATTTTTTATTGTCCCCTGACCGCCTGTGCCCTATCCCTTGCAGAGGATGGGGCAGCACAGGAGATGTGGGCTGATGCAAGGGCACTCGAGTCAGCACCCAGCTTTCATTTGGAGGATTCAGCTGATGAGGTTCATGAAGACGTGGCAACGAGGGTGGACCCATCCCAGGAGAGAATTGGAGTGACTGTGCACAGGCAGAAGTCCATAGAGTCGGGGACCAGGGGTTTGGCGGGGGCTCATTTTGAAGAACTGGACCCAAAACGGCAATCTCGACAAGCGTTTGCATCTATTTGCAGGCCCTGGCTAGGCGCATCTGCAATATCTCATTGCCTGCATGCAACAACCAACGAGCCTCAGGTCGCTCAGGGATAGGCTGCTAATTAAACATGTAGAGTATTTTTTATTGTCCCCTGACCGCCTGTGCCCTATCCCTTGCAGAGGATGGGGCAGCACAGGAGATGTGGGCTGATGCAAGGGCACTCGAGTCAGCACCCAGCTTTCATTTGGAGGATTCAGCTGATGAGGTTCATGAAGACGTGGCAACGAGGGTGGACCCATCCCAGGAGAGAATTGGAGTGACTGTGCACAGGCAGAAGTCCATAGAGTCGGGGACCAGGGGTTTGGCGGGGGCTCATTTTGAAGAACTGGACCCAAAACGGCAATCTCGACAAGCGCCTAGACCTGAGGGGGCACACAGAAGATCACTCTGCAAGCTGCAGTCAGGGCTTGAGCTTGGGCACACGTGTATAGGTGAAAATAACAAGTCAGGCGCATCTGTGATACCGTGCAGCAGTATCAAAATTGCGGCACCAGCCAGCGCAGCGGGGATGGCTGTGCAGAGTATTGACCATAACCCACACGCAGCGCACCTGCAGCGGAGGTCCATCCAGGCTGCAGACAAGGCCCTATACAAGGGTATCTTCATCGCGGTGGCCGGGGGCCTCATTTCAGGCATGATCATCCCGCTCATCAACATCTCCATCAACGACAACTTCCACCTCTTGGCGGAAGGTGTGCCCCCACTGTCGGTCTACACCGCCAACTTTTGGTTTGCGCTGGGCTTTGGCTGCCTGTCCCTTTCAGTCAACATCCCCTTCCTCTACCGCCCGCCCATGGGCACCTCCAAATCCAGCCTCAGGAGCTGGCTCAAGGACAACCACTGCAGGCTGTGGTCCATACTCTCAGGGTTTTTGACATCATCTGCAGACATCATGCATTTCATGGGTGGGCAAGCAGCCGGCTATGCCGCATCTATGGTCTCGGGTGCCTACCCTGTGGGGCTGCTGCTGGGCCTGGTGGTGTTCAAGGAGTTCAGGGATACATCGGTGCTTGCAAAAACCCTATTGTCGATCCAGGTGGTGTGCTACCTGGGGGCCATTGGTCTGTTGGCCAGCTCAGCCCAAGTGCGCCCAGCAGATGACCCCATGCAGTGATGACAAGGTCAAACGTGTGCATGCTACTGAGTACCCTGTTTGTATTGAGTCTCTTTAAACTCAACACTTTAAAATAGGGTACAGATGCTTGAAGTCAATTATGATCATTCTGGGCCCAAGCAGGCCAGCAAGTCACCCCGTGCAGGGATGACATGGTCAAACAGACCCGTGCATGCTCATATTAAAAATCGATATCGCAATTTTGGCTACACTGTAAATCTGTCAGATCTTTGTACTCCAAGCTGCTTGTGGCATTGGGCCGGGGCGGGGTGGCTGCACAGTCTCATGAGACAATTTGTGTAACACAAGCGGTCTGGTCGCAGTCACTGCGCCACATTGTGCAGTCACTAAGCCCTGCGAGCTGGCTACAATAATTCAATGGGCAAGTGCTGTACACTGCTGTAATTTGTCACTGCCATATACGCGGTAACAAACTTGATTTTGGAAATAATGCCACTTTGAAAGCATACTGCTAAGCCTGTCTTAGCTGCTTCAAGCAAGTTGCTGCCAGCAAAATATTTGAAACTTTACCATGCGTTTCAAAACCTGAAATTCCTATTGAGTAATCGTTCTGGCTGGTGTGGTGCCCTGGTGCGAGCCAGTGGCCCCCTATCTATGCCTCTGTGCGTTCCCTTTCTTTCTTTCTAATCATTCTGCTGTTTATTCTCCTGTGTGCCATCCCAAACTCAACGCAATAACAAGATAACGGGACAGTCCCACCAAAATTACCTTGCGTTAGTCTACCTTGCAAGCACAACGGGCCCTAACGGGTTCACTGCTCCAAACAAATGAACGTTGATGGGAATGGACTTCACGGCACCGGGGTCCCAAAAACACACTTTGTTTGGTCAAGAGCGGCTCTTGACCAACCAAGCTAACATAAGCACAGCTTCCAATAACCCAAATCTCTGACCTATACTTAGGGCAAAACTTGGAGAAAAACAACATGTTTGAAAATAGCAGACCTTGTGTTTGATACGTGCGTTGGCTTGGTATGTACATGCGTTTAAAATAATGATCCTTGCAAACCACCTATGGCTGCCAAGGTGAAAAGACCAATTGCAACCGCCTTGCAGAAAATAATATTGCAAGGGCATAGAAGGGCGGGGGTTGTACGAAGCGATGTGAAACAAAAAAAATGTTGATGTAAACAAAATATTGAGCAAAATATGATATATCCTCTTGGACCGCGTCCCTAGGGCACGAGGTGCAACCCCTGGGGTTTGCGCTTAAAAAATGGAGGGGGTGTTTCTCAAGCCTTTAAAAGTCTAGCCCTGTAAATCTAGTGCAACTGCAGGAGGCGGCGAGAGGAAGTGCATTCAGTGCCCGACACATCGTTGAATGCCCTGACCTTGACAACGTCACACTCTGTGCCAGACACCACACCATTTTTGGCCGCGCATGCCTTGTAGCCAAAGCAGTTTGGGTCATTGCTGCAGGCGTACTGGCATGAGCACACATCCAGAGTGACCTGCTTGTAGAATGAGTTGGTGTTGATGCCGGTGGTGGTGTAATGAAAGCACTGAGAGCCGCGGTATTGGAGTGGTGGGGGCGGAGGTGTGGCGGGGGGAGAGGGGGACTGGACAGGGGGAGCTGCAGGGAAGCAATGAAACGGGGATGTCAGCAAGGGGATCAATGGTATTTGGCTGTGCGGGGTGCAGATTCAATTTGAGGAGGCTTGGATGTGAGTTACCACAAAGATGGAATAGTTGCCTTGCCCATGTGCAAATGCATCTGGGCATGCCATGCACATGTGCATCAAATGGTACAGGAATTATACAGTCATTTCCTAAATTTCATTGAATGCCTAATAGGAGGCACATGGGCCGTAAAAACTCTTAGCCAGATGGGAGCCCCCGCAGGGTCAAGCTTTGTAGCACATGGAAAAGGTTATATACGTACAAGGGGAGGCCGCACAGCTGGCGCCTTCCTCTTCAAACACATACTGCAGGGCGGCTGTGGCGCAGGCCTTGCGTTTTGCAGCATCGTCCGCCCCACCAATCGTGGTGGCGCAGCGCTTCCTGTAGTTGCACCTGTCATCATTCAGGCATGCCATGTAGCAATCGCAGGAGGTGACGCCATCAGTTGCAGAGATGAGTGAGGAGACGCCCAGGTTGGAGGTATAAAGATAGCAGGTGTCCTCTGCAAGGACAGGGGGAATGGGATTGAGTTGGGAGGGGGAATGGGCCACTGGTTAGGGTTTAGGCCCTGTGGAGTAGAGTCGGAGGTGTCCTCTGCAAGGGGAGAGGAGGGGGGGAGGTAAGAGCGAGGAGAAAGGGGAGGGCGGGGGCAGTGGAGCAGATGCAGTGAGTGAACTCCAGTGCATATCCTGACAATCAGAAACGCTGATCCAGGGTAACTTGCGTTAAGTAATGGCAGGCAAGGGTGCAGCTGATTTGGCTATCTGGGCACACAAAGACCCTAATGGTAGACAATGATGCAGCTGGGATTGGGGTACTTGCATTGAGCATGCTATCTGACCACGGAGGAACCCTACCAAGCGTGTACAGCAGCAACAAATTGGACACGTACGGTATTTGCTGTACAGGTCAGGGTCGGTGGCTGGTGGGGATGGTGGTTGTGGCGCAGGGCTGGGTGGAGGTGGCGGGGATGGTGGTGCCGCCGGGCATCCCGAGTTGGTTGCATCCATGTCCCTGTAGGGGGGGGAGGCTGTGCACGCTGATGGGGTGGTGGCATCATCACAGAAGCGGCGGGCTACGCAGTTTGGGTCAGCCAGGCAGGCAGAGTAGCACCTGTGAAAACGGGGAGGAAAAGGTAAGTGAGCGGGATGGAAGTGGGTTTCAGCACATGGTGGCAGAAGGCCAGCATTGGATGCTGTGTGGACAGAACCACGCAAAACCCTGTGCTAGGTGCTGTGCTGTGGTTTTGCAGTTTAGGGTTTAGGGTTTTGCAGTAGGGACAATCACATGGGGCACATGCACAGCACAGGCTCTACTGGGAGGCTGTATTAAGATACAAAGGTTGAGGGTATGGTTGTGCATGGTACTTGGGGTTTTAGGATAGGATGTGTGAGGCACATGTGGCCACAAGGCTCCAGGGGGCGTCGGTAACTTACGAGCACTTTTTGGCGGCCTGGGTTGCGCTCACCATGGTGGCTGTTAGGTAGTTCTTTGTGCTTATGTCATACATCACACATCGGTCACCCCAGCCAGAGGACTGTGCGCTGCGTAGTGGAGGGGTGGGGGAGGGGGGAGGAGGGGCTGCATTCAAAGAGGGGAGGGGGAATTATCAGTTGAGTGGCACCATGGGAAATTAAGCGGGCAGTCTCACAGGGTTGCTGTGGAGCACTGGTGACATGTGACTACCCTAGAAACCCTAGGCCCCGATCAGCTACGGTTCTGTCAGTGGACGGGCTAGCGTGTGCGCGCATGCATTCCAAAACCCTGATCAAGGGTTAGCAGGGTTGTCCAACTCGCACGGAAGGCTATGGCAGTTTGTGGCAATGGGGATGCCTCCGTTGAAGTTCAGATGTGACTGGTTTAACTTAAGGGATGCTAGGGTTTGCCAGCTCACATGGGGGGCTCTGGCAGTTTACGCCATCAGAGGATGCCTTTGTCTAGAGTTTAAAGGAATTTCAGGGTTTCTAGGGTTTGCCAGCTCACATGGGGGGCTCTGGCACTTTGCGCCCACAGGGGATGCCTCCGACACCAGGGCCTTGCGCCTGCACTCCTTGTCATTGGTGCTTGCATCGCAGAATGAGCGGTACAGGCAGCTATCCAAGGCCACACACTCAGCAAAGCACTGGCAGGAGTACCCAATGGCTGCTCCTGTGGTGCCCACATCAACCGAGGCGATGAGGGTTTGGTTGGCGTCAAAGAGGTTGCAGCGCTGGTACTGGCGGGGTGGGGGTGGGGGGGGTGGAGGGGGCGGGGGAGGGGGGGAAGGTGGAGGGCCTGCAATGGGGCGAGGGGTGAGTGAATTGTGGGTATGTGGCTGTGCATGTGGGCTTCAAGGGGCAATGGCACCAAGTATTTGCAAACAATCATAAATGCCTCAAAGAAAACCCTAATGGCCTCATGAAATACCCTAACATGCCTCACAGACAACCCTAATGGCCCCACAGGCAAAACCCTGATGGCTTCCCCGAAACAACCCCATCCCTGGTTGAGGGCGCGCACATGAGGCCCCACAGGCAATTGAGGATCTGGGGTGTCACTCACTTGGAGGAGCGGGGCAGTTTGCCCCCGTGTTATCATAGTCCCGGCGCAAGGACAACAGGGCGCAGTCCCGGGGCATCATGCCAAGGGGGCAGTAGCGGCGGTAGTGGCAGGCATCCTCTGCTCGGCAGCGATCAGAGCACTCGCATGCGGTGGCGGGGGTGAGGATGCCGCCGGTGAGGTTTGAGATGGCAGCGGCGGTGCCGGGGGAGTCAAACATGTAGCAGGTGTCGGCTGCAGGGGAGGAGGGAAGGGGCTCGCGTCAGTGGAACACCCTAGGGTCCTGTCACATCAGTAGAAATATAAAGGTAATCTAGTGACAGCAGGGAATCTAGGGTTAGTTTGGAGTGGTTGATGCAAGCTGCAGGGGGGAAACGCATGTGGAGGATGGTGGGGATGGTGGCGGGGCTACCCCTACCAGTGAGGGGCAGGGATGGCGGGGGCGGGGATGGTGGCGGTGGTGGTGGTGGGAAGGGTGGTGGGGATGGTGGTGTAGGGCATGCTCCGGCCTGTTCCACATCAGGGGTTAGCGCCAGCAGCTGGCACGCCTTGAGGCTGGTGCTGGCTGGGCAGTAGCGGCGGAACCTGGGAACACACACCACACACGTGATTAGGGTCTGGTTAGGGTCTACTGCATAGGGTCTAGTACTCAGCGTCTGCTCAGGGCCTGTGGTCCAGATATTCCTAGTTAGGTTTGGACAGAAATTGTAGGATGACAGTAGCTTGACAGTTCCTAACTTCATCCAAAGTAAGATGACACTGCCATTTACTGACCCATCTTTGGGTAATCGTGGTAACCTTAGGGTTCCTTACCTGCAGGCTGCGGAGCCATCCAGGCAGGCGTGGTAGCACTCGCAGGCGGGGGTGGCACTAGTCATTATCGTTCGCTCAATGAAGGAGTCAGAACCAATTGAGTTGTGGCTGAACAGCCAACAACGGTTCTCTGAGGCGACATCTAGTGGCGGTGGTGGCGGGGAGGGTGGGGAGGGGGTAGGGGGAGGAGGGGAGGGGGACAGGGGGGCTGCATGAGGGAAATGGGAGGGGCGCTCAGTGAAAGGAGAGGGTTTTGGAGCGTGGTGAAAAACATTGGATTGGGGTCTATGACAGGCAGCAACAGGGAACAGCCAGCAACGTTCACGCACCCACGGGCAAGGTCCATGTGCGTAATATACACTCTTTCAGGCTATTCGGGCGGGGGTAAGAAAACTTTGAACCGATCACAGGAGCGCATGCAGTGCAGTCCATGCCATTACATGCACCCCCCGGGTGGCGTGTATGGGGACAGCTCTCAGACAACCCTAGGCAAGGGTTTGTAGACCCAGGGTAATTCCTCACCTGGTGGTGGCGAACAGTTCCTGTGGGAGATGTCTCCTGACCCAATACGGGCATAGGTGTTGCAAATCTTCACAGGGGTACCCGCCGGGCAGTTGACTCGATAGGCGCAGTTGTCGTCATAGGCACATTGGTTGAAGCAATCGCAGCTGGTGGTGGTCAATACTGAGTAGTGGTCCGAGGTGGCGTCGTTGAAAAGCAGGCATCGGTCACCTGAACGGGGGTTTTAGGGTTTTATGGTTTAGGGTTTAGATGGCGTTGTTGGACAGCAGGCAGCGGTCATCTGAAGAGTTGGGGAGAGGCTTGAGAGCGGACCACTGCAATTAGGGTTTAGGGTTCAGGGTTTTTTTTGTCGGCGGGGTTTGTGGTGAAGTTTCAGGCAGGAGTAGAGAAGGGGTTCAAAGTAAATCCCCAACCAGGGGATACAATGTGCGCCAACTTGCAGGTCTGATAGGAATGCAGTAGCTTGAAATCAGATTTAACAGCGCATTACGAACCCATGAATTGCCATATCAATTGGGTTAGTGGAGCAGAGGTGGAGGGTCAAACAAAGTGGTGATGGCACTTACTAGCAGAGGTAGACTGAAAGGGGGGTCGCGGGCTTGCTGGAGGAGGGGAGGTGACAGCTGCGCAGGCGGGAAAATCAAGGTGGTGAGCAGGCAAGGTGGCAGCATGCATATGTGAAGGTCAGTGAAAGTCTGCACTCGTAACTGTTTGTGATCACCAATTTTACGCATGCAGTCACCTGGGTACGAACACCCTCTACTCCGGCAACTCTTGTAGACACCCCAGGCAATGCTATAATGTTGTAATGTTGTAGCAGTAGACCTTCTAGAAGCCCTGTCGGTTCGTCTCGACCAACAATGTATGTGCATCCACAGACACAGTGCGACCTATGCGTGTTCACGCACCTTCGAACCTCTTGAACACAAAAAAGATCGAGTTGTCAGTGAGGCTGCCGCAGGTGGCGGTGGGGAAGGCGGCGGTGAAGCAGGGGGCGGTCGTGCACATCGCAGCGTCTGCGGCAAGGGTCGCACCGGAGGCTATTGCTTCGCCACCGTAGGTGCAAGCGATGTTGGGCACATGGTAGCTGAGGGCGAAGTATCTGCAAGGTAACAAGCAACAGTGGGTGAGCAATTCTGACGTTGGTCAATGCTTTTGTATTGGGCATGCATGTAGGGCATGGAGGGTCGGCAGACGCCGTATATATGTGTGCGGTTACTGTCCACAGTTGTACCTCTCAAAATAGTTGCAGGGGATAAGTTAGGATGGATAATTGCACGTCTGGGGTTGAAGCACCGACGGCAGGGGAAGGGATGCATGGCAAGGCAGGTCATGACTGATAGGCACCATGACTTCAGCAGGGGTCAAGTTGGGTACACCTAAGCTTGGCCTGCAGACCGTTAGCACAGATCTAGATAGCACAGGTCTAGATAGAACCCGAAGTCATCACTCACGGTGCAGCACTGCTGGCATAGAGCGTGAAGCACTCTTCCTGGGTGGCGACAAACTGCGTAGAGAGGCTCCCGGACATCACATCGCCACCCGTGGACGAAGCTGAATCATAGCAGCCCACGGCATCGAAGTAGACAGCAGCTGCAAAGAGAAGGGCACAAGTGTTTACTTACACGCCAGCGCTGGCAAGTACCGTATATGTGGTGGCGTTCAACCATGGCGGCAACGCAGGCTGGCAGACTTGTCAGCACCGTACAAAGTGCTCGGGAACGTAGCACATGCATGGCCACACGGTTCTTGGTCAAGCGCGATCGAAAGGCAACGGATGCTGCGTGGAGTGAGCGAGAACTCTAGCTTGTCAATGACTGTGACTGCGTTCACGAAGCGTGCCTTAAGTCTTATGCTAGGCATACGACGTCGCAGTCGCATGCATCGACTCATGCATCGTCATGCACCAAACGTCGCGGCACTTGATCAGTCGCTACTGGATGTAAACGTCAAGCGCAAACACCAGAGGAGTGGGACCACTATATATGCGAGTCAGCACCACTGGAGCAGCCCTACTCGCGTGGTACACTCGTCTGGAAGAGCCCTGTCTGTGCTGTATGTAAGCAAGAATCTAGATCAACGTCACCCAACCCACTGGCCACGATGCAACGTGGGGTGGGTGTGGCAGGCAGACGCTGGCGCACTTTAACCGATAAGCTATGCTATTCAGGGCACTCACCAGAAGCCTGTGCGCTCAGGACCAAGGAATGGCAGGCCACGAATATTAGTACCCGGCTGAACTGCAGCCGCCTCTGCAAAGGCGCCATGCATGGGCCCGGTGCTGTTGCAGAACAAGGCAGGTGCCCAAAGTCTCCTCCTTCCCTGTCAGCAGCAACAGCGAGTATGTAGCATCAAAGCGTGGTCACAAACTCTCAAGTACGGTAGTGATAATTTTGCCAAGTATCGGATGGTGGACCACACATCGACTGATTGGTTTAAAATTTCAACAGAATATTTCCCTCCTTGCTGCTTGATTTGAATTTTTACCCCAAGTGACGTTTCACCTCGGCTGAAGCAACCCCTGTGCATGTGAGTGTCTATGCCTTGGCAACACAGGGAGGTAATCATGGGTGATGACAGGGGATAACTGGGGAGTGAGTGTGGATTCACCTTCTTGTCAGGGTAGCTCTACGCCTTTGGCGTCCTTTTTCGTTTCTTTTCTCTTCAGGGTTCCCTTTACCAAGGGCAGGCGCAGCATGGGGCAGCAAGGTGGGGCGAGGCAGGAGTGTGGTGTGGTGTGGGGATAGTGCAAGCACCCTCCATATGTGCCAGCTGGACATGTGTGCTGGTGGTAAGCTCAGCTGGTAAGCTCAGCTGGTGGTAAGCTTAGCTGGTGGTAAGCCCAGCCTGGTGGCGGCCATGTTTTGGGTCTTGTGTCCCGTGTTGTGTGTGCAGCATGCGGTGACTTGGCCACCATCCATTCAACTCAGTGCACTGTGCATCCTGCATTTATAGCAAGCATAACATGAATGACTGGGGCATAAGGCTTAGGGCGTGTTGTTTATTAGGTGTTGCATTTTCTTTGGGCTTTGAGCTGGGCTGCTGTGGGTTTCCTGTTTCTGCGTGCCCCCGTAGAGCGTAGTATAGCAAATTATCACCTAGGTACCTTGCTGCCTATGTTATTAGGCCGGGTCATACCCTAGCTGTACCCCCTGACGTTTCCACCCAGGGGTGATATTCAAGAATGTGCCTATTTTCCAGCGGCGCACATTTCCCAATGGAGACCCCGGGGGGTTCTGTATCCTTTCTGCAGGTGCCACACACGCTTACGCCAGCTCTCTGATGTCTTATAGTGTGCAGGAATAAAATTAGAGTGTGCAGCTTTTGCCTGGTACATTTCAAACGCCAACTAGCTGGTACAAGGATGCAGCCAAATAGAACGAGAGAAATGAATTTCGCTTTGAACTTGGCTGCAACTGTGATAGTTAATTATCAAAGGGTTAAGTGCCTGCCAGGGGTGGTAACCGCAAGTCTTGCTACTTTTTGCTTTTTATTTATCTGGTGCATTTCAATGCCATTCAGGGGTCCTACACGTAAAATCAGTGTGGGTAGGGCAGCATATGCATGCATATAAAACAATTCGTGCAAGGTGTTGCGTACATAACTACCGTACAAGCTGTGAACTTGCATCTAGTCTACGGTCACGCACCGACGCATTATACCTGTCGGTGAAAGGCAGCAGCAAGTATCGAAGGCGTAACGGCCGCAAATTTCCCACCACAACTCACGTGAACAGAATCCTGGCAGCAAATATCTCACAATGCTCTTCATCGACTCCAAGGCATGGGCTATTGCCCTTATGGCAGTGTCTGTCATACCACTGGGACTCTGGCCTACGGTACGTATACTGTTGGGTCTCCAGGTTTGCTGTCTGACGCAATGGCAGCCCATCGCACAGACCAAACCTTGTGCTGCACTTTCAGGTCTGGAACTATGTTGAACGGAGTGGGAGAGTCCCGAGCCACACGTTCATCGACTACAGCTGTACCTACACAGTGCTGGGGCTTGTGTATGCACTGACACTGGGCCAGATAGGGCCACCGCAGCCGTTCATCCCCAACTTTTTCACCCAAGTTGCGGACGTGGGAAACAACTGGCCCTTGGTTCTCATAGCCTTCTTCAGCGGATCGTCACTGGCCATTGGAGACATGTGCATGCAGTATTCAGTGGCGTTCCTGGGGCTGGCGGTCGGGCCTGCGATTATCAGCTCAATGAGCATCTTGCTGAGTAAGAACCCTCCACCTTAAACGCTTCTTATGGACTTGGGTTTCAGCACTTTGGAAACGTTGCTGCGGCACTGCTGTGTCACTACTGCGCACCCCTATAGCACCGCTAACCACCCTACTTGGTTCCCGTTGCGAGCTGCTGGGTGCTTGTACATGACTGTAGGCACTGCTGTAGGCGACAGGCTGTAGCAACCCGCATGTCACCTTAGTGGATTCCCGCCGCGAGCCCACTGGTGGCTGTTTTGCAGGTACCTTTGCCAACTACTTTTTGGATAAGGGGCTGAACAACCCAGCCCTGGTGTTCCCGGGGATGGCCCTCTCTGCCATGGCTGTTGTGTTGGGAGCGCTGGCCCACTTAGAGAACAAAAAGGCGCAGAAGCACAGGGAGCTCCTTCCCTCAACAGGTGTGGTATCTTAGGCACTTGTCGCCGGTGTGGCATGGATGAGCCCTGCAATAAGAGGCATATCTGACCTGTCAGTGCTATTCTTCTCCGTGTGGCAAACACCCTAGCCTAGGTTTTGCTGTGTTTTCTGGCAACGGCGACAACCATGGTGTCTAGGTGTGGCTGGCTGCCTTATGCCAATATTTTTAAAACAGGTTGCCAGTGGCGTTCACGCTCCTGCGTTTGACCACAGTCGCCTGGTACCTAGTTCCTTCCTGGGAGGTGGCCATCCGAGTTGCAGCGCCTCTCTTGCCTTGACGCAGTGGTTGCTGTCATTCTCTTCATGCCAGGCTGGTATTACCCTCCGCTGCGGTGGCTGGCGGGACTCACCTGGGGATGCACACGCGTACTCACGGTCCCCCTGACATCTGCCCTTGCAGAGGATGCGGAGCAAGAGGCCTGGGCCGATGCAAATGCACCCGACTCCCCATCCACCTTCCACCCGGAGGACTCTGCTGAAGCAGAGGCCAAGGGCGCGGCAGGCGGCAAGGAGCATGCAGCGGGCGAGGCTGGGCACACTAAGAGTTCAGGCCCATCACCACGCACCAGCGTAGGTCCACCCAACCTTGCCACCCTCAGCATCGAGATCGCGGCGCCAGCCAGCGCAGCGGGGGTGGCCATGCAGAACTTTGACCACAACCCGCATGCGGACCAGCGCATGAGGTCCATCCAGTCGGCAGACAAGGCCCTCTACAAGGGTATCTTCATCGCGGTGGGCGGCGGCATCCTGGCGGGCATGATCATCCCGCTGCTCAATGTGTCGGTGAATGACAACTTCAACATCCTGGCGGAAGGGGTCCCTCCCCTGTCCATTTACACCGCCAACTTTTGGTTTGCGCTGGGCTTTGGCTGCCTGTCGCTGTCCGTCAACATCCCCTTCCTCTACCGCCCGCCCATGGGCACATCCAAATCAAGCCTCAGGAGCTGGCTCAAGGACAACCACTGCAGGCTGTGGTCCATCCTCTCGGGCTGCCTGGCCTCCTCGGGAGACATGCTCCAGTTCATCGGAGGCCAAGCGGCAGGGTACGCCGCGTCCATGGTTGCGGGCGCGTACCCAGTGGTGGGGCTGCTGCTGGGTTTGGTGGTGTTCAAGGAATTCAGGGACACATCGGTGCTTGCCAGGACGCTGTTGATGACGCAGGTGGCGTGCTACCTGGGGGCCATCGGCCTGCTGGCCAGCTCAGCCAAAGTGCGTCCCACCGACGACCCCGTGCAGTGACCGTGGGGCAAATGGCGTGGGCCCGCGCGTGCACAGCTCTTTTTCCTTTGATTTTGTACCATTAGGTGGAAATGCCGGCGCAGTTTTTGGAGCAGCTGTGGTTAAGGATATAATATGCCATCATTATGTTTACCACTGGCATTGCGAACCGCGTCGTGTCACGCCACCCACAGGGCAGGGCTGCCGCTGGGCTGGGCCACTGTTTGGGCACCAATGACAGCATAGCATGGCATGGGCATGAAGGGCGTGGTGTGGCCCTGACAGTGTGCCCCAGCATGTGCCAGCGTCATGTAGGCATAGCACCAAACGCTGGCGGTTGGACGGTGGTTTTTGGTGTCAAGTTGCAAAGCCATAACAACAGAGGGCGACTGAAAATGCCGTACTTGTATCAAGGGGCGCAGCGGTCGCTTCCTTTTCTTTGCCCCTTTTTTTTCAGAACGCTGCCTTCATTTTGGACACCACATGTGTTTTGAGAATACGTGTACTATCTTCAGTGCACTACAGTTGCTGTTCGTTTCCCATTCCCCTTCCAGATTCCCACTTTTGCAATAAATGCCGCCGATATCAATTTCACTCACTCCCCCCTTGGGAGGGAGATCCTGCAAATCTTTACAGGTATCACAATGGTATTTCTTGAAATTTTCATTTGTATTTTAGGCCCTGGATCTGTATGCTGTAGATTGGTTTGCAGTTGATATAACGTACGTATGCCAAGACAATATTGCCTTGTTTTGCCCTTTTGGGAACCTTATCAACGCTTGGACAACCAACTTCACCATGGCCATCATGTTGATAGGATTTTGCTACTGTAACAGCGATCAAAGCTTAACCTAGTAGTTTACGACCATGGCAGTGGCTGCCATCATGGTATGCTGGATTGTCAAACATGGACAGCATAGAAAATTCATTCGATGCTTTTGATGCCCGGGCGCATCATCAATGTTGGAGTGATCAATGTATTTTAATCAATGTAAACAACCCACATCGTGCATCTGGCGGGGGGCATGACCATGTATCTGATATCGTGATGGTTGAAAGACTGCGTGTAATTTACAGTCAAAGTGGTAGGCCATATTGGTTGTAATCCTCCGTCATTTGAAGTGCCACTGTGTGTCATATCTGCTTCCAACATGCGTCATATGCATGCCATGCATGCCCTTGCAGGCCTGGCATGAGAGCCACATGCGGCTACCGCAAGTGCTCACGGGAAAAGCAAGAGCCACAGGCCCCTTGCATATGTAACCGTTGTGACAGTCACTAATTAATACTGCAAAGGTACCTACTTAAAAACAGTTCGTTGCGTGAACATGAAGTGGAAAAGCAATGCAACCTCTGACTTGCAAGACCTGATGCAACCTCAGCAACTCGCCCGGTAGTATTGTACATCCCCTGGCGTGAGCCTCATCTGACAGACAGTCACAAGCCCCTCCTGTGCAGCCACCGCTATTGTCAGGCGTGTTGATCTAAAAACAGAAAAGCCCCTGCTATTGCCTGGGCTTGGCCTCCTTGCCCCCCAAGATGGGAGGCGCGCTGGCCACCAGCGCCGCAGCCACGATGCACGCCCCGCCCACCCACTCTGCCGTGTCTGCACTCTCACCCAGGAATAGGTATGCCAGCAGGGCTGACCACAGGGGCGTGGAGGCGTAGAGGACCTGGGACTCGGCTGCGGGGAGCCTGCGCTGGCCCTGCGCCAGGTGGCATACAGGCAGGTTGACACGCAAGCCTTGAAGATGGCCCTAGTGCCATGCATGCATGTCATGGCGGTGGGGCAACAGGTGCTGTGTATGTTGACAAAATGACGGTGACACAAAAGGTGGCACAACATTGGCTGTCGTTGGCTCAACAGTTGACAACATGTCAAGCTACGACAACCAGCGTTTCTCACACGGGTGTCTAATCGTGCAATTTTTGCTTTTCCTGGCCCATGGCGTACCTCCATCTGCAGGTATGCCGCCAGCACCCCCGGGCCCAGGGCGATCCAGACCAGCACCAGCCACGCCAATGGGTCAGTCCAGCCGGACCAATGTGCGCCCACCACGTCCCTGCCACCCACCATACCCCAACCTGCACCAGCCATTTGGCAAAGGGGTCATATTTTGCCGATCGCACCATGGTAGCATTGCCCTAGGTTTGTGACGGAGTCACACTTGGTTGTACAGTTGGACTTCCCACTTACAGTCACCGTTTACAGTCACAGTTAAAATCAAATATGTTGATGAAAAATTTTAAAGCATAAACTTACAGATATTTCTCTGCATTATCTTCATCCATTCCTATTTTTTTGAATTTATTTTTTGGCACGCGCACCTATATCGCTCCCCGCCCACACCAGTGCGATGGCGCATGTGCCCAGCGTCTTTGCGGTTGCCAGCACCAGTGGCGGGTGGCGCTGCGTGTACCTACCCAGGCGCACCGTGGAGGTGGAGTAGAACAGCGCAGCAAGGATGATGGCGGCGTCGCCACCTGGCACAGGGGGGTGCCACATCAGCGATCATGGGGCAGGGACAGCATTCCACATGTGCAGCCAGATTTCTCCTTCATGTCTCCATGTGTCGAGAGTACACACTGGCAGGCGACTAATGAGCGTCTCCTGCCTCCTTGCGCTGACAATGGTACCAAAAATAAAATCCATCGTTATTTTGTACATGGGATGACTGTGTAGCCCACATATAGCTAACCATGAGCACATCTCAAGGCACAGCAACGCGGCACGACGCAGCAGTGCACCGCAGTGGTGTACCCACCTATCGCAAATGAGGACCGCTGCAGCGTGGCTGTGGCTGCCCCGTCCAGGTCCACAGTCATCAGCGCAGCCCCGGCCAGTGCGATGACGCACCCCGCCCACACGCTGCTGGAGGGGGAGTCCCCCGCTATAGTAGCGATCAGCGGGGTGCCCACTGCCGTCAGTTGCACCATGAATGCGCCCCTGCACCCGCCACCACACTTATCAGCTGCATCAAGATTGCGCCCATGCACCCGCAACCATTTATGATATATGGGTATATGATATAAGTCAGCTGCACCATGCATGCGCACCTCCACCCTCACAAGCCCGACGCCGATTCTGTCAAGCCTGAAGTTGGCAGGATTGCGGAGGTGCATATGATGAACACGGGGGGTTACCCTGTGTGGTGCACCACAATTGCATCCAACCCTAAACCCGACAGGAATAGCTGGCTGAATGCATGCAAACTGGGCCAAGAAGCAGCTTCATGCGGCTGCAGCGCCTCGTTGCAATTTTGGGGTTACAGGCATTGTAGGCTGAACAGCGTGCACCACCTGGCTTCGGATTCGAAATTTAGGGTCTTGTAGGGTGAACAGCGTGCACCTGGTGGCTGTTGTGAACTCCAGCCCCACCGCCTGGAACGCCTCCCCCAGGAACTTCCAAAACCCCAGCTCAGCACCTCCTAGCCAGGGGTTCCCCAGCGTCCGGTTCATCACCCGCTCAATCTGTCCCCGCACGCCCGGCCGCACCGCAGGCGCCTGGGGATCCCCGCCCTCCGCCTCATCGACAGTCGCCTCCTCGGGATCTGCATGGCCCTTGGATGCCACTGTGGTGTAGGGCTGGCTGGTGCTGCGGGAGCTGGTGATGTGCTGGATGGCGAGGATCACGCTGGATCCGATCACTGCTCGCACGGCCAGCAGGACCGATGGCGAGGGGCTGTCGGGGATGGTGTAGATGTAGCGCAGGGCGGGGGAGAAGGTGCCCCACAGCAGGGCCACGCACAGCAGCAACGCGGTGCCTTGCGCTACGGTGGACGGCCCTGCACCATGGCAATGAATGGAGGCACTAATTTCAACATGCATTTACCGCTCGAAAGCAAAAGTGGCATGGATTAGAACCATTACACCATGCATAGGTGGTTTATTTGCATTTTCCTGCTGGGATTGTGACTGCTAGCTGCACTGATAGTGGGTGCTAACAATACAGCACGTTGCAATTCCGGCTACCACCTCTACACCATTTGCTGCACAACTGCCTGGACATTCAATTTTAGCTTGGGCTGGGGTCCGCATTGTACGTTATGTGGGTGCTAGGGTTTGCAGTAGGGTTTGGGGCTTGCCTGGAGGGGGTGGCTGCGTCGAGGTGCCGCTCTCAGCATCTGGCTCCTCAGCCACCATCAGAGGGATTTGCTTGGTGCGCTGTGCAAGCGCGGTGATGGAAAACGGGCGATACGGGCTGCCCCTGCCACCACCACCAACCATACCGCGCGCCGCTAGCCCAGGAGCCAAAGTGCAGCGGGCAGTGTGGCTGTGGCGTGCTCGCAGGTTTCTGAGGGTAGGGCTGGCATTTTGGGTTGGGTTGGAGCCTTTGCAGTGCTGCAAGGCGTCACCTTGGGTGGCGTGGGCCCTCATAACCCCCAACAGCTGCCCAGGACAGGTGCCTGCATTCGGTGGGCACAGTTCTAATTTGTACCAAGTGCTGGTCGTTTGTAAGCTAGCGTTTTACAGGTGATTTAAGGTGTAGGCTGGAAGCAAGGGTAGCAGCAGTTTATTCAGAGCGTGGATGTGAGAGGTGTGGCATGGCACAGGCCCGGGTTACAAGGGATCTGGGTTTCTGTGGCAAGCTCGAGAGCCTGGTTCCAAGACACTGCGCAACAAGATGGTTAACGTGTATATCTGTGACGATGGCATGGTTCCTGCAGGGTCCAGAGTGCAATTTGCAGGGCACCACTCACCACCACCACATGCATGCGACCCTGGCGATGGGTGGTTGTAAAGCTCGTCCTGCAGGAGTGCGGCCCACAAGAAAAAGCGTTGAGGACAGATCCAACGTGAACAGAGTTAGGAAGCGTTACACAGCGAAGTCCAACGGTGCCCGAGTGTTGAAGTACCTCCGTTCCTGGGGATTGCCTTCGGTACCCTCGGGGATGTGGATATATGCGTGGCATGCATGCATTTGAATGCATGCATCGACTCAGTTGCATATTGCTTTCGTATGTCTACGCCTTTATGTTGTCTCTTTAGAAACCTTCCTAAAGTTCAGGACAGTCCACCCGCAGACTGGTGTGAGCGCTCTCTCAGTTGCCAAGCCCTGCCTTGACACCGGTGCCCAGCTGGGCGATTTCGCTTCACCACATACTCTGGAGCGCAGTACTCGTGTAACATGGTTGTGGAGAACAGCGAGGAGGTGTTTGAGATCTACAACGAAGACCTGGAGCTTATTGGCACGGAGCTACGAGGGGTGGTGCACGCCAAGGGGCTGCTCCACAAGTCTGTGTACTGCTTTGTCTTCAACCCCAAAGGCCAGCTCCTCATCCAACAGCGCTCTACGCAGTAAGTACTATTGCTTGACTTGGCTATCACGCGCTTTGTCACATCTTGACTCATTTCTTGGCATGGCATGTCGCAGAGCCTATGCTCTCCGTTTTACTACCTTTTGAGTGCCATCCGCGGTGCTGCAGGAAAAAGATTGGCCCAGGACAATGGGACTTGAGCGTTGCTGAGCACCTGTCACCTGGGGAGAGCTTTCAGGAGGTGACGCCTGTCCTATGCTGCCGATTCTAGGGTCTGCTGCTCACCACTACCAACTGAGGCCTGTCAATAACCAACGCTGGTTTTTGTTGCACTCGAGTCAAACTATGGGCCAAGACGTCACTCCTTTGATATGCAGACTTACTTCCCATTTCCATCCAGGGTGCACATCGAGGGCTGCAGGAGGAGCTGGGCATCACAGTTCCCCTCAACAGGCTACGAGGCCCGCTCAACGCTGTCCACAAGCGCAAGCTAGAGCTGCCCCCAAACTTCTGCGACTACGAGTTTGTCCAAAGTTTCAGGTCAGTGCAACGACCCTCCACCGCTTGCGTTCCAAGCCAGTGTGACACCACCCTGGTATCATAAATACCCTATACCCTAAGCAATACATTTCTTGACCTGAAAACCCTACAAGCCGCTGGTGTTGGTGTCAGCAAACGCCATCAGGTTTGTCTGTGTGGCGCAGGCTGGACAACTGGGACGATGCCCTCAGTTTGGATGCGGACGAGGTGCAGGCTGCACGGTGGGTGAGCTTGCAAGAAGTGCGGCAGGAGATGGCGGCCAACCCCCACAAATTCACCTCGTGGTTCCACGCAGAAATAGCTCAGCTGAATTGGTTCGAGGGCAGTGGAGCTGCAGCAGATGCGGCTACCCCGGCTGAGCAGCTGGTGCCAGTATGAAATTGACGGTTTGTGACAAGGCTATCAGCTGGGGTAATCCATTGTTGATTGAGACCAGCGCTGCAGCAATGTCCACATCGCCAGCTGATGGAGGCATGGAGGTTGTCGCAGTTGGGCAAATTCATCTCCGACTGGTTGCAGCTGGTCTGTGAGAAATGGCAACGTTGGCAGGGGCGGTGGCGCATCAGGGCATCAGGATGCACCTGGCGGGCGCTCCATCGCTGCCCTGAAGCTTGAGCGGGAGGCAGTGCATGCTGTACAAGCCTTCCGCCACACCAGTCAAATTGAGCCCTTCCACTGCAATCACACCCTGCACAGTACAAACGATGTTTAGGGTTTATACTTTAGGGTTTGGGGTTTATGCCATTCAGCCCAGGCCCTCAACTGCAGTCGCACCCTGCACAATACAATGTTGCCTATCCCACCAGTTGACTTTACGTTATTCCCCTACTGCAAAAGCAATGGCATTATTTTTGCTTGACAAGGGTTTTATAAAATATGGACACCAATTTGAGTGCTACATCTGGCACTTACATGGCCTAGGAGCACGTCGTGTGCGCCTGACAGGTCATCGTAAACAGCTATCGATAGATAATCAATCCCAATGGTGCGTATGTCTGTGAACTCAACCACCCACTCAGCGCCATCTCGTGTCAAAGCTGTGTATGAGCTTTCAAACTCCCTCTTGTCAAAAAGCCTCCTGCACAGCACCCGTCAGCCAATTTTAATATTCTGTTCAGGGCAGGGGTGTTAATATATAAACCAGGAATTTGTGGTTCAGGGTTTAGGGTTTAGGGTTTGCCCAGTAGACATGCCTTGCACAAGCCAGCCCATGTCACGGGGCTGCGTGTGCCATCTCTGCACTGGAGGGTTCATTGCAGCAAAGGCGTGGGGCAAGGTCAAGCATTTGTGAATGACGGCTTTTTCAACAGCGCGTTGCAACCCTTGCCGAGGCCAAGTTGCTGCAGTATTCACAGTGGCAGAGCCAAGCACATCAGAGGTTCATGGGGAAAAGCGCACCGGGCTGTATTGGAGTTCTTGAGGATCAGTCTTGTCGTCCCCTTAGGTATTTCCAAATCGGCCAACACATCTGCTGTCACATTCGAGCGATGGGGCACCTCGACGACCAATGCTGGCCCTGAACCACGCACGTATGGTCAATCCTATCATGTGCAAGCCATAACCAGCAGTGTTGCAACAACCACGATGAGCTGCAACCATACCGTTCAAGGCAGCGAGGTCCAATGACTCAACTCCTCTGCCCGTTTGGTAGCTCTGTCCAGCGTTCGACACACAATACTGTCAATTGAGAAGTGGAAGTGCTTGATGGCAGACAGCGGGAAGTCTACCATATTTGCCAGGCGTTTCAGGCATTGTTTAAAGCTTTGCAAGAGACCCACCTGGTCAACAAAGTGGCCAGGGGCGTCAATATGAGTTCCAGTATGGGCGCCCAGCTTCAGGTGGGATAGGTTGCAGATGTCCCCTCCAGCTAGGGACCTGGTCAGCGTCCTATACTCGCCCAGGCCCTCTGTAGAGTCCCACGCTGGAACACCAGGATGCAATACGACGGAGATGTCTATAATAGAGTGTGGAGAGAGTGCTGCATCGCCAAATGCTCTGTCCCAAAGCCACTCTGTTTGGACGCACTTTGCGTCTGAAGAGGACAGACAAGCTTCCGAGTTTTCATCGGTATTTAGAAGATCAACGGAGAAAGTCGTACCGAGGTGCAGCAGCAACACTGCAAGAGCTGCACTATGTCGAAACATTGCTGTCAGTGCATGCCGTTGAATGTGGGGTTTGTGTGGTGCCCACTGCCTGCATTACACGTGAATCTCGTCAGCCCTGAACAGAAAAACGAACTACTTGCGTTTTTCACGAGCAGGCACGCAATATAACCGCGGTTTTATGGGTGCATGCATGCTTTGCATGCATAAGTGTTGCCTGGGCACCCACTCACGAGCCCGCATTGCCAGGTCAGCATGCTATCAGCAGTTGTAAGCGTGTATCGATACCTGAGGAGTATAACCAGTGGCAAAACTTGCTTGCTCTCTTGTGTACGCTATCAAACTACGTAAGGAGACCTTTTTCGCATGCATGCATGCATATGACCTAGTTGACGTCTCGTTCACCCAATAAGGCATGGTGTTGGAGCTCTATCTCCGTTGCTAATATCCCTGTCAACCAGCTGGCCAAAAGAAAAGCTCTGCTTGCCACGTGCGTGCGCATGTAGCTGCAGCTACAAAACCAGCATTGCTTATTCACGTAGTATAGTACGTCAGCCAAAGAGGGTGATTTTGTTTGCCCCTGTTCAGCCTTTGACCCGTTTATTACCCTGTGCGCCCGGTGGGCAGCCTTTGCACGGCAATAGGCCTGGCTACAGCCACCATGTCTGCATCTGTCAGGCGGGTGTGTAGAGACAAGCCCTTGCACCTGGTTCCCCTCCTGGCCCGCCTGTTTGCCACCAGCGGCACGACAACCACCAGCCAAAGCCCACTGGTACGGGCTAGTGGCTTTGAGGCGGGGCAAGCTATCCCAGCGACACACCCACAGGTGGGGCGCCCCTTCCAGCATGCTGTTGCACGCACACCATATCTGAATGACACTGGCGTGTCTACAAATGTCAGTAAAGTCTCATCATTTGCAGTGGCTATGACACGGGCACACATATATTGCTCTGCCAGTTACTGCCTCGGAATGCGGAGCGATGCACTCCATGCGATACACTCATGACCCTAAACCCTGCAAGCCAAGGCTTGCAGTTGCCCATCATACTGGGCCCTGAAGGGGTTTCGCCTGTGCTTCAGTTCTTCAAGGAGGGCGAGCTGACCCCAAGGATCAGCGCAGCTGAGTACGCCAGCAGGCGCCAGCGGCTGGCGGATCGCCTGCCCCCCAACAGCATCGCCATCGTGCCAGCCGCCAAGCAGATGTTCATGACCGGCATCATCCCATACCCCTACCGCCAGGTGGGGATGCACACCAGGGAAAATTCTAGGGATAATTTTGAGCAATTTCCCTGTTTAGGGTTTAGGTGGAAAACGTGTGTGGCCTATGAGGTGGACCCTATCAGTTGTCCATACCGCTTACTGTGCTGCAATCTATCAAACCTCAATTGCCAACGCCGATGCAGGATGCCGACTTCTTCTACCTGACAGGCCTGTGCCAGCCAGCCCTGGCTGTCATCACCGCAGCTTCACAACCAGGTAAGGTTAGGGTTTAGAGTACATGGTGTAGGGTGTAGAAACTTTAGCTTTACAGGACTGTGCCAGCCAGCGCTAACTGTCATTACCGCAGCATCATAACAAGGTCTGTCAACTCTAAGGTTGGGCACGGGTTTATGGTTGACATTAGCATTCGCTTGCTGCCTTGAAATCGCCAATCTATGATAAAAAGTGGAAATATGTTCCTCGCTGGATTTAAAATGCGTCGTGCGCTGCGTACATTGTATGTAAAGACAATGCTGCCACACTGTGTCGTACATAACCATATGCAGCAGGTATGTAGCCATGCCTTGCTGACATGTGCTTGTGCTGCAGGCGGCGGAGACTTTTATCTATTTGTCCCAGACCGAAACCCCGGGGTAAGCCAGACACCCAACACCCCAACATGCATTCATTTAGCACATGCTTGCCCCCTTGCTTTGGCACTACCAGCATGACATGCCATCTTGCGAGTACTTTGAGTCCATCAGCATCCAGCGTTGTGCCACACTGCATTAAGCCCCACTGCACAAATTGAGTCCCCGTCTGCACATTGAGGCCCTCTGTACATTTAAGGCCACTGTACATTGAAATCCCCTGCTCATTGAGCCCCAGCACTTGAACCTGTGCAGAAGGAGATCTGGGATGGCAGCCCAGTCGACGCGGATGCCGCAACGCATGTGTTTGGCGCAACAGGGGCGTTCCCTGTGTCTGAGGTACGCTCCGATTTGTACACATACACCAGGCATTGACTGGCCTTTCTATTCCAGCTATACGTCACCAGCGCAATCAATTGTGAGGCATGCCGTCAAGGACAGCTTGCATCTCATCCACTCAGAGCCATAAACAAGTTGATAGGGTGGTTGTGGGGAGACTTGATTGTGGCCACTATGGCCATGCCTGTTGAAGTAACACCGGCGCCTAAATCAAAGTCAACGCCAGCGCCTCACACCCCACCCTGCACGAGCATCCATTACCCCAACCCCTACACCCTGCAGGCGCATCAGGTGCTTTCAGACATGGTGTCAGGCGCCTCTGCCGTGTTCTACGACCCAGACAGAAACGGGGGGGCACTCCACCACGACCACCCTGTACTCGACAGCCTGCAGGCCACCAACCAGGTGCAGCCCCTGCGGCCGCTGCTGCACGCCATGCGCTGGCGCAAGTCGCCTGCTGAGGTGGCGATCATGCAGCGCTCGGCCGAAGCGGCGGCGGAGGGCCTGCTGGCCTGCATGTGCGCCACGGCCCCAGGCGTGCCGGAGTTTGGCATCGCTTCCCTTTTTGGTACGTTGCTGTTGACCCTGGCGCACATCTCGCATGTCATGTGCAGTGGGCTCCTAGGCTGTCCAGGTTGTGCCCTGCAATGGACCCGGCACCCTAAAACCGCATGTTGAATGTTAGAGGTGGGGAGGAGTGGGAAGGGGTTACCCTGGTAAATTCAGCAGAAATTTGGTGCTGGAGGTAGAGCTCGCGCAGCACACATCATTCATTACCATGGTGTATTGGCTGCTTCTGTGATCGGTGTGTGATGCGGTGTGTGTGTATGTGCTGCCCCTCTTGCAGAGCATGAGTGCAAGGTGCGGGGAGCGCAGCGCATGGCCTACCCCCAGGTGGTGGCATCGGGGGCAGACGCCTGCACCATACACTACGGCCGCAATGACAAGGTAGGTGGGCAGTGCGGTATGGTACGGTTTATACATGCTCCTTGCCAAGCAGTAAGCATTCTGCCATGGAACATTTGACAAGGTTTACATAATCCGCAGTCACTGGTAGGACACTTACCAAATTAGAATGAAGACTCCCACATTAAGACTCCCACGCGCATGTCTTCCCCATGTCCCCTCTTGCTACATAATATGGTCCAGCATGGGACCACCACACACCAGCGATCACTAGTGGACCAATGACAGTGGGCCATTGACGATTCCGTAGCAGCCCTCACGCCACCACCGCACCCACCTCCCCATAGGTGCTTCAAGGGGGCGACGTGCTGCTGATGGACGCGGGGTGCGAGCTGCACGGCTACGCAAGCGACGTCACGCGCACGTGGCCGGTGGGGCGCAAGTTCAGCGGGGCGCAGCGGGCGGTGTACGATATGGTACTGCATGTGCACAGGTGGGGTGGGATGGTGGGGTGTGGGGGTGGGGGGCGAAGGGAGGGGCATGTGTATGACCTGGTGCTTCACATTGCCCGGTGAGGGTGGTGGGGGGTGGGGGTGGAGCAGGCGATCAGTTGGGGATGAGGTGTGGGGCGGGTGTGGTAATTTGCTGCTGCACATGCACAGGCGAGGCGGGGATATGGGGGTGATGAGAGGTAGGGCAGGCAGGGAGGCAGGTGCGCAAGCTGTGGCGGGCAGGCATGGGGGTGCATGGTGCGGCGGAGAGCGTGGTGCATGGCGCAGTGGACGAGCATGGTGATGCTCTGCGCAGTGATGAAGAAGGATGCTGCTGCATGTGCGCCTCCCCATCAACCCTCGTCCACCCTACACATGTATATACTTAAATGCAATTAAACCTGCAGGGAGTGCCTGGCTGCGTGTCGCCCCGGCGCCACGCTGCGCGCCATCCATGGCCTGTCAGTCAGCCTCATCTCGGAGGGCATCGCCAGCCTGGGGCTGCTGGGGGGCGGCAAGAGCGGTCATGACATCGTGTTTGGGGAGTACCGCTCGCTGTACCCGCACTCTGTCGGTAGGGGCCTGTGCAGAAACGGCATCTATTGTGCAGCAGCAGCAGCTGTTACCAGCACCTGCGCCATTGTTGCCCAGCATCCGGCACCAACGGCAGCGTCGGCACCCGATGGCATGTCTCCCCATGCACATGTAGAGCTATCATCGACTGCGGTTCATTTAAGTCATGGTCATGACGTGCATTGGCTGGTAGCTAAACCCTAGTCAAGCGGACGCTCATCAGATACCTAAACCCTAAAACCAAACCCTAAACCCTGATGAGCACGTCGTACTGCTGGTGAGGTGCATGTACCCAGCCTGCAGGCCACTGGCTGGCGTGCACAAGCCTACACTCTTACAAAAGAAACCCTGAAGTTGGACCCTAGTGATGAGCACTTAGACGCACTCCATGCTGCTGGCGGACTGCACCACTTTGAACTCTAAATTTTAAACCCTAACCTTGTGCATTTAGATATTATGCACTCCCCCTGCCCTGCAGGCCACTGGCTGGGCATCGACACGCACGACAGCAGCAGCGTCTCCCACGACCAGCCCCTGCAGCCCGGCACGGTCCTGACCATCGAGCCAGGGCTGTACATACCCGACTATGCGCGGTACGGGGCCTACCGGGGGATTGGGGTGCGCATCGAGGACGACGTGCTCATCACCGAGACTGGGGCGGTGGTGCTGTCGGGGCGGGTACCTACAGACCCTTATGAGGTTGAGCAGCTGGTGGGGCTGGATAAGCAGGGCCAGGCCAGGCTGGCCTCAGCCTGGCGCCAATAGCATTGGCAGCTCTTGGAAGTATGCCCTCTTTTTTAGAATCCCTACCATCCTGGCGTGTATCCCAGTGCGGAGGGGTGCCCAGGTTTGAATTTGACAGGTGGAACACGTCCTTCGTGTGTGTACAAGTGTTGTGCCTGGCTACCACCTGTGGCTGTGGGCTTTTCCTGTCTTTCTTTCTTGACTGTTGAGACGCAAGGTAAGCATCACACCCGAGCATTGGCTAAGGCAATTTAGTTGCTGATTGGCGCGCAATGCCAGAGCTGCTTTTGTCAACACTCTTTCGTCTGGTTACAAGAACTATTAGTATTTCACAGCGGAGTTTTCCAACACATAAAAATTTGTTACTCAGGCGGTAGTACTAGGGAAACCAGCGGTATCATATCAACCTGCTGTATGGCCTGGTAATAGGTAAAACACTCAATAGTGTACACAACAAGCGTTGTCAAAATCTCCCACTGGCTTGCAAACAAGTTCGTATGTTGTTCGTGCCTAACCATGTGGTATCATTAAGTACAAGTTTTCTTCTCAACCCTATTCAGGTTTGTAAGGCAAACAGTCTGGTACAGAATCACAGTGCATCACATGGCACTTGAAACCATGCAGCCCAAAACCGCCCAAAATTTGCAAAGTGGCAGACACACCTGCCTGCTGAGACCGCACAGAGGTCAAGCTGTCTTGAAAATACCTGCTCCAACCCATACACAAGACGCCGTTCTGAAAAACTTGGCAGGGCCACTGGTGAAAAACTGGGCACCCCCACCCTTGCACAGTTGGTGCATACAATGCATCAAAGCTCTGGATACAATGCTACCCCAAAGCCGTGGGGAGCCCCTATGCTACAACACGCTGCTGCTCCCTGCTCCAGAGCTTGGTGTGCCCACATGCGCTTCACACATAGAAAGGCTTACCACTCCTGCTGTGTGTGCCCACACGCGCTTTGCTTATGGAAGGGTTTACCACTTGACACTGGCAGCATCTCCCTCCAGCACGTCAATGGCGCCAGCCTCAATGGCGAGGGCGGTGAAGACGTCGGTGCGCGTCACCATACCCACCACCACCGCCTTCTCGTTCACCACTGGGATGCGGTGGATCTTGTGCTTCAGCATCAGCACCGCGGCCTGGGCCACAGTTGCGTTGGTCTTGGCAGCGACTGGGGGGGTGCTCATCACGTCAGCCACGGTCTTGCCACCCTGCATGGACCACAGATAAGCTTGCTCAACTAGTAGCACAGACAGATAGATACATAGGGTGAGATACACACTTCCTACAGTCCAGAGACCTTTCAAGACACAAGGAAGTTTGCTCAGCCTTTGGACGGTAAAGATGATTCACAGGGTGGTGTGGAGGGATCCACTGGCCAGTCATTCCCAGCCCTTGCTTTCCCCTGCGGGATTTTTGCTTTACCTTGAGGGTATCCTTCTTGGACACCACGCCCACTAGGTGACGGTCGGTGTCGCTCCTGACCACCGGCAGGCCCGACACGTTGGTAAACTTTGCTGCCACGGACTCGAGGGTCTCGTCTGGGGTGGTGGTGATGACGTCCTTGGACATCACCTCGGCCAGGGTGTTGTGGGCCTTCTCCTTGAACAGCTTCTGTGCAAAGAACTCGCCCACCTGCACAGAGAAACGCGAGGGGAGTCAGCAAGTGCGAACCCAGCGAGTCCTGTTGCACAGGTGGTGTGTGCCAGTTGAACGAGGCGTTTGAACCAGCTGGCAAAACTGATGGCCGCGTCAAGACCAACGTGGGAAAGCGCCTCGCTGCAGGCACCCTTCAGCGCCACAACAAGAAAAACAACAACAACAACAGCCGCTAGTGGATGTTCAGCAAACCTGTCTACACAGGACGTGGGCTTTCGTAAGATGCACGATTGCCCTAGCTGGCAAACACCCGCTGGGCGCGCGATGGCAAAACGGGCACCACTCAATAACCAGCGGGCAGGTGTCTACACAGTAGAAGCCTATCAACCTTTTCCTACAGAGTACTTACGTCCTCGTACGATGCAAGGCTCCAGTTGGCGGGCCATTCACCCGCAACTGCGGACTCATCAGTCTGCTGGGATGCAACGTTCGTGACCACGCGCATGCGCCTTGTCATCGGCAGCCGAGCGACGGCACGCGTGGATGGGGCCACGCCCCGCCCAACGCTGAACCTGGAGGTCGCAGAGGTAGAGAGGGTGCAAGTCTTCATCATGATCCCCGGCAAAGGAAAGGGTTCGGAAGGGGGGGGGGGTTGCGTAGCACAGACAAGTCCGATGGCTTGGATGGATGGTCTCGACAGCAAGTGGAGAAACACGAAGGAGATTCTGCAGCCCAATCCAGTGAATGCTTTCCAGGAGTTGGGCGCGCAAGTTTATCTAGGGTTGACACGGCTTCCTCCGAGAGGCTGCTTCCGGAAAAAGCACTCCATGTCGGATTCGGTGTCGGAGCATCGGATCCCACAAAATCGTTTCCGAGAGGATGTCCGAAACTCCAGTCCGGTTTGATTGCGCTTTATCCGACACCTTTTCCTGGTGGCAGGCATGCACCTATTGTGCAACAAAGCATGATAGTTACAAGTGCAGAAAGCCCATCGCCTCACCCGGAAGTCTGTTGATAAGCCCTAGCCAACACTTGGCCCGACTGGTGTATGCATGCATGTAGATAGATGCATGCATATGGGTGCTGGCTGCAGCTGACTGTACAAGGAGCATACAGGCTACCTAAGAAGCAGCACCAGCTAGCCATGATGCCAACTTTCTCAGAAGGTGCAGTTGAACCTATGATATTGGACAATTACAAGCGTAAGTCCACCGTTGAGGTGCAAGTGCAGGGAGGGAGCAACACTCGGGAATTCACAACTGCAACTCACCCACATGGTGCAGTGCATTTTGTAGTGGGGGTTGGGATCACCCCTCAGGTTTGGGTGCAAAAGTCGAAAGCCAAATACCGGGCAGAGTTCAACGTACTGACCCCGTGTCGCGTCAAGTTGGAAACACACCACAGATGGAACAGCGGTAACAGACTTTGCAACGGTGTATGTAGTTGTAACAAAAAAAGTGCTTGTTGGTCTAGCTGGATTCAAGTTCAGGCAACGGGGTGAGTGCTCAGAAGCATCCACCTACTCAGCTGTGGTTGGAAAGTCTTTTTGGAGGATACAGCGCAGCTCTCAAGCAGCAGCTGAGGTCCCAAGCACGGTGGCAGGTTGACAGGGTTGCTACTTGGTTTTGTCGCGGTGCAGCAGGTACATGGACAGCAGCGCCAGCACCCTCCAGCACATGCCCAGGACCCACAGGATGAACAGGCACAGTTTGAAGTGGCGCACGTCGTAGATCAGCGCCTGCAGGTCTGCGCAGCGAGCAAGCAGCCAAACACCTGCACATGCCCATTGCTCAGTTTGCATGCCTATCACTCGGATTTTAAAAAGGAAAAGAAAAGATATAGACAGTTGCGCACAAGCACTTTCTTCACTGCTGACCTCCATACACGCCTGGCTGCTGACCTCCATACTCGCCTGGCAGCATGGTCAGCCAATTAAATTCACACCAGGTCCCTACCTGTCAGGCGGTTGGCCTCGCTGATAATGTAGCCCTCCAGGCCCCAGCGCGCAAAGGATACAGTGTAGGCCAGATGCAGGATACCGGTGGAGTGTTGCTTGCCAGCGATGAGCGCGTTCAGCAGGGCCAGCACTGCGGCTGACAGCTGGGCAGCGCCTGGGTCAAGCACCTGCGGGACACAACGTGGGACAAAAAGTTTAGTTTCCTGCACTCTGGGGTGCACACTCCCACCCTAAAATTGACTGCCTTTAATGACCCCACTGGCAGAGCAAATGGTCATTGCATTAAAGTGCTTTCAACAATGGCGATCTGCAAAGGCAGCACAGTGCAGAGGCCTTTGCACTGTACGCCACCACGACCTGCATGTCCACCCCCTCCACACCCATCCGCCCATTCACCGCATGCACACACCACTGACAGGATGCCACCACTCCACCACAGCCTGCATGCCCACTACCTCTCCCTTGCACACGTACCATGGACAGGAAGTAGGCCGAGCCCGTGCAGCAGTACACGATGCCCAGGGTGATGAGGTACATCTGCCACATGACTGCGCGTGGCTGGGCAAAGGAGTAGTACATGATGAGGTACACCGCGGAGCGGATGGCGGTGGATGTGTGCTCGTACGTGTCCAGGGCGCAGAAGTAGGCCAGCCTGCAACCAGCATATACCATGTGTCAAAACATGGCATTGCAACGCCAAACCAACCAACTGTTGCGAAAATATTCAGCCATCAGCAGCACGCCACCTCAAAACCCCCTCCGGCACCTTATCCCCCACCCCATCCCCACCTGTTCATCCCCGAGGAGGCTTCCCTGAAGAACACCACCCTGTTTGCCCCAAAGGTGCGCAGGCTGGCCACTGTGGACATGAGGCCCAGCGCCACGATGTTGTACGAGGCCGCGCTCATATAATGCATAATGTCACTGCGCCCGCGGTCGCTGATCAGCCCCAGCAGGCTGCCTGCGCACACAAAATATACACTAAAAATAAAATAAAGTAAAACAACAAAATAGCTGATCTGCCGAGCAGGCTGCCTGTGCACAAAGTAAGCAATGATGACAAAAACTATGCAAAGCGGTAGAAGAAGCTGTGGACACAAGTGCATGGTAGCCATGGCTACCCTTCATCTCAAGTGCAAGACTGTAATTCAGGGATATATGTTACACGCTAACGCGCTCGCCCAGCTTGCCCCCCCCCACTCACCTGCCAGCGCAAAGATGACAAAGTCTGTGAACACAGCCAGCGCGGACCGCATGCGCTGGGTGGAGGTGCGGCTCAGGCACCACCAGAACTGGGGCAGGAAGCCAGGCAGCTCTCGGTGGGTCACCCCAGCCAGTTCCATGCCTGCCTGGCTGCGCGGTGTGTGTGGCAGGTCGAACGTGCCCAGGTAGCCCACCAGCATGGTGTGGGTGTCGCGCACAAAGGCCCTGGCGCAGAACTGGAACCACGCGTACGCCTGCAGAACGGGCACAACGCTCCTTCAGGCACTCATTTTGACAGCCATATTGGTAGCAAATATGCAGCCAAAAGTGAGGTCCAATATCAAATGAAACATGGCGCTGTTGTGGCGCTGGCCGTGTTGTGTATAAAACATCAACCTGCAGCAGCTGCTCATCATTGTGCCCCCATCCAGCACGCATCCCCCACACGCACCCTGTGCACCCTGCTGCGCCAGCCGCCTGCCACCTGCGCTTCCCCTGGCCCCAGCAGCGCCTCCCCTGCATCCGACCGGTCTGTGCCTTGCCCCTCCTCTATCTGTATCTGTGTGGCTGAGGGGCTGGGGCACAGCGCTGCCTCCCTCCCACAGCGCTGCTCCCACTGGGCGAACAGCTCACGCGGCCCGCTGGAAGTACTCGAGTGCCTGGTGGTGGGCTTGATGAGGCCGCTGATGATGTCCATGTAGGCGTCAGCGGGGTTCATGTGCGGGGGGAGCTGCGCAAGGCAAAGGCACCGGTTACGTTGATTAGGGAAAAAGCTGCGGAATTTGCTTGACTTGTATGTGAATTTTGTGCGGGTCCACAGCCATTGCTCCTTGCTGTGGGTGGCAAGGGGTTCGCTGCGCCCTTCTTACAGCAATGCAGCGATGCACTGCACTTACTATCTAAGTGTTGTACAACAAAACACCCTATAATTTTTTGATAATTTTAAACTGCCATTCGTACATACATATTAATTTGTTAGCGCCACCTCCAGCCGCCCGCACCTGGTACCCCAGACCCTCAAAGTATTCCTGCACGTCCCGCTGTGCACCATAGTACACGGTCCGCCCCCCCTTGCCCAGAAACAGCACGTCATGGAACATGCGGAAGATCTCGTAGGAGGGCTGATGGATGACGGCTGCCACAGTCACCCCCATGCTGGCAACCTGCGCCCAACACATGCCTCTGACCACATTTGTAGATAATAACAGTGTATGCTCAACTTGGCTCAAAGGCTCAATTCCTGGTGTCAAACCAGGATAACCAAGCTACTGCTCTACAAATCAATAGATGCTCACCCCCACCAGCCTGACAGTCAGTATCATAGCGGAAATTGCTCGAAAGCATCCGCAATGCATGCCATCAATGATAACACATTAGTGATAACCTACCTGGCGCATTGCCTTGATGACCAGCTTTGAGGCGCTCGAGTCCAGCCCCGATGTTGGCTCGTCAAGGAACAGCAGCACAGGATCAGCCACTAGCTCCAAGCCAACCTGCAGCACCAGGCAAGGGCTGACGTGTCAACAAAGCATTGCACTTAGGGCTGCTCTATGCAGTACACAGCTGTGGCCAGATATTCCGCCAGATTGGGCTGTGTTTTGTTTATGTCCAAAATGCATGCATGATTTTTTAGGGTTTAGGGTGGTACGGCACTCACGTTCACCCGCTTGCGCTGCCCTCCTGAAATGCCACGCGTATCTTCGTCCCCAATCACCTCATGCCGCACCTCCTCCAGCTGCAGCACCTGTGCAGGCATTCGGGACCAACCCCATGCTCAACAAGCAGCACCCCAATGTGCGCACAACCATTGCACAGAACCAACCAAGCCCATATTACCACACACTCCCATGCATGCAGTGATTCACTCCCGGCATGCCAGCACCATTGATGGATCCCCCAAACCTCCTTAGGGTTGAGTTTCTAGGCTTTAGGGTTCACTAGTAGGGTTTGGGTATCCCCAGCCCACCTGTATTGCCTTCTCCACATGGAACATGTGCTGGTCAGCGTCGCAGTGCGCCGGCAGGCGACACCTGGCCGCAAACATGAGGTTCTCCTCCACCGTGAGATCAGTGTACATGACGTCGTCCTGCGGCACAAAGCCCATCACCCGCTTGAAGCCCTGCAGGCGGTCTGGGCGGCCGTTGACCAGGATGGTGCCCGTCTGGTCCCCGTAGGTGGCCTTGCCGGCCAGGGTGTTGAGCAGGGTGGTCTTGCCTGGCAGTGAGGATAGCAAGGGTCAGCAAGGGGTCAAGTTCTGACATAGGGTTCCTAGCGCTCAGACAAAGGGTTCCCAGGGTCCAGGCACAGGTGCAGGGAGGTCCAGACGCATAGAGGGAGATTTAATATCAGCACAGATAAGGTATTGGTCAGCCATTGGCAATGTGCAGCAGATGTGTATGTATCACCATTACATTGGCATTGCACCTCCACCCACTACCCAGTGTTGCATGTGACAGGGCCGCTGCACAGCAATTGCCTTGAGCAACATCAGCCGCGTCGCACCTGCCCCCGAAGGCCCCATGATTGCAGACAGGCGCTTGCCCTGCAGCTTGCCTGACACCCCCTCCAGCACCATGCGGTTGCTGTTCTTCAGCTGCAGGCCCAGCTTCACAAACTCCACAGTCACTGCGCCCCTGCACCAAAAGATCACAACCACTTCATTATGCTGCATAACAAAACGAAAATAGAGGATGAAAAACCTTTTGCCATGGTGGACACATGCAGCTGCGCCAGCACCCTAACCCCTAAGCTTGAAACCCTATGACAATGAACCCATCCCCATGTAAAAGCTGCACAGGCTCATGCATGCATTTGTCGTCATTATATTAACTTCACTCATGTAGCCAGGGCCACCCTCCTTCCAGCATATGTAGCCCGCCTGGTACACCAACAGTTCACCTCTGCTGCTTGCACCCTCCATGTATGCTGCTCATGGGTGAGCTGATCAGCGACTCCGAGCGACAGGTTGACTGCAGCAGGCGTGAGGAGAATGCGCGCTCATCCACGTGCAGGTTGTCCTCAAAGAAGTCCAGGGAGCGGCTCCTGGGGAAGAAAACCACCATTGTCAAGCCAATGTCTATTTCATGTGCAGTGCACACTTACAAGCCATGCATGGCAAAGGCAACCACGTTGCATGCGCTGCGTTGTACATACAGGGGAGAGGGCAACGCGTGATTGCAGGGTCACAGGTGCAAGCCAAACGTTCACATCCAAATGTATGGGCATCGCAGCCTACGACCAATTGGTGTTAGCAACATTAGCCAACGCCCACAATCTGATGCCCACCTGCACAGTTGTCCACTCCTGCTTCCACAATATTCTAGATGCAGGAATGTATACATGACATGACCCCACCAGCAATACCAAGATCAATAATCTGATGCACATCTGCACAGCAAATCATACCTGGTGTGGTTGTGCTTGTGGCGAGGAGTGCTGCTGGCGGTGAGCTCCGTGCCATCCGCAAGAGGCTGGTAGGCACCAGATTCCGTGTCAGGGCCACTGAACCCTGCCCACACGGGGTGAACAATGTCCCTGCCCCAATGCACGCGGCGGTTTGCCTGTTGGGGAGACCTGGAGGGCGCCCTGCACACACATATTTTGCATCAAATTCCTATCCCAACATCGCTCAACCAGCATCATCGTGCACCCATGTCAGGATTGCAACGCACAAGCAGCATTGAGATCATCTAGACGTTCACATTATCGCGGCTAACAATGTGGTCTAGTTTGAAGAGCATGCCCATTACTATTCAGTCCAAACCCTGTTTAGGGTTTGCTATGGGTTCTGTGCGAAGCGCCTTACGGTGGCAGTGCAGGGCCACGCCTGTCAGGGGTTTGGTGCTCCGAGCCAGGTTGACGTGACTGGCGCTGATCCAGCACGGATCCCTCGTCATCAGACAGCAGCCCATCTGAAAGTATTTCTGCCCCATTGCTCTCATCGTCAGACAGCATGGGGGACACCCGGTCAAGCTGCATGCACAAGTGGAGTACCGTCAGACAAGCTCGTGCTTCTCCACAAGGTGAGCACCAGTATGAGAGCATGAATTCATCCTCCTAAGATGCAGGATGTGACATCAACAACCATTGCAGATACGCTTGTAGCATGGCAGCCTCACATGCTGTTGTGATTGCCTGCTGCATTGCAAACAGCACAGGTGCACCCATTGCTGCAATAACCTCAACCACATGCACTACATCTCATGTGACTATCATCCTGTTGTCCTGTAAGATAGGGTTGCTCCATGCATCCGTCTGTGAGCCCTGCGAAACCCGCCGTAATCACCTGGTACGAGCTGCCAACCTTGAGCACCACCGCATGCGTGAATGGGCCCATGGAGATGCGCAGGCGGTCCTTCTGCGACAGGCGCCGCATGAGGTGGGCGTACCACGTGCTGCACCGCCACACCAGCACCAGCACCAGGAACATGCAGGCGTCCAGTGTCACGCCGCTGTAGTTGTTGGTGGGCATCTCGGTGCCGGCGGGGCAGGAGACGAAGGGGGAGCAGCGCTGCGTGTTCTGGCTGCCGCGCCGGCACTGGTGTCCGCTGGGACACTCCAACTAAAAATAAAGCACAAGTTTCTCAGGCGCAAGCATTTCAGTAATATTTATCTACGAGTTTAATCATGACTCATTTTCCACAGGATTGCAAATTCCTCCTGTCTTCACGCGCATCTGAGACATGCACATATGGAACCATGGGGAATGGAACTACAGCATGCGTAGAGCAGTCCTATTCTGCACCAGGAATTCTGAGACAGTCATGGGGGAGCCAACCAGGGTTCACAAGACTGTACTGTACCTTGGCAGTGGCATTTGGGCAGAAATTCCCACCGTCGCAGTAGATGCTTCCCGACCCGGCGTTCCACCTGTACCCAGGGAAGGCTGAATCCGGGAGCACCGACCACATGTCCGCACCCCCGCACCCTAGGCTGGGGCGTGCCTTGTAGGCATATGGCGCACACCACTGCTGGTGCTTCCGGTCCTCACTGTGGCTGATGAAAGCTGCTGGGGGGTCAGCAGGGTACGCCCTGCAGCCAGGTTCAGGGGTTGAATCGCTCCACCGTGCACACAGGGGGGGGGCAAAGGAAGTTCTGAGGAAAGCGCTGCTTGGCGCTGCATGCGCAAGACTGACTGCTAGTCTGTATTGCAAAAATGCTACCAAGTAACTCACAAAGCTTTCTGACACCAAAGGCTGGAAGTTCCAACTTGATTGCTTTTTGAGGCCAAGTTTACCTTGGACAGTAAGCACCAAAGGGGCATGGCATGAGGCACGTGAGCATTGGTGGACAGAAGTAGCCCTCGCAGCACGGGTGCGCGACCTGGTCGTCTTTGAAGCTAACTGTGGAGTTTTTGGTGCTGCTGTTGAATGTCAGGATGCGGTTGAGGTCGAAGAAACCGGGTCCACATGCGTGACTCAAAGTTCCAGCCTCACATCCAGCCGTGTCTGGGACTTTCTCGGGGTTGCTGGAACGCAACAAATACTGCAACCACCAAATAAGTGGTTGGTATGTGTACACTAGTATCACCTCCATCCCTTGAACTGCAAGGAGAGGTTTAAGCCCTTGTTGGCGGAAGGAACGTGTGTATGCTGACTTACATACCTCATAAAATGTCTCCATCTCCGAGAAAGAGCACAGGTGTGAGGAGAGCGCTGTCGTGTTGTGGCATACTTGGTCGCTGGGATCAGAGGATTGTGGCAATGGATAGGGGAATGACTCCTCCAACGTCCTCAGCAGCCCTTGTTTGCTGTTGCCAAAACAAAAACCCACGTTGTGCTGCACTTTGAGCCAGGCTTCCTCAACCAAGTGGCCATACTGGTCTGCTGCCTGCCACTCCTGCCATTTTGCTCGGGGGTCCAATGCGAGCGTGTGTCCAACTTTCGGAAGGTCAAGCACCAACACTTGGACCGTTGCCAGCCAGCACAAACAACGTAAAAACTTCATTTCTCATCGTCAGCAAAGGTTAATAACGAGGCCAGAAAGTCTGCACCTCACCGAAACCTCTCCAAGACACACGCAACATGCCAATGCATGGCAAATTATCCAAAACCGGTTTCTGCCGCGCGGTCTGTCAGAGTCCGCGACTTGTCCGAAGCCCTTCCTTATCGCCAATAGCAAAGCCTTACGTCGATGAAACAGGCATGACCGTTTAAGAGGCCGTATCGATATGGCTTCGGAGCAGTGCCTTTTCACTGGCTGAGGTCCCAGTGGGACAGAGAACCGCGGGAAGCTGTATATGCAGCCTGGACACCTGACCGAGACCGTTATTTATTGCCTGTCTTTTGCAGCACTGTGCAGCCTTGAAGGTGCAACTTCTCTTTGCCAGGAACCTCAGCCCTGGGGCTTGGGTGGGATTGACTAGGCCACCACCCATGTCTCGCAGAGCAAAATGAGCATGCACGAACCAAAAAGGTTGTGTTCGGTGTTATATCTGCTGGCAGCCGTTATCTTCAGTCAAGTGGAACGTGCTTATACTTCAGGTCGGTCAGGAGCTTTCATCGGGTACCAGGAGGCACAAGGTAGGTAGGACACCAAATGCATGCATATATCTGCATGCATTATGCATGAGTTTGCAGGCGTCGTCTTGGCTTGCACCAACCCTCCTCTTGGTGTCAGGTAGGTGGGAACACGTGAGACTAGGTAGGCAGGAACGCATGATGCATATGCATATATATATGTGCATGCTGTATGGCCTTGTGTTTTGCACCAGCACCCAGCACCCTTGGGGGATTGTAAGGTTATCAAGAACCAAGACAATAATTTTTCTGCAGGCGACAAGATTTTGCTCAATACTCCTTTTGGAACGGTGCGCATTTCTTGCAAACTCTGTGAATTGTCTCTGATGTGTCAGCGGTTTGTGAGCTGCTGAGGAGGCTAATATGTGGCACCTATATCCCTACAGATTGTGGTGAGGCCGTACTACTATTTGGCACCAGCCACCTCGCAACTGGTAGCAGAGTTGGCCCGAAAGGGGGACTGCGCAGGTTGCAAGTTCTACCGACCTGAGCCAGCCCCTGCGGTACGTCCCAAGCTCCCAAAATTCCTGCGACAACACCTTGCACAAACACACTGAGCTTTCAAATGTAGTGGACACCTTCTAAGGACCCAATACCAGAGTGGCGACGGCTTTGTGTGGGGTGCAGGAGGGTTTTGGGCCACCATATGGGCTGCTGCAAGGGTCGTTAGCGGGGCTGAGGGAGGTCCCCCCGAGGGAGGGGAACATTGAAGCAAGGTCAGGCGCAGTTGCAGCAACCTGTCAGATTGTATTTCAACTGGGGCTTTGCCTCAACTGCGCGCACTTGCATACCACTTGATGCGGCATTGGCATGGCCATTATGTTTGATCATCGAAGGCATCTAATACTTTTCCCAAGATATCTGACTTTGCTGTTTGTTTGTCCAGGCGACGACATGTTTGCATGATACCAGAAACCAAAGGTATGAGCTCCTGACGGACGTTTGCAGTCATGCCTAGCCCCATTCCATATGCCTTGCTCCACTCCGTGTCACCCTGGATGACATGCCTGCTGCTCGGCTCCGCATATGCCGTCATCCTACCTACTTTTTCTTCATGCTATTGCAGAGTTCTTTATTGCGGTCATGGATCACCCAGAGTGGGGCACCGCACACACCGTCTGGGGCGAGGTGGGGACACAATACCAAGCGTGGCCAATGTGCATCTGATTTGCATTTCAGTTGCTCGTGCCACTTAGTGGTTCTCAGCTATCAGGGCACCATCATCCTGAAGATATGTCTTTTAAGCATATTTGAACTCTTGTCACAAACCCTTAACCCTAAACCCGTATATGCACTGGGCAGCCTGGCATGGCAGGGGCATTGGAACCAGGTATTCGCAATTGCCTCTTTTTTATTGCCACATTTCTTGCAGGTTGAGGATATGACGGTGGTTGATCAGATCCTAGAGCTGCCATACCACAACTTCACGCATCCTGACTTTGGGACGCTCATGCGGCTGATGAATGACGAGCTGGCGTTCAACATCAACGCGGAGGCCAACACCATGCCAGCTGCGGCCCTTTCATGACGGGTTGCTTGTGTGTATACGTACCTGTGGATAGGAAAGCGGGGTGCATCTGTCTCCGCTGCACCACAATCACCACAGGCATGTGCCTCTCAGTTCTCAGCAAATGTGGGCACTGCTGGCTGTATTTATCGTTCTAGGAGTAACCACCACCACCTTGGATGCTTGGGAACCAGTGTCAATACAAACAGCTACGCGTGATTACCTTCTTGAGATAGTATCACATAATTGCGCTGCAGTTGCACAAGTAAGCCACTGCCTTTGGGTCCACCGTTAACTATTTACAGTTGTAGATCACCGGTCTTTGCAGTTCAAGAGCATTGTTGGACAGAATGGGAGCCGAAATAGTGTAGAGTACAGGCGTTCCATTGCTGGCTGGTGTCACCGGTGTGGTGTCACTGGTATCACTGATCTACCATGAGGCATCGGTCTGAGACCACCTTGATGCCTGCACGCGCCAGCTGCTCCTCCACCTCTGGGTTGATGAATCATCAGATGCCGCTCTGCAGCCAAACTGTGCGCGGGTTGTGTGCAAGGATGTCTTCCACGTGGGCTGGCAGGTTCTGAGGCCGCCTGTGGTCAAGGGGAGGCACCTGGTTTAACAACCGAAATGTGGCAGCTGTTGAGCCAGTTCTGAAACAGTAAAAAAATCGAGCATATCATGTGTAGCCTGTGAGTTGCGACAGGTTGTCCTGTTCAGCAATGCTAGGCGCTCTTTTTTGCGTCTGCCACCCAACAAGCACCCCAAATGATGGGCCTTCTACCAGTGCCTAATGGTCCCATCAGCCAGACCACTGCTCATACTGCAAGTGTTCACATTTAATGGTTGCATACTTGAAAACGTGTGCTCTCCTCCCTGAAGCCGTGGTATGCAAATCTCTGGCGCCAACCAACCACGTACCTGAGTAAATCCATGGTGCCCACTGCCAGTTGGTCTCCTCGCTGGACCAGGTTGGGTAGCGGCAACGTTGCTGTGCGCCGGGATGCCCAAGAATGGCACCAGACAGGCATACAGGTTGTATCAGTGCCTGTATATTACCCCCAAGTCCAGCTGCCCGGAATAGTCTTGACTAAAAGACAGGTACTGATACAACCTGCACGCCTGTCTGGTGCAGGTACACTGGTACATAGTAGGCGGCCTAGCTCCTCTGTGGGTCCGGTAGGGACAACCAGTTATCTGGCATCCTGGATAACAAGGCGCCACTTGTGAAGTATGCTGTGACTCACTGGCAGGGAGGCAGCAGAAAGACACCCCTCAACAGGTCACCTGGCAGATCTGGGTGCAAGTTGGTATGGGATATATGGTTTGTCGTCATCAATGTGGACAAAAAAGGTGTAGACTACCACAGCATGAACTTACCTAGAAACAATATATGGTTATCAGGACTACCACCAAGGAGAAAAACAGTAATGACAGCGGCGGGACGAAGACGAAGAAAAGCAAGTCGTAGAACTTGTCCCAGTTGAAGGGCTGCACCATATCAGTTTGGTCAGGCAAGTGAGAAAGTGAACGTCAAGCAATCCAACCCAAGCTGTCAAGCAACCCAGATGTCAACTAGAGCCGGGGATTTGAAGTACAACTGAAGGCCAGGGGTGTACCTTGCGTTTTGGCTGGTTCTTTATCTCGGTCTGGCCTGTTGTGTCTGCTGTCCTTGGAGGGTCTCCAGGTATCTTGTGCTTGATATTTCTCTGGGGCTGCCCAATATAGCTATTGGGCAGCCCCAGTGTATAATATACCTGTTGACTCCGGAGGGTCTCCTTCAGGGTATGCAATATTTGAGGCTATAGGAAACCTCTTGTGCACGGCCAGCTTAGCAGCCCGCCTTGGGCAGCACCGTTTGGGCAGAGGCGCACCCTGAACGGATCCCTGCAGGCTGTGGCCATGCAAGGCAAACCACCTGGCCTGTGAAGGAACTGCACTTGCAGGTTTGACGCTATACTGCATGGCTGTTGTGTATGATTGCAATCGCTTGACGTCAACGAATGAGCCACCAGTTCCTTAAACAAGTAACAGAGGCAACATTGTTATGCATGCATGCAAATGCTGCTGCTCACAAAAAGCTTCATAATAAACAAATAAAGATATTTTGAAAAGCCCAATATCCAAAAAGTTATTCTGAATCAGTCTGAATAAACAAATAATAACATTTTGAAGGCCCAAAGTCTAAAACATTTATGCATAAATTTAAACTCCCGGATAAACCCTGCAACATCAGTGGCGCTCAGGCATTACCTGGTGAAGCCCTAAAACAAAACAGTTACATCGAAGCATTGGTGCTGTGTCAGGCTGGCACTGTTTCTTTTACCCGAGCCCTCCACTCCATGGCCGCAATTCCCACCCTTTTGGGTGCTAATTCCCATGCTACAGGCCTCAACCTCCAGCGTCTGGGGTTGAAAGTAATAACCGTTGTCCAGTGTCATGATCAGACGCAATATCGGTAGCAATGAGCACATTGACAGTGGCCGAGGACCAAGAGTCATGAGAGTCATCCGATGGCTTTTCAGACCCCCACATAGGATACCTCGGCAAGACAACACAACTGCATTATATTTCATTACTTTGCCTCAGCCTCAAGAGTATTACCACATGAAATGATGCCACGGCGGATGACTACGCTAGCCAGTACCCGTCAGAGATCCCTACCAACACTGTGCACATGGTAAACACCACTGGAATTGTAACTAAAGTTTAACTTCAGTCTATCCCATGACAGCAGTCACAAGGTTCTTCAATCAACCGGGCACCACATCATTCAGGCTGTCAACACGCAACCCCACTGCTTTTGCATCAACTGATGTCCTCCTTCGTCCTATCTCAGATATCATGGTGCAATACGTATAACCATAGTCTCCGCATTTATGCGTCCCCTTCCTTTCTTTCTTCGTTTCTCACAATGTTGCATCGCCAGTTTACAACCGGGCATGCATGCTGCACGCGCACTCCCTCTGGCACATAGCGGCTTCCGTAGGCTACAGGCGTTCCCTCGCGGCATGGGCCATTGCTGCCCTGTGGTCGACCATGAGGCATCGATCTGACACCACTTTGATGCCTGCACGCGCCAGCTGCTCCTCCACCTCTGGGTTGGTGATGCCGCTCTGCAGCCAAACTGTGCGCGGGTTGTGTGCAAGGATGTCCTCCACATGGGCTGGCAGGTCCTGAGGTCGCCTGTAGTCAAAGGGCGGGGGGCAGCATTGCTTCATGACCACTGACGCTGGCAAGAGACTCATTCTCAAAGATGATTGCTCGGCACATGTGTGCCTGTCAACTGTGCCAGAAGCTCTCTTGAACCCACATGATGATGTGACATCTGCGAATCACTGCCAATGCCACCAAGTGCCTAGATGATGGACCCTCTCACGGCGCCAAAGCAAGGTTCCACGCGGCAAGCACACTGCTCATATTGTACTCAGATTTGATCATGAAAATGTTTGCTCTCAAAACCTGAAGGTGTGGTATGTGGTAGCCATCGCCAACCAACCAACCTACCTGAACACGTCCACGATGTCCACGGGATCCCCTGGGATGTCGGCGAGCTTGCGGTAAACCGGGCAGCCCAGAATGGTCTTGACCTCTGGGTAATATACAGGTACTGGTACGACCTCCACGTCTGCCTGCTGCAGGTACTCTGGCACATAGTAGGCGGCCTGGCCACTCTGTGGATGGAACACTCGCCGCCGTGAATGTCTGGGTTATTGACTTGCCAGGCATGCGGGTGAGTTTGTGTAGCAGGGTTTGGGGGTTTGAAAGGCATATAGGTCTGCAGCGAGTGTAGGATTTCTTTGTGCCAACCCTTAGGGTGTAGGGTTGTGGCCCTTGTGTTGTTCCCCGCCCGGGGTTTAGGGTTTGTATGAAGGTTTCTAGGGCAAGTACGTATTCATGGGTCCTGATTGTGAGCACAAACGCAAGTCAACTTCCTCTAGGCCTTAGGTCAGATGCAAACAGTGCACCTGACAGCATTCCCTGCTGGTTGTAATGGCAGAATAGTAAAGGTGTGTGTAGAGGCAGAAGAGGCAGTGCGCACTGTGAACGCCGGCGTTTTGGTTATTGTGCAGATATGCTGACATACTACAAATTACACAACTTTGCAGTGAGATTTTACCTGTTCTTCAGTTTTTATGCCCAGCACTGCAACCCGCTTGGCCTCCAAGGCAAGCTGCGCCAACAAACCTCACGGTCAGACCCACAGTGGTGTTCCCAAGGTGCAAAGGGAAGTTTAAGAAACATTGCGCTGCCCATAACTAATCAACAGCACAATTCATTGTGCAAGAACAGTTGGAAGCGACAGGGATACTGACCTGTTGTGCTGTGTGAGGGTGCCTGATCAAGTTTTGCCGCCATGTGTCGTCGCCTCCAGCCATAGTGAAAAACCTTCCTCTACCGAATGTCTATGGCGTCTGTAAAACTTCGTAACGGGCTTGTAGAAGCTTTACAAGTAGCCCACGAGTCGCCAAGGCACCCTTGCAACAAAGGTTTCGAGCTGGCTGGAACTGGGCAGTGAGCATCAGTGGACAGATACTAGCGATGTTGGAAGCTCCACCGACTGAAAGTGTGAAGCAGAGGCCCCTTCAGTTCAAACTTGAAAATTGGGTAGCTCCTCAGATAAGCCTGGCGGTGCTTCGCGAACTAACGCGGGGTGGGCCACAGGCGTAGGAAGTGCATGCAGGGATTGTGTGGAATGTGTGCATGCATGCGAGTATCATACGATTATCACAGCTTCAACGGCAAGTTGTTAAGCTTATAACCACCGTGCCGAAATATAAGAGCGTGCAAACGGCCTCGTCGTTAAAGATACCCACTGTATTGAGCTGCGTAGCTGTGGCAGACAGACCAGACAGACTGCCAGGGCCCACTCGGCTGCCCAATTTCAGTCAGCAGGCAGTCAGGCGGCAGTCAGAGCCTGTGCAAGACAACCTACTGCAACGAAACGTGGTTGGCTCCTATTTGCTGCGCATAAAGACACAGGAGTTGCTAGTGTTCACGCGCATCATCCTGTCTTGGTTCGCACTGCTGTCGTCCAACACTGCATGCATGCATATAGGCGATGCTTCAGCTATCGCGTGTCCGGTTGTCTACCCTGGTGAGTGAAGCGGTGGGCAGTAGGACGGCAGCAAGATGCAGCAGCAGCTCGGCATCTGTGGTGGTGGACCAAATGCTGGAGTACGCCAACAGCCAATTTAGGGTGAGCCAATGCACGGCATGTTGAATCCAGCAGTGCCAACTTTTCCTGGTATAAGGAGAGTTACATCCACCGCAGTGTCCTAGGCTTCAATTCAAATCATCCAGTCCGTTTCTGGACGCATTACAGCTGCACCGCCAGTGCATGAGGTGCCGATGTGTGGTGCAGGACAACCGCGAGCAAGCAGTTGACGTGCTGCGGTCAGGCCTGCAGATGCAGCCCGATGGCAAAGGCGTTGATGCAAGCAGGTAGGCATCTGCACCTGCCTTGGGTGGACACCACACTTCCTGTACCAGGCCCGATGACCGATGACCGATGACCGATGACCGATGCACGCCCTTCCCCCCTCGCAGGTTGCTAATGGCGTTGGCAGAGATCGAGGGCGACAGAAACAATTGGGTAGGTTGCATTGAAGCATTGCAGCGTCGTTGTCTGGCGCATTCACTGCGCGCGGTGCTGCTGCTTCAAATCTCCCCTCAACCCTCATAACCATAACCCTAAACCCTAAACCCTAATCAGGTGCCTCTGCATGTGTCAGGACCAGGCCAGCAGCTTGGCCGCCAGCGCTCAGCACGCAGCAGCAGGCGCGCACACCTCCACACCAGATGAAGCAGCGGCAGCCTCCCAGATGAACCTGCAGGCCTCAACACTGCACACGCGCACACTGCTCACCCTTGGGCAGGACGCTGCAGCGCAGGGGGTGGCACAGGCGGTAGGTGCCGGGGTGGGGACCGTGGCTGGTTGCGGTAGAAAACGCAGCTGCTGGCCAGTGGCGGAAAACCATGTGTTGCGGGATGTGCACACTGATTGGCCGCCACAATTGAACCTAGGACGGCATGCTGGTAGCGACGGGCGTGCATTGTCCAAGGCAGCCTTGCGTTCCCTGTACAAAAATTCAAAAGCCTCTGTGCATTTCCTTTATTTCGTTTTCGTTTATTGTAGAAAAACATTCTTTATTTAAAATGCAGCCTTGCGGCCTGGATTGGCCTGCATGCCACGCTTGCATGTCCCCTAAACGCCCGCTTTCATCATGCACTGTGCAAACGCAGGCAGTGGACACCGCCCAGAGCTCCTTCCAGCAGCGCGGGCAAGAGGGCATGCGCTGGCAGGGGCTGGTGGCAGCCACTGCCAACCTGGGCCTGGTACACCACGCCGCCAGCAGCTTCGCTGCCGCACACAGCCAGTTTGAGGCCGCAACATCACTGCTATCGCAGGACCCACGCACAGGCTCGGCCCAGCAGCGGGACGCTCAAGTGCTGGGGCCTTTGAAGCATGTTGCCGCCTTTCAGCTGGCAACGGTATGCAACCCTGCATAGTTAGTCAGAATATATTTATCCGTGATATTATGGTTTCAATTAGTACTTTTAGATGTAGTAATTACAAAGATTTACAAAGATTTATTTGACAGTCATATTCAGGGAGCCAACCCGGGCTCGCGAGACTGTTGGAGGCGCTTGATAAAGTCACCCCGCTCACTTAAAAGTGAGTGAATTAATGGAGCCACAATGGCCCCACCTTAACTACTAAAAAAGCTAAACAAGTAATAAATATATAAATATCAATAATGCCAGGAGAAAATGGTGGTTGCACGTTTTGTGGGTACATTTCCATTCATACACATGCCCTGAGTGACCATGCGAGTCCATTTCCGTGCTCCTGCTCCGTACCATGTGTGGCAACCGTCCCTAAGCACCGCTGCTGATTGTCACACCCCTCAAACCCTCCAGTAGGGACGCGGCAAAACCCTGCACAAGGATTACCACATCGACATGCTCCGTCAGGGTAGCCACACTCAAAACCCTCCACGTAGGGTAATTACGCCGAGGCTGCCCAGCTGTACCAGCGAGTGGCGGAGGGTGTGCAGGGCGATGCCCAGGACCAGCCTAGCTGCTCTGCCCTTGCCTGCCAGGAGCTGTGGGCTGATGCGCTGGTGGGCCTGGCCCAGGTGCACATGCGAAACAGGGAGTGGGAGCAGGCGGAGGAGGTGCTGTCACAGGTGGGCTGCTGGCCCTACACAAGGTTTTGGAGACTTGTGGGACGTGTACCCCATGTTAGAGATTTTGCTTATTACCTTACATCGTTTTAATCTAAGCTCTTTCTTGGTATTCTGCCAAGCCATCTGCTGGTAAATGCATGGGAGAATAATTCAAAAATATCGTTTTTTATTAGTCCAATCCTCCACCCACCTACCCACCCACCCACCCACCGACAACAACACAATTTGCAATAACCGTTTGGCAGAAGTACTGTACTACCATTGTAAGACCCATTTTGCCTTGGACACCGACATGTGTGTTCCCATGCAGGCATTGTCCGCCTCTGATGCCATGGTCGTGCCCCACAACATGCGCACCGCCCTGGTGCTGCTGCTGCTGGCCGAGGTGTTCAGCCGCACACGCAGGGTGACGTATGCGGAGGGCCTGTACAGGTGTGTCTTGGGTCCGCACCCGCTGTCGTTCCCATGCGCACGTGCTAGTTTGGTAGTTCCTGCAATAGGTGCACCAGGGTGCATACAAGGTATAGGTGCACCAGGGTGCATACAAGGTGGAAGCACGACAATGACATTGCAAACTCAGGTTGAATTAAAGATTATTCATTGCAGTGTCCGCAAATCTGAAGCAATATTATGCAGAATTGTATGCATAAGGCCTCCCAAGGCACGCTGGGTGGCGCATTGGGGTTCTGCATCATTCTGACAGCAATGCAGCACCTGATTGTTGCCTGGCTTGTGCGCAGGGAAGCCGACAAGGTCCTGGAGTGCAGGAGCCACAGCCCTGGCAGCCCTGTGCACGCAAGCCACCGCGTGCACCCATCAGCGCACGTGCTGCTGAGCTGGCGCTACTCACAGCTGCTGCACGCGCTGCCCAACCGGGGGACCGAGGCGGCGAGCTGGCAGAGGATGGCAGAGGAGTACTTTGGGCTGTGCTCGTTTGGATGTGAGCACTTGCCGGTCATTTTTGGTTCGGTTGATAGTTTGAAGGGCGGGGGGACTGCTGGCACGGGGGTGGTGGTAGATGTGCAGCTAAGGCGCATGCTGCCGTGCACGGCCGCTGCGGCGCTGTGATGGGAGGATGTCGGGGTGCGGTGAGTGCTGATGCTGATCGACACACATAGCGTCAAGGTTTAAATTTGTCTCCTATAGATGCAAGGGATGGGCTGTCAAAAATCCATGCTGCAGCGAGCCTGCTGCCACCATGCGTGGCATGCGTCAGGGGATGCTGCTGGCTGTTGAAACATGACATTGCAGCCTCTGTGGTCACGCACAGTGGAAATGTAGCAGGATCTCAGATTTTCACTGGCTGTGGTCCTGGTGTAGCCTATTGGTTAATAGAATATTGATGAAAAGCCCTGGTGTAGGCGGATTGCCAGGCATTCCACAGTTTTCATTATTTTTAGAACACTCCCCCTTGGCCCCACCACCATCTCGGCTTTAAAGTTTTGTTCAAACCGGCTTTCGTTAGAAGAGTCGCATGCATTCAGCAACCTTCAACGCAGTGTGTCAGGGTTTCACTATCTTCAAACGTCTGTTTGTCACTGGTTGGTCAACCCACGGCATCTCCAGTCAAGTGCCCAGTTTGACCACCCACTTCAGCTGTGGCAGCGGGATCGGTAACCCAACCTCCCTCCACGCAAGGTACGGTTAAGGATATAAAGTGATACTGTCAAGACCTCTATCAAAGTGTGAAGACCATGGATTGTCATTGTTTGGTGGCTGTAGCCATGGTGTCGTGTCTCGCGAACTGACTCGGCCATGTGCGGCCGTAACGCTTGGGTTTCAAGAGGCACAGCCCGGGTTGCGTCCTTTGGAAGAACAGCACGTATCAATATCACAAATCATATCGCCCACTTGCACATTCTCGGGTTATCTGTCCCATACAAACGTGGGTCAAAAGGCACGGCCTTAGGCATGCATGTGCACTTGGTAGCGTTACTATTGCAGTCAGGCAGCCCTGTTATGCACATATATGTACACCTGCTGCTATTTAGGCAATCATTTAGCAGGAAGTTCAATATTTTTGTTGGATGGGAAGTGTTTGTGACCAAATACGCTTACATGTTCGCAGTGCCCAGCTGACTGTTTGACTGGACACCCTGAGGGATCAGCCATGGGCGACACAGAAGACCCACGCAGCCTGGCAGTGCCTCTCTTGCAAGACCTAGCAGAAATTGGCGAGCAGCCGCAACAACCAGCAGCGCCAGAGCAACGGAAAGTTATCAACATCACAGTGGTTGCTGGGCCGGGGCTTGTGCACTTCCCCATCATCAACGCTTCTGAGTTCATCAAGCACCAAGATACACTGGACAAGCTAGAAAAGCTCCAGCCAGCGGCAACAGTGTCTGAGACAAGCGATGGCAAGCTGGAAGTTCTAGAAGACCTTGGTGCAGTGCTCATCACCCATATCTTCAGCGCATGGCTGCTGTACCTGAGCGCAACACTGTCCCCCAGCCTTATAGTCGGTCCGATTGCGTACCAGCTCCTTTGTTCCGCCGTTGCTATCTATGTGTTGGTATCCTTGCAAGCCCAGTGCCCGGATGGCAAGTGGATGGTGATGCAGCTGGTGACCTGGGTGGCCCTGCTGGTGCACTGGTGTATATTTGCAGTGGTTGCTTACAACCAACTAGGTTCGTAGCTGAGAACAAATGCGTTGCAAAACGTACTACTGTTAGGAAATAAAGCTGGCAGACGCTGCAAAACAACACATAGCTACACTGTACTCTAGACTGTATTTTTACCGAAATCCCTGCAGGTTGTTGCAAGCCCAATTTTGACGCCGCTAGAGCGTGCACCTAAAGTAACAATGTTCACCCATGGTGCTACCTGTAAAACAATTTACTGCAACGTCCCACCTCCCCAACAATGCTAGTATCAACATGTTCATGTCCCCAATTCTTGAAATCCAGCCATTGCCACTGCGGTGATTACTGCTCTTCGGGCGACTTTGTCACCAGTGAAAGCGCATGCACTGTTCCTGCTAACTCCTCTTGTAGCAACTGCAAGCAACAGCGACGGTGTCAGCACAAACAGGTGAACCAACAGGACAGCCTGTCAATTTGAGAATGCATGATGTTCAAGCCAAAATTTATTTGAACCTTGCATGCCAAGGGTGTCCATGCTGACGAGGAACGCTTTTATTATCATGGTTTATTTATGATTCATTTTGCATTTCTGTACTCCGAGTCAGGTACTCAGGGTCACCGGTCCATATGGAGTGGCTGCGCGGCCCTTCACTGCAGGTACACCACGTAGCCTACTTCAGATATGCACTACATTCAACCTTAGACTCCAGAGCTGCCATCTTCACACAGCAACCCAGTACCTGATAGATCGGCCAGTGCCGCTCTACCTATCAGAACGCACCACCTCATCACCTGTTCACAACTTTAGACAATCAAAATCTACATGTGTGCACTGCAGTACCTGATAGATCATCCTGTGCCGCTTGACTGCATTCAGGCCCTCAAACGCCGAAGACACCACCTCCACCTTGAAGTGGGTTTCGCCACTGTAGCCAGGTTTCATTCGCGACCCCACGTGTCCAGCATGCTGCCCAGACTCATCGATGATCTGCAAGCTGCACAGCACATACAACCCAAGTTATGGAATGTGCCGCAGTTTTATGCAATACGAGAAAATGAGAGGCCGATACCTGGCAGTGCAAAGTTTCCGCGATGCCTGCCAGCTGTGCAACACACTGACGAGGTACGCGCGTACAATTGCGATGAGCATATCCAAGCAAGAACCAAATCATGCATGCATACAGTGGTGCGCAAAGCACGCTGCCTTCCTGTACAGTGCTCAATCAGCAGCAGCGCCACACCTTATGGGCTTGAGGGCTCCAGTGAGCTTTGCCCTCATGCTGTCCTGCACAGGGGTGCTGCTAATCGCACGTGACTCGCCTCCATTGCTGCTGCTGCTGCTGGCTGCTGGCGCCTCAGCCATTGGCTCTGCAGGAGAAGGTGACGCCGATCCCTCGCTAGTAGAGCCGTTGGTGGCCGACGACATCTGCTGAGCCTACGCACACACACATAAGTGTTCAGCCTATAGCCTACACACCCACACACATAGGCTTTGAGCCTTTAGCCTATTTCCAGGCACCTTGCATTGATCCCATTGCCAAGATTGTGCACCAGGCGCTGCGTATGGCCACCGCCCCTGCAGCCTAGCAGCTGTCCGCTTGTTTTGGCACCAGGCATGCGCATGCATGAAAGGCTGAGAAGGGGTGATAAGGATTTCGCCAGGCGCTGTGTACGCACCACGTGTGGTCACGTGGCGCGCGGTGCAGCAGCCCGGCGTGGGCTTTGTTATCGGCACACTTAAATACAAATGGTTCAGAGCGTGGCTCACCAATTGGGAGTGTTAGTGCCGGTGCAGAAGGTCAAGTGCTTGCAGGTTGAAGTCAATGAGGAATGTGCACGCCACCCTACCGAGATGCTGGACAATGCATGTAGCAAAGTACATTCCTCCTACCCTGCCCCTGCTGCATGTGTGTGGCCATGCATGCAAACCGCACTGCATGGTTGCCACCACGACATGCACCTCCCCTTTAGGGTTTTAGAGTAGGGTTTACAGATGGAGTACCTTCTGTGCCAACATCTCCAGGGACTTCTTCTGCATGAGTCTGAACATGTTCAGGAAGCCGTTGTTGCGCGACGGCGTCAAGCTCTGCTTCAGGCCCAGCATCTCGATGAAATCAGGCTCAATCTTCAAAATGTCCTCGGGGTCGCACCCACTCAGCCCCTGCACCAGGAGGGCTGCCAGGCCCTGCACCATAGAGGATGGGTATTGTGAGGTGTTGAAAAGGAGCGAAGTGCAGGTTATGTCGAAACGGCATGCAGCTGCGGTTGTGTGGGTGGGTGGATGCACTCATGCGGGTGTGTGGGGGGGGGGGATGGCGAGAAACCTTGATGAACCCAGCTGCGGTTGTGTGGGAGGGTGGGTGCAGTGTTGAGTGTATGTGTGTGTGTACCTTTGTTAGCTGTGAGTCTGAGTCGGCCCGCCAGTACAGCTTGCCGTCCTCCCGCAGCTCAGGTACTACCCACACCTGCAGGCAAACATGGTATGCTTAGCATAACAGATACAATTCACCACCCGCCCCCCGGGTCGGGCACAGCTCCACCAGAATGACATGGTATACGCTCGATTCCCAAATCTACAAGGCATACTAGTGCCTTGTCCCTAGAAATTGACAAAGCGGCTGCAATTCAAGCAGGCTTTGAGCGGCACAGGCCCCACCATGTGGTGAATAGTACAAATAGCAGCAAATAGACATATTTTTTCACCCGAAGTTTTTCACCTGCGACACGCATCCCTGGACCTTGTTCTCGTTGGTGTGCTCCTCAGCTGGCATGGCTGGCAGCTTGGAGGCAAAGAACAGCAGCTGCTTGTAGCGCTGCATGGGGTCAGGCACCTGTGCACAAAGAGCACGGAATGAGCATGCCATGTGCAAGTCATGTGACACATGATGATGCACTCCCTGCTGTATACAGGCCATCCCGCTACCGCTGTACCAGCAGTACCTTGTGCCACTCAGTTGCACGCCGCAGCGAGGCAGCATCCGTGCCATGTCCTTCGCACTCAACATGGCAATGCACAATGGACTGGCACGCCCAGTCATACAATACACATGGCACATGCAGAGTTGGTACCGACAACATGTTTGGCAGTAACTCACCATCTGAAACGCTCCCACGATCTTTTGCAAGCTTGCTGGCAAGTCAGTCATTGTTTGGGCACACCTCACCACCAGCCGCTGCAAAACACACACACACACAGCGTTTACCCAACAGCACGGCATTCATCCACCCACTGACACAGGTGTAAGCCAGCATCTGGGTTCCAATAAAGCCAACAAGGCGTGCTTAAACCATATGGAACCCCAGAGTATGGACACATTACCTGTGCGTTGCTGCTAGACCTGGGGTGCGCTCTGCTGATGGGTCGCACAAACGCGCCACCTACTCGTACTGAGGGTGATCTACACCTAGGCTTTGGGCACACCGTGCACTTTGGAACGGTTTGCGCTTGCGTTGCCAGCATGGTGGCGTGCATGGTGACCAGCAAACTTAAAACTGCACTGCACTGCAAGTGCTATGTGTACGTCCGTGGGTGAATAGGTGAGGCAGCTATTGACCTTTGTCAGGCCTTCCAAATATATTGACAACCGTGTAAGGGCCTTCTTGCGTAAGCCTGCAAAATCAACGCCTAAGTAAGGCGTTTGAGCCCTTTATGTATGCATGCATGTGGCGCTGCGCAGCCACACAAACGGGCGTCGCTCCCGTTCGCATGAGCTGTGTTTCTCATCTTATCTCCGATCCAACATACCATACAAAGTTCCAGAGCCCTGTGCAAAGGGGGTCACCGTTCTCTATACCAAAACCCAACAAGGCCACGGTGTCTTAATAAGTGACTGATCCTGCTGGGTGCTGCACCCCTATTGGCAATCCCCATTCACATGCATGCATGCTCGCCACCCACCCCCGTTCCGGCGATGTGAAGCACAATGTAGGGCGTTTTGGGTGAGCCCGTCACCTCCAAAACTCCGCAATTAACCTCTTAATATCACTTCGTTTCGTGCCCCACAACTTCGCTCTTCGCACGGTGCATTGCCACGGCACCCATCCAGAACTCGCTAGAACTTTGAAGCAGCGATGGAAACTGAACCGAACCCCGTCACTCCCGAGCAAGTGTACTCGGTCCTGACCTCGGTGTTGAGTATCGACAACGCCACAAGGTCAGCAGCGGAACGCGCACTGGGTCAGTGGGAGTCGGACGCCGCTCCAGGCTTTGTGGGCTCCCTTCTAGCAATCGCCGAGCAGCATGCTCAAGTGCCAGAGGTAATGCATGCATATGAGAAAACTGCACCTCTTGCTAGTCAATACGGGTGACAAACCACATACTAGCTAAACTAGAAAAAGACGTGGGGACGTTGATCTGCTGGCAATCGCTGCAACCCCGAACCTGTGTGGGTATTGGTGTATTCGTGGTGTACCAACCCCCACCCATGTGGCCATTGGTGTATTCATGGTGTCTATTGGTCCCCACAGGCCACCCGCCTGCAAGCGGTTATCATCGGCAAGAACGCGGTGGGCAGCTCTTGGCGCAAGACCCTGGGGAGCAGGGAGTGGTCCCGGGTGCCCGACACCGAAAAGGAATATGTGAAAGCCACCTCCCTCAAGCTGCTCTTCAGCGAGCCCAGCGACACAGTGGCGCTCCAGCTGGGCTTGCTCATCACCAACATCGCAAGGTTCGACTTCCCGAACCGCTGGCCATCGCTGATTGGTGACCTGGCCACCGCAGCGCTGTGGGAGAGTGCTACCCCACTGGCTGCTAAGAGGAGGGCGCTGGTCACGCTCAAGTTCACGCTCAGGGCGCTGCGGGGCAAGCGGATAGTGGTGGAGGCGCCCAACGCCAGGGGCCAAGGTGCGCCACGCACCGTCAATCCCACCCGCCAAAACCCACAGCAGCCTGAATGCACACCCATGCTTGTCCTTTTGGTTGGGTGTGGACAAGGGCTGGTGTGGGCGGAGCCCGTGCAACCACAGTTCACAGGATACAGTACTTTATCTGAGGTGCCAACCCACCTACCATTTGAGGTGGCCCTATGACATGCACCCACCCACCCATCCGTCACCCACCAACGCACCCAACACCGGCACATCCCCGCCCGCGCAGACCTCACCCCGGTGGCGGACCAGATTGCCCAGGAGCGCAAGCTGCTCAACACCAAGTGCCAGGAGCTGCTGCACCCGCTGCGCACGCAGTGGTACCAGCACTTCACCGCATTCTCAACCTCGCCCCCCGACTGGGCGGATCGAGGGCTGCTGAGCAACGCCTGCCTGTCTGCCATACGGGAGCTCACGCACCTGCTGCCTGATTGGACCGCGGTGGAGGGCGATTTGAAGCAGCTGCTGGAGCACATCCACCAGGGGACCTCGGTGCTGCAGGCCATACTGCCAGGTAGGTTGGTGCGTGCTCAAGAGAGTGCTTAGAAATGGGTGGTTGGCACAAAGCTTGCACATGGACAGCGGTTGGAGTAATTAAGCCTGGGCCTGTTTTGGACACCTGACGTGTGATTATGAATTATAACTTATGATCTGTGGAGTCCCACCTCAAAAACAGCTGCATGACCATCACCCTATGCATGTGCACCTCAACCCTATCCCTCTCCGCCATCTTGCCACCCCACCTCCCCTCCCACCCCTTGCTGCATCTTACACCTCACTCCCCACCACCGTCACCACCATCCACCCCCTCGCAGGGGGCGGAGGGGGCACCCCCGAGGGCGAACACCGCCACCTCATGTGCTGCAAGGCATTTGAGAAGATGATCCAAGTGGTGATGGCCACCATGGATAAACACCCCGTGGATTTTGCTGCAATGCTGCCATTTTTCCTGTCCCTGTACGCCAACGCGGCCCTCATTTCCATGGACGCGGCGGCGATTCACCGGCTGCGGCCCAAGAGCAGGGTGCTGCTGACGCGGTTCCTTGCGCGCGCGCTGCTGTGCCCATACTACCGGCCGGAGTATACGCAACATGAGCTGCCAGGTGGGTGGGGGGTACGGGAACGTTGGGATATTGGCCCAAACTAGTCTGCAGATGGTGGATCCATGGACAATCCATGGGTTGTGCCCCTACCACCAGTCAAAGTACCGCCAGGTTGGGCAAGTGTGCGAGAGTGGTGCATGGGGCCACAACATTTATGTGTATTTTGAACACGAGCGAGGAAACCCTCTTCCGAACCAATTCATGCATGCCTTCCTGCCCCCCCCAACACAATTCCGCAACCCACCCACCACCCACCCGCAGACCACCTCCCCCCCGACGGGCGCGCCAAGGTGATGGCCATACGCGCCAAGGTGGCACCCGCACAGGAGGCGTTCAGCGCCATGCTGTGCCCGGAAGGGGGCCAGTGCGCGCGCCTGGTTGAGGCGGTGGTCACAAAGTACATCGCACTCACGCAGGAGGAGGTGCAGGTGGGTGCGGGCGGAGGAGAAGTACGTAGCGCTCACATTGTCATCTCAATTTAAAAGCTATTGTGATATATGTTTAGTAATAATTTTGTGTCATATGTGTTCCCATTAATGGCTATAGCTTTTTTGACACACTTGATATTATGATTTCCCTCCAGGAGTGGGGCACCGGCCCTGAGGGCTACATGCCCTAAATAATCACAATATATGTGTGCGTCACTCCAATCTTTAAGGTTTTCTTTTACATTTACGATGTCCCTCCCTCCCCAGGAGTGGGACACCGATCCAGAGGGCTACATGCGCTCCATGGACGTGGAGAACGGACCAGACGCAGAGACGCCCCGCCCCTGCGGCATCGCCCTCCTCCTGTGCCTGCTGGAGCGTGGGGAGGAGGCGGTGGGGGGCGCAATGGTGGCGCTGGCTGGGCAGGTAGGGCTGCTACCTTCCCCTGATGATTTGGACCTTGGTTTTGTGGCTGGAAATGGGTCTGGAACCTGTTCTGTGACAATGCCCACTGAAATGAGGCAACTGCAGCTCTCACCCCCACATTGCATGGCCTTTGGGTTATAGCTGCAAAACAGTTGTCAAAATGCAGTAGGCAACACTGGTTGCTGATCAAGTCAAAGGACCAAATTACTAAGGTGTTGCTGGTGTGTGCAGCTCCAGGCGCAGGCACCCACCCCCGAGGTAGTGCTGGTGCGGGAGGCGTGTTACCGGGCCATAGGGGAGGGGTACCAGCACGTGGCGGACAAGGTCAACTTCCCTGGCTGGTACCAAGGGGAGCTCAGGGCGCTGCTGCAACCGGGGGGAGGTGGGTGCGGTTGGAGTAAAAATAAAAATCAAGTCAGTAATGTTGCATTACTATTGCTGCAGCTGGGGACATGGGTGATTATAGCATGCTTGTTTAGTGGTATGGCCAGGGCACCAGTGACCCTTGCACATGCCGCTCTGTTTTCAGGGACGATTGTAGCTATGGTAGGTAAACAGATTGGGTCGTTTAGATTTAGGGTTTATGGTCAAGGGGTTATAAATAAGTCATGTTCCTTCATATTGTAATTAGTGCACACCACACCTCCACAAGTCTCCTCACCTTCCACCCATCCCTCAATCCCCACACCCGATCAACCCCCACCCCCACCCCCGCAGCACCCCCCGGTGTGCACGGCAGCCTGCTGCGGGCCCGCGCCTGCTGGTTGGTGGGTGTGTGCGGCTCCGACCTACCCCCAGACATGTGGCAAGACGCGTATGGGGCCCTGGTGCGCCACCTGGCGGACCCCGATCTGGTGGTTGCGCTGACTGCGTCCAGTGCGCAGAGCGCCATGTCGCTGCACGTGCTGCAGGAGCAGCAGATGCATGACCAGCGGGCGCAGGTGAGGGGCGGGGAGGTGGGGAAGGGGTGGGGGTAGGGAGACTTGATTGAGAGTGGGCCATGTCCTTGGTGAGGAAGGAGTAGGTCGCGTTTGAAACCCAGGTTTTTTATGCATGTTTTCACTCCGGGTCTGCTGCGGTCCATGTTCCTGAGATGCTTTCATCTTTGTAGCTGGCCACAATTGGAGGTCAGTTTGTTGCCGTAGTTCTGACAATCCCACCTCCCTCCTCCCATCCACAGTACCTCAAGGACATGGCTGAGCAGGCCCCCTCCTACCCAATGCAGCTGCAGGAGGTGTCCACAAGCGCAGGCCAGGCAAAAATAGGTACTGTTGCATTTCCCCCTTTTCTGGCATTTCAGAAATAGGTACCATTGCCTGCGTGTCCCTATGGTAGCCAAAAGTTGGTATTACATATATGCCACTTCAGCGTGTCAGACGCAGGTAGCTTACCACGGATGCCATCCTACCCTTGCAACTCATGCATGTACCATGGCTATTGCATGTAAGTTCCTCTGCGGTTGTGGAAATTGGCAATGTTGCATGCACGCTCCTATTTACATTTGGATTTCAGATTAAACCCTCCCCCTTCCCAGATGCCGCCGAGGCCCTGACCCGGCAGCAGGCCGCTGTGGAGGCCAATGCCAGTGCCACATTCACAAATGGCTTTGCGCTGGTTGGTCGGCTGGGTGAGATTGAGAGCATGGTGCGGGTGCTGCAGCTGGTGTCAGTGGTGGTGGAGCTGGTGGGGGAGAAGCTGACGCCGCATGTGGGGATCATAGCGGCGGCGCTGCCTCAGGTGGGGGATGGTGTGGTGGTAGTGATGTGGGGAAGGGGCTGTTGCAGCACTTAGGGATGTTAGTATCAGCGTTTCGGTAAGGGCATGATGCAGGTGCCGCATGTGGGGATCATAGCAGCGGCGCTGCCTCAGTTGGGTGGGTGTGGTGGATGGTGGGGTGGTGGTGGTTTGGTGAAAGGGCTGATGCCGCATGTGGGCGGTTGGGCCAGATGGAGGGCACGGGGTGGGTATTGGTGGGGTGTGGGTGTGGGTGTGGGTGTGGGTGTAAGTGGTGGTGGGGGGGGGGGGGGTGCGGGTGGTGAGGGAGAAGTTGGTGGCATGCATGGGGATGGGGTCATTGCATGTGAGAATGATCGACGTGGCGCTGCCTCGGGTTGGGGCTGGCAGTGCCTGTCACCGCTGCACATGGCGCAAAATTTCAAAAAACAGCAACTAATTGCCCTGTTCTCGTCCTAGGTGTGGCAAGCCTCGCTGGAGGCCAGCAAGGGGGAGACTGGCGCCATCGCCCGCCTGCAATCCGCACTCATCGCCACCCTCACCCACCTCATCGCGCGCCTGGGCCCCTTTGCTGTTTCCTCCCCTCAGATACAGAGCGTGCTCTACCCCCTTTTGGCGCACGTTACCGATTTGTCCACCGCTGAGAGCGAGTCGCTGCTTGATGAGGGTCTGAAGCTGTGGGGGGCCACGCTGCAGTCTTCTATGGAGGTCACGCAACAGCTGCAGGTGGGTGGGGAGTGGGTGTGGGGGGCATATGGTGGTGGGTGGTGCTGTCAGGCGGGTGGTTTGTGGGTGCCTGATGGTGTGTGAGTGGGTGGGGGTTGGGGCCTGAAGCTGTGGGGGCCCACGCTCCAGTCATCCTCCTGAGGAGCCACTCGGTGGATGTAACTAACTAAACTCCATTTCTGCAGGCCATGGCCCCTGCGCTGCTCCCCATCCTGCAGCGCGGCAAGGACAGCGCAGCCTCCCTCACCCTCCTGGAAGCCTATCTCCTCATGTGCGGGCCAGGCATCCTGGAGCCCCACCTGCCCCTCATTGTGGCCTGCATCCAGCGCATTTTGGAGGGGGCACAAGCGGCAGGGGGTGGAAATGGGGCCGGGGGCGGGGGCGGGGGTGGCAGTCAACAGGAGGTGCTTGCGTGTGCTTCGTTCTGTGTGAGTTTGATGCAGGCGTGCGGGGTGGCGGTTGCCATGGGTGTGCTGGAGCCGGTGCTGAGGTGGGTGGGGGTTTGAGGGTGGGGGTGGGGAGGTTGTTGCATGAGAACTGTGTGTGTTTGGCGGGGGCGAGGAGGAGGTCTTGGGACATTCAAATGGCTGTTTGGTGTAGCCTATGGTTTACAAGGTCTCTGGAGGGCAGTGAACACTCCTTTCATACAACGTTAAATCATCCAATGAAGAATAATGTGTATTGCCCACTTGTAGTGCACCTTCTTCCCCCCATGCACTCATTATGGCCACCACCATCACCACCACCACACCAACCCGCCCTCCCCTTTCCTCCCCGCAGCTGTTTCGCCCACCTTGTGGCCCAGGACGCCACCCCTCCCCAGGTCATGAGCGGCCGCATGGGGGGCGGCAGCGAGGCGGCCTTGGGTGTGCTGTGTCGGGTGGTGGCCACGCAGCCGCAGGCGCTGCTGGCACTGGTGGGGGGTGATGTGCAGGCGCAGGGGAGGCTGCTGGACACATGGGTCAACATCGCACCCACCAGGTAGGGCTTCGGGTTTTTTTTTACCCTATTGTTTTGGTGCGGCCTGTAGCTGTTGCGGATGGAGCAGGTTATTGCTGACTGGGTCTACCCGTGTCGAATCGGGGGGTAGGATTAATCTCTTAACCCCCCCCAATAGATATTGTAGATGTTGAACAAAAAGGCGGCATTTCCAAATTGCATGAAAATGGATACTTGCCCCATATCAGAAATTTGATTTTTGCCCCGCAGGTACCTTGAGGAGGTGTTGGGCGGCAGCGCCATGGCTGCGGGCGGGCGGCTGCGGCGGCACATGTCGGCGGTTGCGCTGTGTGCGACGGTGGTGGCAGATGCGGGCCCGCCCCTGCGGGAGCTCCCACGCGTGTGCCGCATACTGGCGCTGGGCCTGAGGGCACATTCGGAGGCGGAGCTGTTCCAGGTATCATATCAGCATATCAGGGGGTCATGCCTCATGGCTGATTGCACAAATTCTAATGAGGCTCAGGGTTCAAGGGCTTGGAGCTGGTGCTGAGCGATGCATGTTGTGTTGTTTTGTCACGTGGGATTGGCTTGGGTGGGAACTGCAGGCGCATTCATCCTCACTCCCAGCGCTGCCATTCACGCCCCAACACACTCCTTCACCGCCACCCTCATCCCCACCCACCCATCACCACACCATCCCCACACCACCCACAGGAGGATCAGCAACAGCTCGCAGCTATTGACGTGGCCAAGGAGCTGTCCGAACCCGGTGCCGAAAAGGACTACGTGCGACTCCACAAGGTGCGCCTCTCCCAGTCGGACCCCATCCGCGGGGTGCGGTCCGAGGACGCCCTAAGGGCCGCGGCGGGTGCTGTGCTGAGCCGCACACCCCAGGAGGTGGTGCTGGAGGAGCTGTGGAAGGTGGATGGGGGGGGCAGCGAGCGGGCGTTCCGGCGGGTGATGGGCATGCCGGAGGGGGCGGCGGCGCCGCCGCAGTCGGGGGCCATGGCGATGTGAGGGATGGGGGTGGGGGTTGGGGTGATTGGTAGATGGGGCTGCTGGAGGAGGCCGGCGCTGGTGTGGTAGCCGGAGCCCCTGGCGATGCGGTGGGTGGTGGGTTGGGAGTGGGGCTGCGGATTGGTGCGGAGTGCTGCCGCAGTCAGGGCCCTGGTCCCCCAGGTCATCCTGATCCTCCGTCTAGGTGACCCTGATGCGTTGATGCCCCCCGCAATAGCTTCCTAGTGACTGGTGAGTTGGACGTGGAGATATATATATGTGGTGCAGGGTGGTGGTGGAGGTGGTGCTTTTTGGCGGTGCGATGCACTGCGTCAGTCAGCCAGAACGTGCCAACAAGCTGTGCGCAGCCTGGCAACTATGATGTTTTCGTAGTGATTATGTTGGATGCATCCTGTTTTTATTCACTGCTGCCACTCAGGGCATGCACAGGGGGGTTACCAAAGGAGTAGTGACAGTAGTAGTTTCCGACAAAGTGACATTTTATGAGTAGAGCTTCAATCCTCGAAGCTTTGGCAGGGTGGGTTTCATCTATGGCGATCTGATCTGGACTGCGCAAGGTCTGTAGTAGGGCTGCACACAGTGCCACAGCAACAGCTCCCAGCGGGGCAAAAAAGAGACAGACTGCCGCATACGCGGCGTCACATCACAAACCAGCAATGTTAAAAAGTACAGACAGGCCGGCAAACAGCGGAACACTGCGTGTGCAGTACTAACCAGGACATGTCCCTGTAATGCAGACGGTAAGCAACCTCTTCAGGTCGGTTCCAGGAGCAGCCAAATTAACCTCTGCCTTGCAAACACATTAAGGTGCCACTGCCTCGTTGCCACCCAATGCGGCCCAAATGCAACTCCTTTGTACAGGCCACTCGCACGCTTGGAAACCCTAGGGTTTGCTGTCAGGTTGGTGCGGACAGATAAGAGCAACATAGACGACTGCCGTGGTTACAAGAGTTACTTGGGCTTTTACGAAGTACACCCAGCTTGCCCACCGTTGACGTGTTTACAAGAACCCATAAAAGTAACGTAACACAATTTTTGCTTTCACAAGTTGTGGCAGTTATGCATGCATGCATATGCTACATACGTTCCAGAGGGTATACGTATTGCCCACCCTACACAACCTGAGTAACACAAGTACCAATTGCCCATAACCTTCTTTTTCATCGATACTTAGTCATAGGTATCCGTGTCATAGCTGGGTTTAAGCTGTGAGACAGGATGGAGGAAGTAGATGACTACTTGGGGGCTATGGCTGCTCTGTAAGGAGCACTCTGGTTGTAAATTTGAGACTAGTATTGCACCACATCAACACTTCATTCCCCAGTTATGAGGACCGTAGTTTGACAGCTGTCAGATGCAAACCATTCCTGTTGCTGCGCTTGGTGGTATCTGCCATCAAGAAGACTAGTAGACCTTTATCTACGTCTATATCTTGCCTTGGTCCACCTAAATAAACCTATGCCTTTGCATCACACCTATGCTTGACGATAAGGTTATGTGGTGGCCGTGCAGTGAGTGTGACAGTGCATCAGAGCAGTGCCTGTCCTATGACAGCTTCACAATAGACAGCGCGCTGGGCAAGCTGCGGTACCACTACAGCGTGCAGGACGCAGCCTCAGGCCACGCCTTCCACTCTTTCGAGAGCAGAGTGGACGTTGATCTGGCTCCCGCCTCCAAGCTAGACACAAACGGACAGCAGGTGCGTTCTTGCTCACCAGGGTTGCACCAGAGAGGACCTTGCTTATGCAGGGAAAGCTTAACCACCGGCACCTGCCAGCTTGTTAGTGTCAAAATGTACAGACGATTTGGTGTTTGACTTAATAGTAACATTGACCTGCGGTGCAGGTGTTAGACCTAGCTGCCTTTCACATGGGCTTGGCGATTCTGCACTACTACTGGATGGGCTTCAAGACAAGAACGGTGGTTATCCGTGCAGGTAAACACAGTGCACCCTCTTACCTGCATGTCCTGCCGACACAAATAGCTGTTTTTTCACGCACACCTTGTTCCCACCCCTGAGATACCCAATGTTTAGGGTTTTAGGGTTCTCGGCGCAGCCTATGACTGCAATTATGGTGCTCGCCCAGGCAGCCTTGACGAGGAGCAGAGGGTGTACTGGGAAGAGTTCTATTCCAACATATCGGGGGAGTTTTTGCAAGTCAACAAGTAGGGCTTCCAGTGGCCCACTGCCTTTGCATGCGCTGGCATCCTGCACTTGCCACTCTGCTGCACGCTGCCCCTCTCGATCCTACTCCAAATGCGATGGCATGCTGTTCCAGTCTGCTGTGCATGGCCCCTTCGATTGTCCCCTGTTGGTTTGCTCTCTGTGTCAGCCCTCCGCTGCAGCTTCGCACACATCAAGCGCATTTTCTGCACATGCAGTTTGGGATGGGACCAGGCCCCGCGGGTGGTGGTCGAGCCAGCCAGCCCCCACGGGGATGCAACCAGTTCCTGTATGCATCAGCAGCCTGAAAAGCCCAGCAGAGTAGAGCTCCCACAGGGTGGCAGGAATGGTCCCTGCAGCAGTGGCACTGACCAAGAGGGCTTGCAAGGAGGTGGTGGTGGTGATGATGGTGTCAGCAGTAGACATGTGCTCCTTCCACTGGGTGCTGGCAAGGACTCCCTGACAGCATTTGAGATCCTCAAGGTGAGATCAGGCGGTGCGCGATTTGGTTTGGCACTCAATAAGCCAATGTGGGCACTCGATTCCAGTTTGTGAGGCATGCAATGTACGCTATTGTGATGCCAAGCAACAGGCATGACCCAAGCGGTATGCTGCACATGACAGGAGCTACCCAGGAGACCACCACCCATAGAAAACTTGATTTTATAACCAAGTTTGTGCAGACTCAAGGCATTACCACCCAGTGGTTCTTCCTGGGCGATCGGGAGGGCGAGTTTGAGTCTGTGTGGCGCTACGCAGCGGTGGCACGCGCATCGGGGAGCCCCGATGTGATTGTGGCATCGCACTGCTTTGACGTGGGGGACAGGTGGGCTGGCGGGGTAGGGTGCAGGGCATGCTGGCACAGAAGATTGGACAGTGAGGATGCCCATGGTGTCACCAAAACGTGGTTGCCATCGACATGATACTTTTGACTGTACTGTGCACTATTTGAAAATGTTTAAAATGGATCCTGTAAATCAAGTTGACAAATCATGAAAAGAACTTTGTTAAAGATATGTATGAAAATATGTGGAAAAAATCGCTGTAGCCATGCATGCCTGTGTTGGAGGTGCAGGCAAGAGCACCACAATGCATGTCATGTGGCCTCAATCGCATGGCCTCCACAATATCCACACCGCACCACATTCAATGCCCACCACCAGCTTGCGCACCACATTTTTCCACATGGACATCACACCACATGGCTCGCACCACAAGCACACCGCCCCCACCATGTGTCCCATGCCTCCAGGTGGGAGAAGGCGCGCATGCGGCAGTACACCCCCGCGGGCCACGGGTGGGCGGCCCTGGTGGCGCACGTGAGCGTGGTGGTGGCTGTGCTACACGGGCTGCGGGTGGTGGCGGTTGGAAACGAGCGCAGCGCCAGCTTTGGCAACGGGTGCGGATGGTGTGGATGGTGGTTGGTGTGGTTGCTGTGGGTGGGCAATCAGGGTGGCGTGGGTGTGTGGTGGCGTAGGCAGGCAACGAGCGCCAGCTTTGGCGTTGGGTGGGTGGCGCCGACCCCGCTCAATTGCATCTCCGCTCAAATTGGTCATCATCACATTGCAACGTCGGTCTGATCGGCCACCATCCCATCCATGCCTTGCTCTGACCGATGGTCTTCACCCTGAACATCAGTGATAATTTACAACCTATATTCATAATGATTCAATCACATTCGGATCGGCCTATTATTGAATGTCTGGCGCAGGACCTGGCAGGGGCGTGAGGTCAACCACCAGTATGACAAGTCATCCGCCTTCGAGGCCCGCCTGCGGCGCTACATCATGCGCCACGTGGCGCCGCGCGTGCACTACTTTTCTGTGCTGAGTCACCTGTGGGAGCTGCAGATAGCGGCCGAGTTCTGCCGCCACCCGCAGTACCTGCCTCTGTTCATCTCCTGCAATGAACCTCAGGTGGGTGCTTTTTGGTTGCATGATGCGTTGAGTTTGAGTAGGTATATACCACTGTTGTCAAATTACAATCATCAGAATTACTGGCTATGGTTCTGAGTTTAGCACTGGAGTTCAGCCGCCACCCTGCCGTTGTTCATCTCCTGCACCTTTTGTTTTCAAATGCAGGGCTCCCGCTGGTGCGCCCAGTGCGACAAGTGCCTCTTTGTGTACATCCTGATCAGCGCCTTTCTGAGTCCCGGTGCGGTGATGGGGGTGTGGGGGGACAATCTACTGGAGCGCCAGGGGCTCATGCCACAGCTGAAACAGCTTGCGGGACAAGCAGGGGCCAAGCCATTTGAGTGTGTAGGTACGCCGTGCACCAGATGGCCACTGAATGCTCCTGAGTGACCCACCACTAGATGTGGCAAAATCCCGAGATTCTTGGGGCTGCATGTCGGCAGTGGCAAAAATTTTGGGCTTGCATCCCGCATAACAGTGAGTACTCACGAACCTGCAAATCCTCATGCAACTTCCAATCCCAAAGAGCAGAATGAGCAACCCAAAAGCAGCATAGAGTCTCCGATTTGTTTCATGTTAAACCACTTTTAGACCTCAATGCGCCTTTACAAAAGCAGGCAGCAGGGATTGCTTATTTTTCATTGATGTACTTTTATTATATCGTTTATCATCATTTTACTTGTAGGCGAGCCGCTTGAGGTGCACCTGGCTGCGCACCTTGCCCGGCGGCGGTGGGTGGAGTACCACCCCGGCTACCTCCCCGCATTGCTGCAGCACAGCGACGTGGGGATGCAGGGGGCGCAGAGTGGGGTTTCAATTGAGGGCAAGGGGCTGCAGCAGGCAGTGGAGGAGGTGCTGGCAGAGTGTGGCGACACCTCGGGGTTCCCGTCGTGGATCGTACCATTCGTTCCCTTGCAGCGGGATCCATTGGCCTGCTGATGGGGAGGGACGCACGGGCTGTGCCATGGGTATGTCAATATACAAGTGATTATATGGGTATATACCTATATAGGCTATTAGGTTATATTATGTTCTCTAGTCTGTGCAGTGGCAAAATTTTGGGGAGACGAAGCAGCTGGGAACAGCCTGCCGCGTGTACAAGCGCTTGTAGTGATGGTGACTGTCAGCAAAATGCCCACGTTCTTGCAGAACCCCTTTGCCTTGAGGATGGCAGAAATGCATTTGAACGCTGTGCGGGGCACTTAATGTGATGATACATATTGTTTCTGGAACGCACCGCTGGACAAGTGGGGTAGACAGAAAGTATCATCTCACCAGTGAACCAGGGCAACCACGGTGGCATCAGCGATGCATCATGATGTCCGCATGACACTTCTGAGCAAGCAGTCAGAGGGGGTTGTAACAACAATCGGGAGTTTAGAATATTGGATGCCTCGCTGCAGCGTGGACGCAAAAATGTTGTTGCATTAGTTGTTGCATTAGTTGTTGCATTCATACGATTTACAAGATAGTACAAGATTTATTTGACAGTCACATAAGAATACACATAAAAGGACAAAAAGCAGCCTATTTTGCTGACGTCAGCACGTCCAACCCCCCACCTGTTTGGAAAAAGGCATGCAGCAACGCACTTCACCTACAACAACTCTGTTGCTACCCTCTACTTCTTATATTACCGGCTGCAGCTGCGACTTTTCTGCGGTATTCTCTGGGAGTATTGCCTTCCTTGCCACTGCCGCAGTGTATGGCATGCGTCCCAATGGGCAGTAAAACACAATCGTGGGCAACGCAATGGAGGGCAGCATCAGGTCGATAGTCACTGCTGTAGTACTTTCACTCACAGCTCTACTACTACTCAGTACATTTTGCCTGCGGCTGGACGACCTTGGAGGTAAGTGGGTCGGGCATGTTGATGGGCACGATTATTGCATCCATGATGTCCATGCGTCGAAAAACACTTCGTGCGCTCACAAAGCCAAACTTTTACCTGGAAAGTTTCTCTGTTTGTGTTTTAAATACTGGGTTGTCCACGGTACAGGGAAGACCGAAGGCGAACGTGCAGCACAGCTCGGTGGTGCTGTTTCCCCTCTAACCCATCGAACCACACCCAGCCACGCCCACTGGGTTGCTGGCGTAGCGAGGGCCTTGAAACCCTACGTGGACGTCTCCAGACCCTATTACAATGTCGCTGTTGGGTACATCACTCCTTGTGGTGGTGGGTGGTTTCAGAAACCACAGACCACTGCACCCCCCATTGCCCAATTACAGCCTAGTCAACAACAGACTGAGTCCAACCTGCACCAAGTGCTGGAGACCACGCACAGCAGGAAAGTAAACCTACGCGGCAAGGCTGTGGAGCATTTGCAGGTGTTTTCTGGGCGTGCACATACTGGCTTACAAGGACTGCAGCAGAGCCTCCAGCACTTGAGCAACAGCCTCAACCAGACACTGTCCTGTGAACTGGGTCGACTGCAAACATTTGTTGGGACTCTGGATGTCTCCTCTGACCCCTGGGTGAGTTTTCTGCCAAATTTCTGCCAATGCAAACTAGTAAACCTGCGTTTTTCATGCCTTGACAGGACTGCTCTGTGTGCCACAGCTACAGGTGACAGTGGGGGTGTGGGCGTTGCTGACAGCCATATCGCTCGCCCTGTTCTACCGGCACAGCAGCGCAGCTCAGCGGGAGTCCAGGGCGCGGCGCGTATGCCCACCTAAACCCAGCAGAACCTTGACCACGCCAGTCCAGCCAGCTGCTATGGCAGCTTCACACCTCAACAGCTCACACAGCCCAGCACCTGCCAGCACTGTTCCAGCATCAACACCAGCTAATGCGCCAGCTATTGCGTTAGCTAATGTGCCCGCTAATGCGCCACCTAATGCGCCAGCCATCGCATCCACCCTACAGCCACTCACGCCAGACAACAAGGCCCCATCCCCTCCCGCACACGCTCCCGACCCTCCCCCTCAGCCACCTGTGGACGCCCACTGTCCCCCCGCTGACCCAAAACCCACTGCACCTGACCAGGGGACGCATACCCCTCAGCCGTCGCCCACCATCTCAGACCCATGCAAGGAAGCCGATGCAGGGCCAACCACCAATGGCCTGCCCCCTGCCACCCACCCTCCAGCTGAGGAAAGCTGTAGCAGCTGCTCTGAACCTCCTCCCAACAGCGATTCCAACCACGACTCCACAGCTTTAGACCACGAGGAAGATGCCAACTCGCAGCAGTCAGAGCACAGCAATGCCACAGACCCCTACCAGGCCACCAGCCCCGTCCGCAGCCCCGCGGGACCCCATGCGCTGGGCAACGACGCAGTGACGTGGACCCCTCAGGCCCTGGGGAGGCTATGGCAGGCGGTGACACCTGGCAGTGAGGCTGAGCCGGTGGGTGGAGAGGAGGCACAGGGTGTGGATGTCAGCCCACCACGGGGCAGCCCCACCCGCACCTACTCCACCGGCTATAACCAGCTGCTGGCCAAGGTGCAGCGTCTACAGGTGCGGACCGCGGTGATGCATTTGGAACATGCGTCAGCTGGGTTTGGCATGTACAGAGAAGGGTGGCGCACATGCATGGGTCAAGCTGCATCCTATGGGGCTACTGGGAGTGCCCTAATGGCATGGTATTTGTTGCATGATGCCATGATGTGGGGGTTGCGTATCCAATTGCCTGCTTGGCATGCACAGGATGGCGTATTTGGAGAAAGCAACCGCACAGATGTTGACCCCCATCACATTGCAGTACATCACATTACGGTACAATCGCATCGCGTCACTTTAGAAATTAAAAAATTAAACCCATTACATCCCTTTACAAAAAGAGAAAAGCAATGCATGGCATGACATCACGTTGCTGTTCAGGACGACGTGGCTCACAAGGACAGGGAGATCCTCCAGCTCCAGAGCCAGGTGAAGGCCACGCAGTGGGAGGTGCGGCGGCTGAGGGATGCTGAGCAAACCCTGCAGGAGCGCCTAGAGCTGCAGCCACTGGGTATGGAGGAACTGCAGCAAAGGTGGGAAATTTGTAGATTTTAAAGCATGCCTTCACCACGACATGCATTAACTAATGTTAGCAAGGTGGGCTTGTAGTGGTTGGGAGCGCCACATGGCAACAATGCCTATATCTGCATGCATGTATCTATGGTACAAGCAGGAGGAGTTCAATATATCATGTGATATATTTAAGTCCTCCTGGTACGAGCCCGTTTCATGTGGTATATAAAACAAACTGAAATTTGATTTTCATCACAGACAATAAGTCAAATAAAATAAAATCACATTACCTTACATGGGATCCACCCCGCCAGGTACGACGCGGAGCACGAGCCCGCCACCCGCCAGGCCCGCCTGGACGCCGCCCTGCAAGCCAAAGCCCAGCTGGAGTCTGACCTGGCAGCCTGTGAAGCGCGGGTGGTGGAGCTGCACGCGCTGGCATCGCGCCACGTGGCAGGGGCGCGGCACGCGGAGCGTCAGGCTGACCTGGCAGCCAGGGATGTGGCTGTGCTCCAGCGGAGGCTGGGTGTGCTTGAGGGGGAGCGAGACGGGGGGAGGGCGGAGGCTGAGGGGCTGAGGGGGCGGCTGGAGAGTGCGGAACAGGTGAGGGGTGGGGGCAGTGATTAGGAGTTCATTGGAATCTGTTACACAAGTATATTGGTGGACAGCATGGACCAGCTCATGCATGGTCTCACCACCTTGTCGATTGGGTCCTCGTTCATGGTGGCCACATCCCCACCACCAGAAGTCTTCTTTGACACAAACAGCCACTGACTGTCGCGGCATACAGCAATATTTGAGGAGAAGTTGTCAAAATGGTCAAATATTGCTGTTTTGATGTGCAGGACATGCAGCAGGCATGCGGCTTGGCCAACGAGCTCCTGCGCACATGCCACAGCATACCCTCCACCTCAGCCGCCCCCCCGCCTGCCAACCAACCCCTGGCCGCCATATTGGCACTCGTCCGCGTGGCAATCACTGAAATGTGCAGCGCATTGGAGGCGGTGCCAGGTGGGCAGGGGCCACAGCAGGAGCCGGGGCCCCATTCCCAGCCGCAGCTGCAGCCCCAGATGAGTGTGGAGAGCAGGAACAGCAATGGCCATGAGGCAGAGGTAAGGGCTCGTTATTTTCCATTTTGTTTTTGGTACCTGATTGTACAATACAATTGTACTTCTTCTAAAGATAAATCATTATATGTTATTGTTAGATTTATTGAAAGGTGCACCCCAGTTACAGTCAGATGAGCAGTTAGCAATGCATATGCCGTGCCAAGTAGCCTGTCCTGGGGCAATCTACCGTATTTTATGTGTTGATGTTGCGAAACTTGAGGCCTTTCTGACCTGGTCGGCGCATATGCCTGAACCTAGCGACCCTCATTTCTACTCAGCAATGCACCCTTGGATCCGCCAGGTGAGGAGCGGTGGACCGCACTGGCAGGAGGAGCGCCTGTATCAGCTGCAAAAGCGCCTGGGCGTGGAGGTTGCTGCCTGTCATACTGCTCAGGTAGGATGCTACGCCATGCCATGCAAAGCGCTGCAATGGCAGCATCTTAACAGACCTCCAAGCCCGCACCAGCTGAATTATATAGGGAGTGGGTCAAATTACAAAGTTAGCAAACCCATGCTGTTTCCTGGTGCAATGAATGTATTGCTCAACTTTAATGTTTGCCATGCGCCATGAGTCATGGGCACCCTTTTGGCCTGTGGTATACCTGGAGAATGTTTGCCATGTCTTCATGCACATCCGCTTTGCACATATTCCATCAGACCATTGCTTTGGCCCCAAAAGAAGACCACCAACCCTGCAGAGTGGTTTATTTGCCCACTGCAGCTCAAATCTGGTTCCATTGCGCAGGGCCAGCTTGCAGTGGCTGAGCAGCATGGCAGGGACTTGCAGCGGGAGCGGGACAGCTACCGATTTGAGCTGCAGCGCCTAAGGGAGCAGTTGCAAGATGAGGGGCTGGACCCCTTGTATGATAGCTTTTGACCTGACTGTACACCAGATTTTATTTGCTGGCGGCTGGTTTGGGGTGGGAATCGGGAATTCAGCATGATCCTGGAGGAAAATTTTGGGAGCTTTTGACTGACTGTACACCAGTGACCCACATTGACATATTTGGGTTTTGAGTCATCCAGCAAAGCTGGGGATGAAATGTTGTGATTTTCGTGGCAGAAAGAAAGAAAGAAAGAAAGGGAACGCACAGAGGCGTAGTTAGGGAATCAACTGCTGGCTGATTTTCACGTGACTTGGCAAAACTCGCACAACTAGGTTTACCTACCAGCTGCGTATCACGATCGACAGCGGTATTAATGCCACAACATTCAATTGGAAATTGCAGTGCACTCTCGTTTTCATATTGTTTATTGGTGTACATTGTATTGCTTTCAACAAGGCTGTGCCACATCGTGATGGATATGGGAGGACAAATCTTTCAAAGTTTGCGTGATTGTATATTTACCTGCAACTGTTGACCTTCCAATTTGGGAACTACCGCATGACTGTCACAGCGCATTTTGAATAATCAGCGCTAACACTGTTGGCATACTGCAACGCTACCACCTACAATGATCAAGGCTGTGTACGTTGTGATAATGCTCAGCTAAATTTGAGGTGAAAACTGTAATACGAAAGTTGGAAAACTCTTGTGACAATACGCTTCTGAATCAGTGTTTGAAATTCTATCTGTTCTAGGCTATGAAACCCTACTAGGTAAACGACATCAATTGGAAGGCGATGTAAATGAAATTAAGTTCACAGTGAGACAATGTGAGACAATGTGAGACAATGCTGTGTCATGAAAATACCTTTGTGAGGTGAGGTCATGAAAATACCTTTGTGTAGTACACTATGCCTTGAAGATGCATTCACGGGGACAGGGACGACTGGCAATTTGGACGAAACAGCACTCTGGACACAAAAACGGTATTCTGATCAAGGATAATTTATTGTTGATCACTGGGAGCAATTCTTAGCAAGGTGGAAGTCATACACAGTGAAACAGGGCGTCGATGAAATGGCAAGTAGTCTTGAAAGCAGTCCACACTGTGATAACAACATGGCAAGAAAAACTGCATAAATGTGAGGATAAATTACGTTTGCCTGGCATGAGCCTGTGAGAAAATAGCATAAAGCACTTCACTGTCACCGGTTGCAATACCATCAAATGGTTCCGGAGGTCAACCCCATAAGAATGGCTGTCACTTCCCCTCAGGCCCAAAAATAGACTGTGCACGCTGCGTGTAGGCGTTGCACTTCTCAAGTAAGCCATGTGGTGGCTGGCTGCACTGACTGCACTGGCTGCTGTGGCTTGCACCTGTAGACAGTGTGCCATGTAGAAGCACATCCACTGGCCCTGCAAAGTCCGTTGTAAGCCTTCACACCTGCTCCATGCCTCAGTACTCCGCGCCAAAAAACTGGACCCCGTGCCGCTCAGCAATCCCACAGATCTGGTCCATGACCTCCCCACAGCAGGGCCTGGCAGCAGGGTCCGGGTGGCAGCACCAATCCACCAGCGCCTGCCAGTCCTCCCGCCAACCCACCGGATGGTGCCCCCCCTCCGGCACCCGCACCCCCACCTCCCCCCACGTGTACACCACCCGCGCCACCTGCTCCCGGTCCCACTGCAGGTGCGCCAGCTGGCAGCCGCTGGCCACTACTTCAGCCAGCAGGCAGCCGAGTGCAGGCATGTCGGAGGCTGTGCCCACAAGCTGTCGGTGTCCGCGCAGCACCTCGGGGGCGCAGTACCAGGGGGTGTACCTGCAACGGCGGGAGCCGGGGTCAGCAACAGGTGTCTGGAATTGACCCTGAAAAGAGTTCATGTATATACAATGGAATGCTTGACTTGTAATTTTGATACTCTTATTGCATTTATACTGGTGAATTATAATTTACTGCTGTTGGCATGGCGATATATCGCGATACATATATGACAGCGCTTGTCCGCAGCAGCCAAAATACAACACAAAATTCTCTTAATTATAGACAAACCCTAGACCAGGTCCGTACATGAGCGGTGCGCCATGCGCCAGCTTGCGCCCCCCATCCAGCAGCTGCGCCGCGCCAAAGTCGATGATGCGCGGGTAGATGGGGAACCGGTGACCGCAGCGCCTGGCGGCCCCCACATCCGCCACCACCATCACATTACTGGACTTGAGGTCCATGTGCGCAATGCCCGCGCGCTCCACCTGCGCCACGCCAGCAGCCACCCACCAGGCCAGCCACATGATTTCATCCACATCCAGTCCCCGCTGGCCCCGTGCCCCGGCCTGGCGCGCGCGAGCATGCAGGTAGCCGTCGAGGGAGATGGTGCACGCGGGGGCCATGAACCCCGTCAACAGGGGGCCGTAATACACAAGCGCGGTGGGGGCGACGACGGGGGCCGGCGAGGGGGATGCTTCGTCTGCGCGCGGGCCGCCGCTTGCCAGCATGGCTTTGCAGACCTCTGCGAGGGTTTGCTGGGGTTGCAGACCCAGCTTGACTGCCTGCCACGTGCCGTTCCATTGGGCGAAGCGCACGCTGCCAAAGCCCCCTTGGCACAGTCCCCGGTCCTCGTCCAGGTCCAGCTGGCACTGCAGGGAGAGAAAAGGTGCGTGAGCATGCAGGGAGAATCTAACAAGGATGCATGCAAGGTGGTGGGTTGCATGGTCTGTACATAGCGGCGACATCATGCACGATGGTGGGGTGCATTACTCGTGTTCCAATGATTGCAGGGTTCCAGGTCCAAGGATGATAAGTGAAGGGGCTAATTCCCTATCCCCCGCTAGCAATCACAAGGCGTGCATGACAAAGACAAATGCCATGCACACGCACCAGCTGCACTTTGGCCAGCCCATGTTTGGCGCACATGCGCTCCGCCAGCTTGAGCCACGCCCCCTCGGTGTCCTCCTCCCCCACCGCTGCCAGCTGGTCCCTCTCCTCCATACCCAGCTGGAAGCCATGCCAGCTGTCGCAAGCAGCTGCCGCGGCTGTGGGGCTCCAATCTTTGATGCTCCTGCTCCTTGCTGATGTTGTGGGACCTGAGTCAAAGCTCCCACGCACCAGCACCTCAGCTGGGGTAGCGCCCTGGCAATGATCGCTACCCTCCCCTGCTTGGGAGGGTCCCTGGAAATGAAGTTTGTGCACCGGCGTCTCCGTCTCCTTACAGGGGTGGATTTCTGAGGTATCGCTGCCTGCTTCTGAGGCTGTGTATGTGGGCTTGCGCCAAGTGGCAAAGCGGGGCGCCTCGGTGTCGTATGTGGGGGTGGTTGGGGCGCACTCGGATGCTTTGTCTACCAGCGTGACGCTGGCCACGTCAGTTGGTTCACAGCAACTCTCTGGCCTGCACCGGTGTTGAGCAGGTTGACTGTGCAGCAGCCTCTCACTGGAGGTTTTAAGTGACAGCCAAGGTGTAGCAGACCTTGCAGCAAGCATGGTGTGTAAGGCGTACGCCAAAGGTTCCAGTGCTAGGTGAACTCACCTCGGGAGGGATTCGTTAATGGCTTCTGGCAGCTGATCATCTTCGAGTGTGTCCCGGGAGAATGGAGACAAAAGGGGCTCTTCAAGCGCGTTTCCCTCTGCAAGGGAGTGGGGGAACCAGTTCAAATTAAGGAGGGGGTTCTCGCGCCAATGGTAGAGGAGGCCCACTCACTGAAGTGCTTACAAGCTCACAACTTCAGGAACATACATAACTGGGTGACAAGCATCAACGCACCTCTCCGTGAGGGTGTGCCGGGGTGCTGGAAGCGGTGCATGTGGTGGTAGCCATGCTGGCAGGCTTTGACAATCACGTGGAGCAGGCCACCTGACGGTGGGTTGGGCACCTATACAAGAAGGGGCGTTTGTCAGACAAGAGGATTTATTCTACGTTTACGTGTACTAACGCATATTTGTGATACAATTGCTGTCGGAACCTTGCTCCGAGACATGACCAGTGTCGGAGATTTTGAAATTTGAACGAGATATTTTGCGCCAAAGTTGGAGTTGTAAACCCACAAGGTGGCTCTAAATAACCAGCGCATGCTTATAAGAGCAACAGGGTTTGCTTTAAAGCCCATCCATGCATACTGGCGTGACAGGAGTTCAAACAGGGATGCATGCATAACGCTGCAAACTCAGGCGAGGCATGCTACCGCTTGTGTACGTGGCCACTGTGTGTAACCACTCACAACTGCCAGATAAACTTGTTTGTCTCTTCGAAAGTCTGAGCAGTGGCTAGGGGGGTAATGGGCATCAAGGCGGCTGCAGTGGGTGGTATCGGAAGAAACGTGGGCACATGTGGTGGTTCCTACCATAGTTCAAATAGACGCCCGCCAAGACTGCGTCTGTTGCGTCGAAAAGGGGTGTTCTTTGACGCCTTTTTGTGTCGCCCCAGTGTCACGGTCACTGTAGTGTGCCAGCCAGCTGTTGTGTGTGAAGAAACGCCCAGATAGCAATTGCAAGGTTGGCAGTCAAGATGTACAGTGCACAAAACGGGTCTGAGGTTTTTGTCGGTGCAAGAAACCAACCTAGCCAGACACGGTGGAGCAAGCTAGTGCTGTAAACGCTGGCCGTTCAGCTCCAGTTTGCCTTGGACTTGAGCTGTAGCGCAACGTTTCGTGGCAAGCTTGAAACGCCGTGCTGGCCAACTCCAGCTTGGCTTCCCTGCAACGGATTTCTGCCGCGTGGCATATCGAACACGTGGCGCCACCTAGGTTGGCGCTAGGGTTTCTGGTTTGCAGACATATTGCTTGAAATTCAAGTTGAAGCCTTGAAAGCTTTCGTTTGCTGAATGTTATTCGCGCCCACAACCTCTCCTACCAGACGCTTTGCCGCGACTGAGCTGCACGTTCCAAAAGGCCTCGCTTGCATATGCATGCATGCTGCCCCGCATGGCGCTACTCAAACCACCCCTTGGACGCTAGCTAGTTGCGGTTGTCACACGGGAAACGTATCAACGTCGCAAGTGGTCGTTATGAAGCAGGTCTAGTGGATCTGGCTCGCCTGTACGTGGAAAGCAGTGGGTGGCCAGCACGTGTCCTTATTATGCCCTCGACCAGTTCTTGTGGCCAGGGATGCGCTGGTCGCGCTCAGTGGACGCGTGGTAGCCTGTTAGGGTTGGAAACTTTACCTTGTCGCCTACCTTTCAACAGTTTGACACTTAAACGCACCAACATGGGTGAGAGGTACCAAGATAGTTAGGTGTCAAAACTGTTTTGAAAGTGTAGTCCCCCAAGATCGGAGCACACAGGGTACCAGCCAATCGATACACAAGGTATGGGAAGGTTGGAATGGTCTTCGAAGGGCTGTCTTGGGCTCAATTGCCAACTGTATCAGTCGCGGTTTTGTTTCTCGACCCTGCTTGCGCATAAACAGCAACTTTGTGTAAGGATGCTGTGGAGAACGGCATGTGCTAAGTTTCATATGATGTCAGTATCAGACAGCCAATCACTTGGGTGTTGCCCTCGGAAGACCAGAGAGCAACGAGCGCCTAGATTACATCCCTCAGTCGTATCTCAAATCTCTCGAGTGACAGCTCTTTTCACATATATGTCTTTGGCTCAGGTTTGAAGTAGTGGCGGGGCCCTTCATTCCTTTGGACCGGTGTCTAGGGTCCAGGATAGGATGCCACCAGACAGCATAAAATCTTCACAGCAGCTGGAGGGACTGGGGACCCAGCCAACTCCCATCAGCAGGAGCTCGCTCACTAACGGATGTGACGCAATCGTGATTCGCAGCAAAAAGGTATATTGTCGTTGTATGGCTAGCCAAAGATTGTTTTACCCAGTGTCATTCTTGCTCGATTGTGCCACTTCCTGCTTTTTACAGGGGTAACAGGCCTGCAGCACCCCAACTACTGCGTCCTGTTTTCACAACCTGAACCCTAAACCCTGAAGCTGAACCAGTGCTGGTGCAGCTCCATACCCTCGTGCTGTTGCACCACCTTGCACCGCCCACATTGGCCACCCTTCCACCCTCCACAACCCTCACAGCAGCGGCTGCTGCGCCCAAGTGGACCTCCCCGAACCTGTCAGCCCTACACCTGTCAGTATTCTAAGGAGGCACCGCTGGGCATGGAGGCGCTACAGCCACGCAGTACCCCCGTGCCCTCTGGCAAAACCTCACCCCCCCCCATCACCCGTGGCCTCTGGCAAAACCTCACCCCCCCCCATCACCCGTAGCCTCTGGCAAAACCTCACCCCCCCCCCTCACCCGCCCCAGGAGCTGCACCGAGCCGCCCTCCAGCTGCGCGGCCTGGTGGACATCTGCGACCGCACATGGCACCTGCGAACCTACAAGCAGTGCTTCGTGGGCAAGCAGGCGGTGGCCGCCATGGTCAACAGCAGCATGGCGGAGGACCGGGCAGATGCCCTGAAGCTGGGTAACGAGCTGCTGTGTGCGGGGTACCTGCACCACGTCACGCATGACCACACCTTCAAGCACGAGACGCTGTACTACCGGTTTGCGGAGGGGCTGGATGAGGGGTCGGTGGATGAGGAGAGCTGCAGCGACCAGAGCGTGGACAGGTGGGGGGTGGGGATTGTTGATGGCGCATGAAGGCCAGCATGTGCACAGGGTAATAGGGTGATGATATGACAGATTTATTATCAATTGTTATGCGGTACTTGGCATGTGCCAAGATGGGTCTGAATGTAGACATGTGGCGTGGCTTGTTAACCATGCCTTTAAGCAGACATAACATCTTGGAGCTGCAGCGACCAGAGCGTGGACAGGTGGGGGGTGGGGGATTAGGGTCCACTTGGTGGCACATGATCATGGTTAAGTGGTGGAGTGGGGCTGCTGGCGGTCATGCGCATCATGTGGCGATCACGTGGCATCAACAGGCAGCATGATCGCCAGTCCTACTGCTGACATGCCAGCAGTCCCAGGATCAATTAATAACCTTGACATGTGCCAAGTTTGAAACTGGAATGAAGACATGTTCCATCAATTTTAGAGGATCGATTTAAATTAGTGAAGCATCCTATTTCGAGTATTTGTGATAGGCTGTGAACTGAAAGCAGACCTTGCTCTTCCCTGGCAGGGTGGTTCCTTCATCCAGCAAGAGCCCCGGCGGGCTGTTCTCCCGCACCACCCGCCTGGACCCCACCACAGAGGCTGGGCTCATTTGCATGCAGCACAAGCTGGATGACATTGCCCTGGCACTGCAGCGCAGCACCGCCGACAGCGGCATGGGCCAGGCGGAGACCAGCGCGGGGCTGCAGGGCATTGATGCGCAAATGGCGGCGCTTTCGTTGCAGCTGGCTCGGGTGGGTATTCTGCGTGTCATGTCATTCCTCATTTGTGGCATTATCAGTGACTCGATTGGGATGCGGTAGGGGCAAAGTATGACGTGGCATGGGTGCTCTGCAGCTGATATGCATTGCATGGCTGAATCAATCGCATTTTGCGCCGTTTATGGGGCACAGCATCGGTTACAGGCGCACACAGGCCTGTCCATTTTGCTGCGCCACAGGTGTCCAGGCCCTAAAGTTTGGGGCCTAAATTGTAAATGCTGAACCCTAGACTCCCCGCCGCAGGTGTCCATGCAGCAGGCTGCGCAACATGCGCAGCTCCAGGCGCTCATCCACCTCCTGCTGCTGACCGCTGCAGTGGTGCCGGTGCTGAGCATGCATCACTGGCTGCCGCTCACGCTGCTGCTGTACGTGGGCTGGGCGGGGGCGCTGCTGGTGCTGTGGCGCACGCTGGCTGGGACTGCGCAGGTGGGTGCCGGATGATGAAGGGTACATCTAGGGTACATATTAAGTGTGGAGGAAGTCAATTAAAATGTGTCGAATGATGTTAAAAAAATGAAATAAATATGTAAACACTGTTAAATACCGTTCTTAGAAGCATGTACTGGGACAGAATAAATGTGTGTAATAATGAAAGAAAGGTGTGCATTTGTGTTTGTGTGCAAGTGAATGAACCAATTAGTGGTAAAAGTCAATAATGTGCTGTACCCTATCATGCAGGATGCATCCCAATTGGCAGAGTTGGAGCACGTCGCACACCTGGCACAAAACACTAAACCAGGCACCCCATTTGCAACACCATTGGACACTGGCCCCATCCAGCCAGCAGCGGGCATCTCACCTAGGTACGCAGCACAGGTCCTTCATCAAATTTTGGTTTTATAATCCTTGTTTGTGTGTGCCTTTACTGCTCTGTATGCTGCCTCAAACATGCCTTTTTTTTTGGGCCCCTCGCTTCCTGCTTCCTGCCATTTTACCCCCTTGTTGAAATGAGACCCCGTCCCTTCCTCTTGCACCTCTTCCCTGAACCCCCAAATCCTGAACCCCAAACCTCTTTTCTCAGGTACCCGTCCGACGTCATGGACCGGTACTTCTCTTCCCACCAAGGGGAAGTAGAATACACACAGCAGGAAGAGTACGTGCAGCAGGTGGAGCCTCTCCAGGAAGCAAGCCCAGTAGCCAACATCCCAGGGACCCCAACTGGAGAAAACAGGGATTTAGATGCAGGTAGCGACACGCTTGTGTTCCCGGGTGCCAGCAGCAGCACCCTAGAGAACCCTCCCCAGTTGTCTGAGTTCCAGCACAGCGTGCACCGCCCCATGATTGTCAAGTTCACCCCCCTTGAGTACCAGCGCACCTCCAAGCGGGTGGACCCCAACCTGCTGCCCATCAACAACGGAAGGTGGGTGATAGCAGCAATGAAATGCTGCCATATGTCTGACCTGAATGGGTGCATTTATCACTGAAACCACCCCTATTTGGAGGATTATGCAGATGTGTCTGGAACCCTCAATTGCACAATGCCCAATTCCTTGTCGCAATCGATTTCCTGCCATATGTACCCTCCTGCACACTGTGCAGTGCAAGTCCCCTTGAAAGTCCCTTTTTTCCAATCATTTTCTCGCCGCCGTGCAGTGCAATACCCTTCGAGACACCCTACTTCAAGGGCGAGGCAGTCCTCTGGATCAAGGGCTTGCCCACCTCCCCCCCGGGCCTGTTTGAGGGGCAGAAGCGCAAGACCCTGGTGACCATACAGGGCAAATTCAAGCGGGATGTGCTGTACAATGACCTCCTCAGTGGCCAGGAGTTTTTCCGACCGCTGGTGAACATACCCTCCATGTGGCTGGTGGAGTCTGTGCTGCTCAAGGTGAGATTAGTTCTAAACCCTAGACTATAGACCCTAAACCCTAAATCTGGGCGCTGGTGAACATACCCTCCATGTGGCTGGTGGAGTCTGTGCTGCTCAAGGTGAGATTAACCCTAACTCCTACATCTGACCGCTGGTGAACATACCCTCCATGTGGTTGGTGGAATTTTTGCTCAAGGTGATTACGTACGCGCAGTGTACATAGGGATTCTTGTAGAGTGATGTGCATCCAAGTGCGCATGCATTTGCAGGCAGCCAGCCGCATTCAGGCTGCAAGCACGCTTTGACTCTGACTCACAGCAAGAATGCCTTCCTCAAGTGGGCAAATGGACTAAACAAGATCACCCCACAAATCCGGTACACTTTACTCAGTGAAAAATAGTCCTTGACCACCAGTCCTCTACATGGCCTCCCAGGTTGCCCGCGCCATCAGCCCCACCATGACCGTGGGCCCATTCAGCGCCCCCTCCCTGCTGGTGCCGGTCATATCAGGGGCACAGGCGGTGGCGGTGCACAGGGATGGGGAGCAGCCGAGCCTGATGGCGCCCCCCATGGATGACATGACGCTGCTGCACCCAGAGCTGCGCAACCCAGACGGTGAGCGGGGCGGTCTACTGGGCGTGCGATGAGCCAATGGCGGCTAACCGTGCCTTTCACTGTAGATGTGATGTGCACGTGCGGTGTGCTTATGATTATGTAGATGCTCCTTGGGGTTTTCATCAATCTTTGGCAGGTTTTTTTTAACAGGACGGGGGTTCGTGGCAATCAGCGGGGCATGATATGCCATGCTATCCACAACAGTAGCAATCAACCCATGGCTCTTATGCAATTGATATCATGCCGCACGATACAGTGTGCACCTTTCATTGGGTAGAGAATAACGAGGTGGCCACAACGTTGCTGTGAGTGTCATCCTGGAATGAATCACAAGAGCGTAGTTGCCACACATCCACCCCAACCCCAACCCTGCCCCCAGGCTCCCCAGTCCCCTTCTCCGCCCGCCGCCGCTTCTTCAACAAGCTGCCCAACCGGCTGAGCCACCGCTTCACGCCCGACCACGTGTGGACCTTCCACTTCTACCAGCACGTCATTGACTGCAGCCGACTGACCATGGAGGTGGGTATCTGGGTACTTGATCCAGTGCAGTCCCAAAAAAAAAATCTTCAGCCTAGACAGGGACGTTAGCTTTTTCTGTATATAACCCTGGAACCAGATGTATTGGCATGATAGATGTGCAGCAAGCTGGCCATGGTAGGGTAAGATGCTACTTCATACACCTCTTATGATAAATGTTGCTTGTAAAAGTCATCTGTTGCTGCACTTGGGGTAGGTTATCCAGTTGAATGCCAGTGAACGCCAGTTATTCTTACCACCTTAGTATTCGTGTTGTCAGCAGAGTTCGAATCTCCTATCTATAAAGTAATGGATTTTGTTTTCTGGTGTCACAGGTGGTGTACAACTTTGACCTTGCCCGCTACCTCGATGGCCAGCCGCTTCAGTTCATGATGAAGGAGCAGGCGACCGGCAGCTACCTCATGCGCATGGAGATGTGGCACGAGCAGGTGGTGCAGGGCAGGGTGAAGGAGGGGAAGCAACAGCAGTGAGGGGAGGACAGGAGCCAGATGAACATTGTCTGGGTTAGGTTTTTAGGGGGTGAAAATTACATGTGTCACACATTGCAATATGGGGATTTGAGCCGCTGGCTAGGGTTTGGGGGTAGCCATGGTTTTTGGTCCAGTGCACTGCATGACATGTGAGCAGCGGCTGTGCAGCATGCAGGTTTAGAAGGTGATTGCGCAAACAATAAGTAGTGATTGACGCGGGTTTTCAACCTTTCGGGGCCCTCGCAAGAAACAACAATGCAATGGTTTGAGAAGCTACAACTCTAGTGGAGTATGTTGAACGTCAAGCTCCTCTGACGATTATTTTTTGCAAATTAATACATAATTTATGATATGCAGTGCAGTGCATCAATGATATGCAGTGCAGTATGATATGCAGTGCAGTCCAAGTTCATACACTACGCGGCGCCTGTGACCAAGATATTTTTTTTTGTACTTCCTGGATCAGACGTCACACTTTTGCAAAATTAGTGACATTGGACATTGCACATTGTTTTCAGACTGAGTCATTTACCAGTCTTTTGTAGTACACACCACAATGATGAGTCTATTGCAATACCCCCAATATGGCATGCGATGGCACTGCAGAGTATGGCGCCAAAACCTAGCCCGCTGCACACCAAATCAACCAATTACAGCAATAAAACTGGTGATGGGCCCAAGTAAAGTTACACCAGTATCCTCAGGTTGCCGCAATCCTTAGGCTAATCTGGCTGTATTGCAGCTTCTGGAACGCATGGCAGTGTGAGTATCCTGGGGTTCTGCTGCGCTAATCTCACTGAGTCAGAGTTAATAGACAATCTGACAGACTGATGCAGTTCACGACAAGGTCTTGACTGTCACAGCAAGCGTGTTGCAAAATTTGATGCAAACCAGGCCATGGCACACATTGTCAAGCTGACATTGGATACTTATGCCTTCCAAACTTTTTGCATAATTCACATCCACATGGGGGCTTCCAGATGCGCCAGCAAATTGCATGCACTGCCATTGTCCATCACGTGCATTGTGCAATCATGCACTATCCTAGTCCTTAGAACATAACACCACAGTGGCGAGTCCACTAAATTAAATCAAACTCTTCAAAGGGCTTTGTCGTCACTGAATTAACAGGTTAAATACCATGTGACTATTACCTGGCTTTGACCATGATCACTGTACCATAATTCAGTGTACGCTGCTAGTCTGTTAATTCACCATCGCGGTGGCAAAAATACACGTGAACGGTCACACTAAAAAAGACAGCCAGTTGCTGTTCTCTAGAAAACGTACAATTTATGCAGGCCCTAAGGGCAACCTATATTACGGTATGTAAGTCAATTGCTAACCTGTCTGTTATGGACCACACGGCAGTGTCCATCAGATGTACACTGCTGCGTTGGTACCAATAATTATCTAATTTGACATCTACCAGATTGAAAAGTAGAAAAAACGTTGGGTGTGTGGACCCACAAGGGCATAATGGATCAGCAGTGGTTCACACACCACACCCTGTATAAAACTGGGCGAGTACTATCCTGGCTTTAGAAATGTAGCGCCAGCTGCGCACAACCTAGGCAAGTAAAATTCAACAGGCTCAGGAGGGGCAAGCCCTCCAAGCAAGTTGCCAAAAGTAAATGAAATGAAGCAATGCTGAGCAAATTGCCAATCGCGGCTCATTGGTGCAGTATCACAATGTAATTGGATGCACGCGTCTGCAGGAAAGCTCGTCAACAAAAGTGCGTCACTGACGTCAAGGGAAAACCCTACTACGTGCCCGAAAACCCTTCGCAGCTCATGGCTGTCTCCCATGACAAATCATGCATTGTCCATCAGCTGGTCCCCTCACGGTGAGATGGACCACACCCTCAAAGGGCTCTGTAATTGTCAGATAAAATAGACATTGGAGCCTCTCCAGCTGGTCCCCTCACGGTGTGATGGATGACACCCTCACAGGACTGCTACTGCCGCTGTCCACGATGTCATTCAAGTAGAAATCTCTGTAGGGCTGCACATACTGCTGCATGGACTCGATGGAGCCCGCCATGTTGGTGTAGGCAGACACCGCCACACCATCCACAATGATGCTCCCTTGCAGGGTCAGCGGCAGGGTCTGGCCCACCCGGGTGGTGTGCATGGCCAGGATGACGTCACTGAGGATAAGCTGAGCTGGATCTATGGAGCTTTGCACCCACACCTTGGCACCCGGACGGACCTCGGACGCAACTATGGCTTGGTCGTCGCTGGGGAGGCCGTTGATGCCGTTGGTGGCGTACACGTAGTGGCCTGGCCCCAGGTTGACCACGTTGCCGTTCACTGTGTGCAGCTCCACAAATGGATACTGGCCCCCCTTCTGCCTGGTCATGAGCAGGATGACGTCTGAGAAGCACAGGGAGCCGTTGGTGCACACGCACTTGACCTTGTCGCCCTGGTTGAGGTCGGAGATGGGAATGGTTTGCTCCTCTGACCCATTCAGCACCGTCACAAACGCGTCTGCTGGAAAGCCGTTGGCACCCGCGTTCTGCAGGACCTGGAACACCACCTCATCGGCCAGTGTCACCCGATCACCTGCAGGGCCAAGGGTGGTTTGTGAATTAGTCAGCTATGGTCAAGTAGGACGCATTGGGCTGACCTAACCAGTCAGGAACTGAATACGCACAAGGTTGTGATGATATACAAGGGCAGTACTGCTTGCAAGCGCCTATGCACAGCAGAGCGCAAACCTACATTACATCCAAGCAGAAAGCTGGGCTTCACATATTTGTTCAATTGGACATAGATGACAACAATAAGTTATAAAAGACAAGGATTGCACATGCATGGTGGCTTTGTCAGATCTTGTTGCATGTCAGTGAAAGCAAAAGTACGATCAAATTAATCAAAATTAATATTACAATGACATGGCATGGCATGTGGCATGGCTGGTGCGTAAAACGGAAATTTATACAACTTCCTGTAATTGGAGTGTACTTATACCTTTGCGCATGGCTGCCACCTGGAAGCTCATGTAGTCGCTGCCAGCCACCAGCGGCTCGTTGCTCTCATAGGTGACATTGCCATCCAGCACCATGGACACAGGGAGCTGGATACCAGGGGTTATGGGCATGGGCATGCCAGCAAGGTACAGCTCCCCCAGCTGTGGGGCGCTGATCACGTTGAAGATGATGGTGTTGGTCAACATGGGCTCCAGCAGTGTCGGGCTGGGTTGGCAGGTGTACAGCAGCTGCAGAAAAAGAAAAATATATCATTCTATAAAAGTGGTAGGCAGCATCAGTAGGAAAAGCACAAAAGGGACACATGACAAGCTTGGAGGTTCCTAGTTGGAACCAGCGACAGCAGTAGGCATGGTCGTCAGGACTTGGTAGGAATGGGCACTGCCACCAGCTTCAGAAGAGGAGCAGGAAAAGGTTTGAATCGTGCATAGATCTTAAAAGACGAGGTATGCATGAATGGTGTGACAGGACATGTATGCAATGGCTGGTAATGTGCCATACACAATAAGAGTGATAAGTGCCTGTCACCACTTGCCTGTGTTGCATCTTGGGCGATTGGCACATTGGTGGCGCCATCCAGTACCACACTGACGGGGTTGGCAACGCATGGATACTGAACGCTGGTATTCGACAACCGAAGCTCAACTCCACCCGAGACCACAGGGCGAGGCACACCCCCGCACACTCCGCGATTGCCCTCCAGGTTCAATGTTGACACTGGGGAGAAGGTCTGGAACGTTGCTGGCACACAGCCTGTGATCCTGTTGTTGCTCAGATCGACAGAGATGGCGTTGATCATTGCTGACATGGCACCTGGCAATCTCCCCTGAAGCGCATTGTTGGACAGGTCTAGGGTTTGCACCGTGGACAACGCCTGCCACGTGGAGGGGTTTGGGGGAATGCTGCCAGCTAAGCCAGACCCACTGAGGTCGATCGCCACCACATCGTTGTTCTTGTTGCATGAAACACCAACGTATCCGCATGGGTGCTGCGCTGGATCCCAATCAAGGACGTTGCCAAAGCTGGTCAGTGACTGCTTGAAGTCCATCATGGCTGCAGTCAACAGCCTCTGCCGCTGGGGTGTTGCTTTGCTGACCGGTGCTGCACATGAAAAATGGAACGCATTAGTACATGACAAGGCATGCTCCATGCGGCAGGGTGATACACTGCAATGGATAGAGCATGCATTTGCATGACCATTCATGCACAATACAAATGTCGTCGGATACATTAAGGACAACACTTTGACTGCCGTGGTTCATGAACGGTGATGTTGCAATAATATGTTTTGAGGACATTCAGGCACTCTGGGGTGGCCAAGCACCTCTCTGCCAGGTGGGCGCGCTCCAAAGGATTTATTTTTAATGAGAAGTATATTGCAATATAATCCATCACAATTTTCATAAAACATCCTGACCTTGACCTACCTGAGAGCAGATCGACCTTCAGAGACATCTGCACCGACTGCATCTTTGCAAGCGGCCTTGAATCCAGGGACACCACACCAAAATTAGACACCACAGAGTATGGGGTCACCATGGCATCCAGGTACATCGGCACCTGCGACGCTGGCCCATTCCCGATCGGAGTCAGCTGCAGCATCACTGTGGTGGTGTAGGTTCCAGGCGGGACCAGGCCGTTTATGTTGATGAGGATCGGCACAAAGGCAACATTGCCAGTGAGGGTGAAGTTGGCTGGGGTGACTGTGGTGAAGGGTACGAGGTCGCCCAGGACGATGGCTTGGCCCTGGATTGGAACGCCATAGCCCATGGCATCGGCCTCGACCAGGGCAGAGACGTTCAGCTGCACGTTGCCAGTAGTGATGGTGCTGATGTCCACTCCAGTGTCTGCAAGCACAGATATGCGCTGGCTCAGATCACACATTGAGATGCATCAAAAACGTACCCTTGATACTATCCATACACAAAACACAGCAGAGACAGCACATTGTGCAACTACATCTTGGCCACATGTGTTCACCAGGCTTCCATCACAGCCAATTGAATTACCTTTCTCAGTACTTTTCTTCACTGGCTTGTTGATTGTCCCGGGGATGACCCAAGGCAGGCCCGGGATGCTCCACGACTGGTTTGTCCCTGGCTTTGGAAAGCTCGAGTTCAGCTCGCTCAAGGGACCAGGCGCTGGCATGGCTGTCCCTGGGGCTGCTGCTGGAGATTGGGGGTTGATTGATGGTCCTGCTGCTGGAAGCAGTGGAATGCTCACAGGTGGGATTGCAGCATCTGCTGGGAGTGGAGCTGATGAAGGGGCAATGGCAGCAGCTGGTGCCGAGGCTGGTGCTGGCGTGGTGGGGATGGAGGGGTTGCCTGAAGGCTGGAGCGCACCACCTCCTGTTGCAGGTATCTCCTCAGAGCCTGGGGATGCTGCTCCTGCCGGCGGGGATGATGACACGGCACCTGGGGATGAACCAAATGCTGGAGATGGCGCCGGGACAGCGGGGAAAATGTCCTTGTGCGGCGGCACTGGTGGGAATTTGCCAACTGTTGAAGGTGAGCTGCCTGGCTGTTGGCTGGGCGCTGTAGCTGATGCAGGCAGGGGCGCAGCTGGTACGCTTGAAGATGGTGAGCCAACGGCTGGATCCCATGGCAGACCACCTGGGGATCCCAGCCCTGCGCCGGGTGCCAGAGCGGGCGAGTAGTGCACGTTAGGCGTGGGTCCGATGGCGTTCCCGCCGCCGCCCTGGATCGGTGCAGGGGATTCGACCTGGGATGACGAGCCGTCGCTGGGGATGCGGTAAGGGGGCGCCGAGACAGCTGGGATTGTAGAGATGATGGGGGGCCCTTCTGAAGGGCCCGGGCCCAACGCATAGCTGCCCCAGTAGCCCCCCCGGTCATCTATGGTGCTGCCTGTGCAGTAGTAGTAGCCGTAGGAGCCGCCACTGGTGTACTCGCCCACAAAGCCCATGCACTTGGGCTTCTCGGGCGCAGGGGGGAGGTTGTAGCCTGGGGCTGAGGCAAAGCCATGGGCGCAGCCTGGGCCTCCGCCAATGTAGTAGCTGCACAGCACAGGTCATATAATGAGCTACATGCTTTTTGGTAATATAGCCAGTGTCCATGTGTGTCATATGCAACATAGTGGAGCCAGACAGCAGGCAAGACAACATGCAAGCATCCAATATGCACTTGACACACATATCTGGTGCACCAACGGTTGTCATGCACCTAGTTAATGCAGCAAACACTACTCATGTGCTCTGGGCCTTGCAGAACACGCATATTTGAGCTTAACTTGAACGTTGACAGCACAAAGCACCATGCCCTCTGGGTTAAATAATCTGTTTACACAAGCATTCCTGCAGCAACCATTGCCATCAGCTTTGCCATGCAGTGTGCATCGGAGATGTCATGAACCATGCAGCCATACCCCTTGCTGGTGACTTACATGGCGCTGCCTTGCGGCTGTGAGAACCCATCCACCGGGTTGCCCAGCCCCACCCCAGCATAGATGAGGGTCACATCTGGCTTGAAGGCATCCATGACATCCAGCTCCCCATTGAAAACCACCTCAGCCATGACGCCGCCGGTTTTGATCAGGCCCCTGAGCGTCTCGGGAGCAACGCTGGTGTACTTCCACTGCAGCGCGTTGTACAGGCCACTGCCCCCGTTGTGGTCGCACTCCATGTTGTACACCAGCGCGTCCGACAGGTTTCTGCCGGGGAGCAGGGGGCCAACAAATCCGACCTTCATCACACGATCCTTGGCACCTGTGAGTGTAATGCCCACATTAAGATTGTTAGATATATGATTGAAGCAGAGAATAGTTTTTTAACAAACTGGATTTAGTTTTTTGATAAAATGAATTTTCGAATGAAAACAAATGCAATGCAACCACTCTTCAGCAACCGCGGCCAACATTGTAACAAGCATGGAGCAGATGCTGGTCTTGCAATTGCATGACGTACCATTCGCTACAGGTACAGTGAACCTGTCCAGATTGCAAAACACAGCCGCTCCAGAGTCTGCCTGTGCATCTTTGCAGTCAAAACCAGTCTCCACAATAAGCTGCACCGCACGATTGATTGGGCTTAATTTGTATGAAGTGGACAACCAGATTAATCCCATGCCATAGATAAAGTATCAGAAAGATCAGGTATCCCTGTATTGTTTATATTTTTTCCCCTCCAGATCCTTGCAATGGATGCCACATGACTTACTTAAAATATGCCTCATAAACAGCATAATGCAGACGCATGGGGATGCTGCATGTACGCACCTCAAAGCTGAAAACAGTGGCAGCAATCCCATCCACAAACCCGTATGACTTCTTGATGTTGATGTAGAAAGGACCTTGCGTCAAATCGTACGGAGCTGTGTAACAGTGGTGGCAGGTGGCGTACACGGGGCACTCTGGAGTAGATACCATCAGCTCATTGTCACAGACAGCCTTTTCGAGTATGGCAGCTGGTGGTGAAGGTGGGAATAGCAGGGTGTTGGGGAGTGGCGGTGGAGGGGAAGGGTACAGCTCAGTCACACTGGCATATCCATACGAGCAACCGCACGTTGTTGTGACAACATACCTGCAGGAATTGAGAGTATGAGGTGCTGCTACTGGTTGACATAACGTGGGGTAAAATAGTAGAAAATAAATTTGCATCAACAAGAGGGAGGTCGATACTTACAGCAGTGAGAGGCTTTCTGGTGGTTGCAATGGTATAAATCCAAATGTCGCATTGGTGATGTGAAGTTGGGAGGCGTCCATAAACAAGTTCAAGGGGCGGAAGGCGTTCTGGAACGACACGTTCAGGTTGTATGTTCCATCTTCCCTGAAAGCTGCACACAAGAAACAGAAAGGATTTCCCTCAACGATCTTGATAAGGGCACCAGAATTTGCAATGTTTTTGCACAGAGCAACAACACTCACCTTCATCAGTGAACACAAAGTCCAGGGTATCATACAAGCCCACGGCTAAATTGCAGCTGGGGTTGATGACAGGGATGATTCCATCTGAATCTGTGGGTGCAGGGCTCCTGGCATAGGCTGCAAGCTTGATGGACACTTGCTGAATGGGGCAGGAGTCTTCAGCAGGGATAAGCTGCATGAAGAGGCAAGTGATCAGACGTTGACGTGTGACCAGATGTTAACTGCCATGAGACGGAAATTGCCAAGATACTTCTGAATGCGCACACAGGATGGATGCATCAGGGGTGGATGGTGATTGTAATGGCATCGCATTGATCTGCTCTCACATGAGATTACCTCAAATTGGACATTGGTTTTGCTGTCCTTGACTGAGTAGTCGAGAACCGTCAAGTTATGCCCCGAGAGGGTGTCAAAGCACTGCTGGCACGACTTGCAATCCCCTTCACCAGATTTCAAGCTGTCGTCGCATGTGCCCAGGACCTCTGTGTCATTGCCATTCATCCTGGTGGGCACTGTGACGTGGAAGCTATCTAAGCTGAGACCCCCGTATGCGCAGCCACAGTCTGTGTTGACCACGTAGAGCCAGCTGGGGGTCACTTGCTTCTCCAAGGACAAGCCCTTTTTGCCACTGAAGAGGTCCAACCCGGAGTAATCTGCAAACAGCTGCTCAGGCAGGTAGAACCCGTTGAAGGTGACGGTAGCCCGAGCATATTGTCCTGTAAATTAAATTGGATAATCAAGGAGAATAATAGGATTGCAATAGTATAATGTTTTATATACAAAAAAATACAAAAAAATGGTGCTTGCCATTCCCACCAAAAGCTAGATAAGCATGCAACCCTGTCCTTAACAATGAAACCATTAACCGCAAACAACATGCTGCCAAGCACCCTTACTTGAGTGAAAGTTCCAGGATATGGTTTCCTTGAGCCCTGTGTTCATGTTCTCGCACAAGGGCTGATATGTGGGCCCCACACTGCCGTCCGCATTGTCCAAAATGAACCCTGGGACTTGAGACCACGTGTTGTTCAAGCGTAGTGTCAAGGCGTAGGCCTCGCACCCGGAACCCTCTCCTATCACCTGCACATGTACACAAATTGATCACGAGTTTGCCAAGCATTGATAAAGCAGAAAAACAGTACGCATTGCTGACGTTCATGGGCAGGTATTACTTCCAGTCTTCACATCTAGATGCACACTGGGAACAACTCACCTCAAAGCTAACGACAGTTTGCATGCTGGTGTTTGTTTTGAGCCACTCGAAGCTTTTGACACCAACAGAGAAAGGGCTTTGCGTTGTAAGGAAGCATCGATTGCAGCTTCCATAGCAATCTGCAGATGCACGGACAACGTTAGCTTCAGCATGTAGATCATATAGGACTGAATTGGATAAAATCAAAGTGTACATGCAAAAGGAGCTTTAGCATAGTGAGTCGTGGGTGGGTGGGTACCTAGCTCTCCGGACAGCTGGTATGCCAGACATGTGGCTGTTCCAGTGGTTCCCGTAAGCGTCTGCAGCTTCCTCTGCTTGAGAACAGATATAACATTAGGCCATCTCGATGATAAATGGCGTTGAGCTGGCAACCACGGCCAATAGAGGAATGTGTCCACAAACATAATTCACCCGTTTACCTTGTGAAGCACTTCAGTCCTGTCAGATGCATCTGCATCGCTGCCCAAGCAGGCATTGACGGCGAGTGCCTGCAAAACCACACAGGATTTCTTGGTTTTATTGCCTTTTATTTTATTCAGAGCACTGTATTTTCTATTTATGATCACAGCCCTTCACTTGCAGGTTGCACACTTGGATACGCAAAAATATTAATCAGCAATTGTGGACGATTGGCTCTTACCAGCACTGCAAAGATGCAAAGTAGGTTTGTTGCCCGGTGTGTGCTGCTGGCCATCATGAACAATTTCATACCAAACAAAATATTGTCTACTGAACGTCTACCCAGGCAGATATTTCCAGTTGCCTGTATGCCTTCTCCTGCACCAATAATTGCTCATCAGTACATTGTCTGTGTTTTTGGTTCATGATGCAACTGGGCTAGAGCGTTTTGTCAAGATGAGTCACCATGGCATATATGAGCGGAAGAAAATACCGAATTCCGTGCCGTGGTATGTGTGTGCAGTGTGGGGCCGTGTGCGTTTCATGCTACAGCACTGCTTACAATGCTGGTACGTCAGCCCAGTTGTAGAAATATGCCTTCAAATAACATACACTGGGTCATCTAGGAATCCGCTTATAACGATGAACCCAATACCTCAGCGCACATCCATGCTGAAAATCACGAAGGGGATCGGTCCCTTTTTATATGAACCCATGCATATCCTGTTCGAGACTAGCTATAGCACTTGTACATAAGATTGTCTAGACTGCCTAAACAAGCCTGCCTAGGTGCAGCCACACCATGCCTAACTAACCAACAGTGGAAGGTGTTTCCTGGTATTTGGCTCCAGTGTTCATGCGTTATTGCAAAGCGCAAAGAGATTGTCCTAAAAAATTCCCAAGGCATCGTATCGCAACAGGAAAGTGAACTACTGACCGCTAGTGGGGGGGTGGGTGCCAAATGGGGGTGGCATCCAAATTATGTGCTGCTGCACCAACATATGCACGTCTCGGTAACCACACAAACTGATCAAATAAACGCCATTTTTGGGCGCCGCAGAGAAGGAACGCCCAGTATGTGTGCCCAAGTTCAGCCCACCGCCCAACGGGTGAGTGTTTGACCAACAAACAGACATTATCGGTTGCGATGCCGTTGCACAGATATGCTCAGACTGGCTCATAGGCAGTTGTTGTGGCTGTTTTGAGGAACCCATTGCATTTTTTTTTACTGGGAGTTCAACGCACCACTGTGGCCGTGTGCAGTTCGGAACTAGTTGTGCAGTTCAGAATCCGATCCGATTATGCATGCTTACGGGACTGGTCAAACTCCAATTTCCCAGCAGAGTAGGAACGAAACAGTAACGATACAAAATTTTCGGCAGAAGGCTACTTGCAGTATCGTCCTTCACCACGTAACGCACCTTCACCACGTCTGAAGTGCCTCAGCATGCATCGGCGGTCAAGCCATTCCAATCAGATCAACCTTGCACAAACAACGGCGACGCGCAGCAACTTGATGTAGACCTCGTCAAAGACATGTTGGCTTGTACAACAGAAACCTCGCGAGAAAACTGCTTGTGATGTCAAAGATCTGTCGCTTTTGGGTGAATCCATTGCTGGCTTGGTCACCCCGTCGCATTTCAATTATAGTGACACCCCTGAAAAAGCTTAACAAAAAGCTGTTGATTTTGCCTTGAATGGGGTTTATTCAACGCCAACCCAACTCGCAGATCTCTTTAACTTAAAGTAAGCAACGCCTAGTCGAAGTTAAAGTCTGTGGCTACCCCATGCCTGTTCCACCTTCAAGTGTTTGATCATGCATGCATAATGGAATAACCATGTGTTGATCGGAGTGGAATGGACCAGGTGCACCAGGTGCCTGTACGGTACAGTGTATGAGAGATGAAACTCTAGAGTACGGTCAACAAGCCTAGCAACATGTTTGGTGGCACGTACTTGAAGGACCTCAACGACAAGCTGCAAACGCTGCGAGAAGGAGTTGAGACAAACGTCCTCACCAACATCAAAGACCATCTTGGCATATCGAACGGTGAGCCAGCCCTGAGCGGACTTGAAACTTGTACCATCGCTCACCGCCTTGTTCCCTGCGTGGTGCCATTCAGCCTGATGAACCCTTGCCATGCCATAGCCAATCCAAACCCACCCTGGCAAACGGATGTTGCCTGCTGCATACCAGACACTGGGCTATGTGCACCTGCATCAGTGTACCTGGTACATGTCTTTTGAGCTTGTCACTGAGGTTGACCGTGCTGCTGCAGAGGACGAAGGTGCAGCGCCAGGACCTAGTAGTGCCCCTGATGAGGTATGCCCTTGCCCCTCGTCGCCCCTTGCTGTTCGCATGCTTTCTGCAGGTCACTGCATGCTTTGCTGCTATGTATGCTGAGCAAGCCGTGCCACGTTTGGTAGGGTGCACAAGCGGCAAGCCCGGCAAAGCCAGCCACTAAGAAAGTGACCAAGGTGGTCAAGAAGAAGGTTGTGCGCAAGAAGTCAGCAGCGTTGGACAACCCACAGGCCCCCAGCGACAGCGTAGCCAGTGGCAGCACCGTCAAGCGGACAGTGAAGAAAGTAGCGAAAACCGCACCGCAGGGGTCTTCACAACCCCTTTCCACCCTGGACACTGACACCAGCTGCCCTCCCATTGAGCACCCCACGTCTGTTGCTTTGCCCAGGGAGCCAGACCACCCAGCCTCACTGCCAGCAACACCCACGCTGCAAGCATATGCTGGTGAAAGCCAAATAGAGCACCCAGCGGGTCCTGCACCAGACACCAGTGGCCAACCAGCCACACCCACAGGTGATCAAGGACCCGGCTCAGTCAGTGTAGAGGACAGCGACCCACGGGCCTCTTCAGATGCGGCGCTTGATACACACCACACTGAAACATCGCTGCCAGCAGAGCCGCTTACAGCTGCTGCTTCCGGTGACCAGCTGGAAGGCGACCAACCTGCGCCTGATGGCCCACAAGGACATGGGGAGGCTCCAGAGCCTGAGCACCTAAGCGACAGGCCATCGTCCAATGGTGACTCAGCGCCAGAGGCAGCACCAGAGACAGCCGCAGACCATTCTGGAGATGGCGATGCTGGCTTGCATGAACCCCAAGCAGAGGCCCAACCGCCGCCGGAGAGCGTACCAGAGGCAGCTGCAGAGGATGGCGCCTCAGAAACAGGCAGCCTGCAACAACAGACGTCTGCTGTTGCAGCAGCGCCCGATGAGCAGCGGGATACACATCCCGATCGTGCAGCTTCCAGCGATTCTGTGGGCATCCAGCCACCCACAGAGGAGCCCGTAGCCCATGTGTCAGCTGTGCCTGCTGACAGCTTTGCTGACCTGGCATCACTAGAAGGGGATGCCTTGCTGGCGCATGCCCAGCAGCTGCGGGAGACGCTGAAGGCGCGGGAGGTGCAGCTTGAGCGCAAGTTTGAGGAGGTGGCAAGCATGCAAGTGGTCACGCAGCAGCTGATGGTGCGTCATGGCTTGCTGGTTGTGGTTCATCGTGCGCACGCTGCATTATCAATAATCATCTGTATTATCTTCCCATGGGTTGACCTGTGATTATGAAGTGCACGCATGGGGTGTGACTCTGTGATAGGTACTCACATGGCACCGGTGGCAAGGTACTGACGCTGCCATGCATGCGCACACCCAATGTCCATACACTTGTGCATGAATCCATCACGCCCATGACATGCGGACGGGCATCATTGAGATACATGCACCAACTCAACATGCGTCCACGAAAATTGGAAGGACATCAATGATGAGCCGACCCAGCACTGGTCCCCAACTTGCATTACTGGCTGCAGGAGAAGAACGAGGAGCTTGCGATGCAGAAGGCCTCGGTGTCTGAGAGCGACATTGACAGCATCCGCGCCGAGTTTGAGCAGCGGCTTGCGGTGGCTGACCGCAAGGTGTACGCGCTGACCAAGGAGCGGGACGCGCTCAAGCGGGGCACCGAGAAGCTGCACTCGTACAGCGAGCTCATCAAGGAGAAGGATGAGATCATTAAACAGGTGGGGAGGGGGGAGATGGGCCACGGTGCGCATGTGGGGGCGTGGTTGTGTGGGCAGGGATGTGGTCTTGTTGACTACTGGGCGGCATCGAGGAACCGGATTCCACTTCAATTGCAAGACAGGCTTTCAATCCAAGCACCAGCTTATGCCATATGCGCACGAAAATATATCTTTAAAAAGCTGGCATTGCATAGACAAGTTATCTTCAAACCATATGTTAATTGCACAGAAAGAGAACTCGGCTATGTTGCTGGCATTTTTGTGGTCATCCCCCCACATGCAATTGGCGCTGCTGGCATTGCGTGATCAATTCTCCATATCCCACGCACAAGCTCGCGGCAGCGCCTAACGCGCTGTCAAATGAATGATAAACTTTGGGGCTCACCTCCCCCTTCCATGCAGGTCATGGCTGAGGGTGAGCTGCTGTCCAAGAAGCAGGCGCAGCAGGAGAGCACCATCAAGCGGCTGCGGGGGCAGGTGAAGGAGCTGCAGGCTGAGCAGGCGGGGCTGGGGGCAAAGGTGGCGGAGCAGGAGGGCAAAGCAGAGGGGGAGCGCAAGGAAAGGGAGAAGCTGAAGCAGGAGCTCCAGGTGCGGGAAATCCTCAGCACTGGCAACATTTGGAAGTGGTGTAAATGGGGATACTGTGTAAGCCTTTGACGGTGACAAGCTGAAGCAGTAAACACAGATGGAGAACTTTATGGTATGGTACTGGCAATGTTCATGAATGCTATACACGGGTGCCAAGACAAAGCCTGGTGGCGCAAGGTGTGCAAGGGTACTTGGGGGAGATATTATCAGAGGTCGGGATTCGGGGCTGACATGCATGTGTTTGCTAATGCTGCGGCTGGGTATCGCCCCTGCCACTTACAGCGCATCCACCTGGCATGCACAGGACGCCCTTCCATTCATAAACAGTGCTTCTTGCCTGCACCCTTCGCGCCCTCTCCCTGCCACATACGCGCTCTGATCCCTAGCCCCACCACCATACCCTCCCACCCACGCACATACCAGCCCTTCCCATACCTGTACACATACACACACTCCGTCATTCTGAACCCCCAACCCTTCCAGGCGCTCAAGGAGCAGCATCGGGAGGAGCTTGACACCCAGAAGCAGCACTATGAGGCCCTGCTGCAGCGCTCGCGCGCCGCCCAGGTGGAGGCCGAGGAGCGGGCGGCAGCCAATGCCAAGGAGGGGCTGGAGCGCAAGCTGCGCGAGGCCGACGCGCGCGGGGAGGCGCTGGCTGACACTGTGCAGGAGCTGCGGATGGGGCTGGAGCGGCAACGAGCGGCGGCGGACCTCAGGTGAGGGGCTGTGGGAATGAGGAAGGCGGATAGCATTTTTAAGTGGAGGAAATGGGGGTGTGCATGCTTCACTCTCTTTCTAGGCGAATGTAAGTTGACAGTAGTTTGGGGTTAGCAACCGATGCGTATGTCCAGGGACAGGCAGCGTACGTATTTATTCCAATTCATTTTCTTTTGCATCTGCAATCTGCCTCTACATTCAAACCTGCACATCCTTGATCCTAAACTCTAGTCCAGCCCCATCAAGCTTGCTCCACGCACCCTGCAGGGAGGACATGCACCGCCAGGAGTTGGAGGACATGCGGCGCCGCTGCCGAGACGCAGAGGCGCGCCACGAGGAGCTAGCCGCCAAGCTGCCGGAGACCACGCGCCCCTTACTGCGCCAGCTGGAGGCCCTACAAGCAGCGGCAGCCACACAGGCCGAGGCGTGGTCCGCCACTGAGCAGCGCCTGGCTCAGCGGGTGGCCCAGGCGGAGGCCCGGGCGGTGGCTGCGGTTGACAAGGAGCGGCTGGTGCTGGAGCGGTTGCAGGCGGGGCAGGCTAGAAGCACTGCGCTGCAGGTGGGGGAGCAATATTAAGTACATGAAGAAATTATGTACATAAAAACAGCATTTCTTAAATGGAGGTTTAAACAAGAGTTGCACAATCCCAATTAGGGACTTTAATAAAGGGAGAGGAGCTCAGAAAGTGACGGACATTGCCCTTTGGTCGGGTATCTCCCATACCATCAAGTGAGTGGGAGGGCATGGTGAGGCGAGGCAGACGAATATGCAGCCAGGCTTTGTCGATGGACAACCAGGCCATGGGCGTCAGCAAACAATTCAACAATTCAAGCAATTCAGTGCAACGCATATGGAAACCAGCTCCTTGCCCGTTCACCCGCACCCCTCCCCCCTCCCTGCAGGCTGCCCTTGAGAGCGCCAAGATCGAGACCCACCAGTCCAGCGAGGCGCTGTATCACGAGCAGGAGCTGCGCATGCAGGCGGAGGCACGCGCTCGCCACGCCGAGGAGACGCTGGGCGTGGCCAACGACATGGTGGCGGTGCTGCGCAGCGAGAAACAGGAGGTGGGTGGGGTGTATGCAGGCAGGGGGTGGACAGCGTTTGGGTGTGTGTTGGTAGTGGTGGTGCCGTTCAGCGAGGAGGCCAGCCATTACCGGGTTTAGCCCTTCCCAGTGATGCTGCAGGTCAAGTGTCCATGTTGAACCCTAAAACCCCAGACAAAAACAAGCTGAACCACGCTCCCAACACCCGCTGTATTATTACTATTACTATTACTATCAGTATTAGTCAAGGCGCCATGTGGAATTTGGTGTGAATCCGTCCCGAGCCCCTCTGCCAATGGTGGCGCAGTTTGAGCGCATGTCCGGTCAGCAGCTTGAGGCGCTTCAGCGACAGGAGGCTGGCCTGCAGCAGATGGTCCGCAGCCTGCAGGAGCAGCTGCACAATGCAGAGGCGCTGGCGGGGCACCAGTCGGTGGACCCGCCGGCAGTGGCGGGGCCAGGTGAGACCATGCACAGCTATGGCGTTCAAACCTGTCACCTGAGGGCTCGTTCCCTTTGAAACAATAATGGCACAAGGCCTGCCAAGACAGTTCTGGGTGGCGCAAGCTGCGCAAGGGCCACAGCTTTTGGAACCATCAGTGGTACAAGTGCAATGTAGGAATGTACCTACATATTCCTACATTATGTATCATTCATACAATGGTGGCCCTTGCCACACTGGTAAGATAGCACTTCCAGTTTACTGGAATGCATGTGACTGAACAAACCAACCCTGCGTAGGGCTTCGGTGGGTGCTGGTCCGCGAGGACGACGGCGCCGACTCGCCCACCAGCATCAGCCGGCAGCCCTCTGCGCCGCCGCTGAGCCAGCCCAACCCTGAGAACATCAGCTATGCACCCATCTTGGCCGAGTTTGAGCGCACGCGCGAGGGGCTGCGCCTGAAGGAGGACCACATCCACTCGCTGCAGCAGCAGATCAAGGGGCTGGAGGCTACGCGAGACAAGTGCGTGGCGGGGCTGTGTAGTAGTCATTTAAATAGCATTTTTTTGATGTTCATTATCATTTGATTATCTATGTACATTATATTCTCTTTGATGACGAGCAATGCCTCCTAGTGGCGCCGGGGGTGGGCAAGGAGTGGTAGTGCTCATGGGAAGTGGGTGTGGGGAAGCTGCTTGGGAGGTACAGCGCTGTGCATTGCATTGCATGGGGTAAGGGTGTTAGCATTGCATTGCATGGGATAAGGGTGTTAGCATTGCATTGCATGGGATTAGAGTGTTGGACTGCATTGCATTGCATTGCTTCCATCCTCTGATGCCGTGGCCACAACACCACATTCATCCACCCGCACATGTGTTTCTCCATGATATGAATAGGACGTCAAATTATGGTGTCACAACACAGCCGCCCCACACACGTCCTGTGATTGGTCTGCAACCAACCTAAAGTGATGCACAAGTTTTTATTCCATAGAAGTTGGACGAGGTTCTGTTTCAAGTGGGATTTGTGCCCCACAGGCTTGCGGAGGAGCTTGTGACCCAGACGCAGGCCGGTGACGTGGCGGCAGAGGCGTCGCGGCGTGCGGACCTGGTGGCGCAGGAGCTGGAGGAGCTGCAGCAGCGGCAGGCCTCGTGCATGGAGCTGCTAGGTGGGTGGGCGGGTGGGGGTGCACATGATGGTGTCAGCGGCTGGTGGTGGGCGGCTGGTGCATTTGACATTACTGCAGATTGCTTGTAGTCAGCAACAGGGCGCAATCTGCTGTATTCTGGCATGATGTGATTTGTCTGCACGGGTCTGCCAGTCGCTCATTGTGTGCCTAGTGTGCCACCCCGAAAGCCAAAACCTCCTAAAACTCAAATTAGTATTGTACAAGAAAATAATCCAGCAATTCAATAAATAAATAGTCTCAATATAAAAGCAGACCATTAGATACAAATGGGCATTCCCTCTCAAGTGTGCTGCACCCCCCTGCCAGGTGAGAAGGAGGAGCAGCTAGAGGAGCTGAGGGCAGACCTCGCGGACGTGAAGCAGCTGTACCGCGACCAGATGTCGTTCATGGCGGACGAGGTGCACAAGTACAGGCTGTATCTACAGGAGCAGGGGCTGCGCATACCTAATGGCTTTGCAACCACGCCGCAGCTGACGCCCATGCAGTCAGCGGCGTCGGGGATGGTGCCACAAGGGGAGGCGTCAAATGACGGGGAGGGGGACGCGTCTGTATAGGGAAGGGTTGTGGCTGCAACATGGGGAATGCTTGTGGGACAGCATCGACCGTGGGTTTGCGTAGGTAGGCTGAGTTCAACTTCACCCATATGGCGGGCTGGCGTACTGGGAGGGATGTCTTGTTCCAGCAATTTTGGGGTAAACTTTTGGGTTTTGTTTGCAATTTCGGTGGCCCACCACCTTAGCACTGCGTGCTACTTCAATGTGTTGAGAACTTTTAAGCTAGGTGCGCACAGCATGTACAACGTTGTTAAAAGTTGTGCTGCACGGCTGTCATATGGACAATGCCACTGTCATGGCATGGTGAAATTGATTCTTCCCGGTAACACTACTTATCAACGTGTTTTCAACCGGAATTTAAGTTCAAAGGAAAGCTGCGTTCTGAAAGGCACTGCTTCCTTACAGTGCACATGTATTGCATGGCTTAAAGCCGTTTGCCACAAACAGTGCTGCTTCCCGCCAAAATAGCAAGTGACGTTTGGTTGCAAATGCCGTGAGTTGCACCCACCAGTAGCCAGTTGGGCGACTTGCAAAAGTTGCTGTCACCATGGCAAGCTTATTCTGTTGTGTAAACGCAGCGGTGGGTCGCACTAACCCACACAAACTATGCTTCAACATGCATGCATGCATCATGCAGATATGTCGGACGAGTTTCACCGACTGTCGAAGTGGTACAAGGGTATATGAGCCAAGCACATGGAATAACTTTGTGGGCTCAGATGATCACAGCTGCGGTTGCGCTGCTGCAGGCTGAGCGTTGCCATTTGTTGCGTGAGGCCAAGCCCGAACCCTGAAACCCTTGCAGCAATCACAGTCACCAGCTGACCTGTGGCTTCCACTGGAAGTTCCAGTCAATTCTCCACCCGGCAACTGCGTCTTTAAACCTGGGCATAAGCTTATTCGCGGGACCAGGAGAAGAACCCACAACACTCACCCAGGCTTGAGTTGGGACATACTTTGCACAAACACTGTCAAGCAAGGTCAAGTGGTTTGCAACCGGAACAGTGTCAACAATGAAGAGACTTGCTCATAAACTGACTACGCCTGTGCACGAGGAAGATGGCGCGCCCGTGCACAGCAAAACAGAAGGGTACACTGATGCAGGAGCTCATGGCGTTGTCAGGGGATTTTTCCAAGAGCTAGCGCACGAGGACAACATGGCCATACTATCAGAGGTTGTCATGAAGCAGGCAAACAACGTGGCTTTGCAAGCTGTGTCAGAAGATGGCAAAAGAGGTTCAAGGCTCTCAGCCCAAGAGGTTTTCACAGGTTCTTACGATGCAGTGGAGCGGAAATGGGGGGAAATGTGGGAGAAGTTGCCTCAGCCATACCTGTACGGCGCAGGTGCAGCAGCAGCATTTTTGGTGTTCTTGCTGGTGGGCCTAGCACTGGCTCTATGGCGGTTTGTACTGTTTGGTCTTAACTAGCAAGGGCACAATAAGTTAGCAGGTATTGTCTCCCCGCCCCTATGTTTTCAAGGGAGCATGCACGTGCAGTTGCAGTAATGCAGCTCTGGCAGTGCTGTAAATGTGGCTTTGTCGGTTTGAGACAATTTACAAGGAACATGCCCGTGTGGCAGATTTTGAAAGATAGAACCATACATCTTGTCCTTGGCATGTCAGTCCGCTTCTGGCTGATAGACTGCCAATCTTAATACCATGATCAGTGGACTCTGTAACGCATAAAGCATGCAAGTCACTTGAACGTGATCTCATGCTCCCAGCATCATGACGGCCCATAGTATGCTCTACTGATTGTGGCAGTAGCTGGCATAATGGCGTTGTTCAATGTGGCTCAAGTCTGAGACTGGTACCATTGGGATAACGGTTCAGCCGGTCAGTGACCAGGCTGGACCAGGTGCGACAATCATTGCCTGTGGGCTACGGGAAATCCTTCAGCAACTGCAGAAGAAAGAAAGAAACAGAACGCCCCCACACACGGCGGCAAACCACAACCACCAATGTTGAAAAACACAGACAAGCCGGGCAGCAACCAGTGGAACATGGCGTGGGTAACAAGGGCATAGCACCTAAGCATAGCCCCGATTAATGTCTGTCAGTGTACTGCAATGATCATATGACATCAATCAATAAGGATTCTGCCATGTACAATACAGTACCGTACCCGCCTGTAGCTCAGCAAATGACATTTCATTCACAAATTTAATTACATTACAATTTTGACAAACGTTGTGTGGATGTAAAATGTGTTGAGTATAATAATACCATTGACACATGCAAAGCACCATGGTCCTTCCTTCACGCAGTTTCCTTAAAATTTATCTCACTATCTGCTGCAACTTGAACCCACGGTGGGACGCCCCTGAGAGCCTCTCAGAGCGAATAATGCAGAATCTCTAAGTGCTAGCATGGAAGTGCCATGCCTCAAATGCAATGGCTGCACACATACCACAGGGGTGTACTGTACACCGCCATCACCACTGGTCCCGGACCTAGGGCCAGGCCCCATTGGACTAACCACTAGCACTAAACAGCCTGCTGCAACAAACTAAAATCTTAAAAGCAGTACCAAACAACACGTCCGACAATGTTCATGCACTGCACTGGGCTTACAAGGGTCAGACCCAGTCTAAGCCCTGCAGGGCAGCCCCGCTGGCACACGCCATGGTCCCTAAACCCAAAACCTCAAACCTTAAACAATGGCACATATTCTCCAAGCATCATGCCCTACCATCAAAGTCTATCTACGTGTGCGTCTTGGAATGTGTCTAGCCACAAATCCGATCAGACACTGGTAGTAACAGCCACGCCATAGAGGTATGAAAATGAATGGCGTTAACCAAATTGCATTGCTGGATCATCACGATCGCCCCAAGAAAAACGTTGTCATGATGCGTATGCCCATCATTGATGGTCCGCTATCCCCCCTGGTCACTACATAGTATGTCCACAGCTGCATCCTGGCCATAAAATGAATTTCACTGCCACAGTAGATCACCAAACGCATCGTTCAAGACGCTTGCCAGCCTGGAGTCCTGCCCAGCAGCAGGCCCAGTCAAGGGCTCCAGTTCAGGGGCATCAAAAGTCTCCCAGGCAGATGGCTTGCTTCCATTGCTTGACCACGCATTGGACTCAAAACCCAAGGCAGTGGGCGCTGGTGCAGCCGCAGGACAATGCTGTGGTTTGTATGTAGGGGTTGAAGCCACTTGCTCTGGAGGCTCTACCTCCTCCAGGGAAGGTTGCATGGGCTTGCGGGTGGGTGATGTAATCGTTGGAGAAGGTCCCAGGGGCTGTGACTGGTTTGGAAATGTGAACTGGGTTTCTGATGCGGTTGCCGTAGCCCATCCTGCGCCAGAACCCCAGCCAGTTGGCTGCACCTGCTGCATGCTGGTGGCATGCCTGGCGTGTGTCGCCAGCATGGGTGGGTTGGGGCCACTGTCTGCACTTGATGCGTATGCCTTCTGGGGATCAAAGAATGGGTTCTGACAGGTCCTGGGAACTTCACTGGCCACCTGGGGATTGGTGACGGGGTCCTGGTTGGAGATTGGGATCTGATGAGCCACCTGGGGATTCAGGACGGGGACCATGGTGGATCTGGGGACCTGTAGAGCCGCTGCCCATTTGCTCGCTGGCGCGCTGCCAAACGCTGGTGCAGGCAAGTTTGCTATGGCCTCATGTGGGTAAGGGGTCAGGGCCTGGCGGGGCTGGTCTGTGGCCACAACGGGCGGAGTGACGTTGCTCCCAGACTCTGGGAATGCTGCAAAAGGGCTGGCGATGGGCACAGCGGGGGGAGTGGTGCTGCTTGCAGATCCTGGAAACGCTGCAAAGGGGCTGATGGTGGGTACAGGCTGAGCCTGCGCTGCCTCTGACACACCCTTAGCAGGGCTCTCAAGCCACAGGCTGGCCATGCGAGGCACGTCGCTCGGTGCCAGCACTGGTGTGGGTGTGCGTGAGCGTTCCTCTGTTGCGAATGTGGCCCAAGGCGCCTGCGTGGCTGATCCAGACACCACTGAAACTGGGCTTGGTGCAAAGGGGTCGGCGGGTGAAGAGCACCCAGATGAAGACCTTGAGGCTGCAGTTGCAAAGCGCAGGTTGGACAGCTCCCTCAGCGGCTTGCCTTCCTGCTGGGGTCTGGAGGGTGCACCTGCAAATGTAATCCTCACGTTTCAATTTTGGCATCATTGTTGGGATTGAACCATCATTCAGATTTTATCTTAATGCGTTGATTCAAATTCATGATGAAAGTAAATCATTATCAATTTGTTTTTATCCTGTGCACTGTTCACCATTGCCACATTTGAACAACACTTTCAGGGCAACATAGAGAACAGACATCCACATTGACCATGGTCCTGCAGGCACAGTGGTCAAACATGGGCGTGCTTCAATCTTAGCCAACAGGAACATACCTGGCTTGGAACCTGCCCTGCTCAAGGACAGTGGAGACAGGTCGGCAAAGCACCCATCATCAAACTTGCTGGCAGCACCACCAGCCTTTCTTGGCGTGTCAGCAAAAGGGTCCTCATTGGCAAAGGGATCGGAGAAGAGCTCCTCTGGCAGAGGAGGCCTTACACCGGGCTTGGGTTCTGGCGGGGGCGGAGGAGCGCGCCGCAGTGGGTGGAGCTTGGGCATTGCTTTGTTGACCAGCAGGACTTCCACAGCCTCACCAGGTGCAGCCTCATCTGGTGCAACCACAGATAAGGTCAGTGCCAATCGCCAATGGCCAACACAGAGAACTGATGATCATGAGCCGTGCCTAAGGAGCTGCATACTTGATAGATTGCACCAGTGTGCTGTGATGCGACCATTGATGCAAAATACCCTGGTGTAAACTCTCGGCGTCTGGCATTCAGAAATGGTATAAGTATTCGGTGCTTAGAACCCAGAACATACCTAACTGGCACATGCTGAGGCAAGGCTGACTGTTGATCTTAAATGCATGCACCTTATGGACTGTGCTACAATGTAAAGGCATTTTAGGCATTTACAGTGGCTCGTTGCCCTTTGTGCACCTAAGTCACGTGGCTAGTAGCCAGGATAGTGCTGTGCATTGTGCTGTGATTGAGGGCATGTGACCAACCTTGCTGTGATGAGCGCTTCACCAGTGCCTGCTGGCCATCCGGCAGGACCATGGCGGAATACACGTCTGGGGGCCTGTCTTCCTCAAAGGAGATGAGGGAGGAGCTCATGGGCCCAATGGAGGTTGCTACTGCAAGGCCAGCCCCAGTGCCATCCGCAGACCTGCTAACCAGTGTATTTTCTTTTTATTTGATATGGCGTTCTATGAATTGCAATGCATGGCTTTCTAGAATTTTAAAAGTCATGGCATTTCATGGACTTTAAGTCATGGCATTCTATGTTAACAGATCATGGCTTGGGGTGGCAGCCCTCATGACAAAAGACCCTACCAGAAAGCCCAATCAGATCATTGTATTAGCAATGCACTGAGCAGCTGGTGGTGTGAGCAGCATGTGGCCACAACGTGACTGCAAGGCTGACTACCGTAATCGTCTCATATTGGATTACTGCTGGAATGCCCTGTAACGGCCATGTAACGGCCTCGTGTGAGACATGCAAGAACTTTCTCTCAGCCCTTTCCAGCTGTAAATGCAAGCATGGCTCGACATGAAACTCACCTTATTGCTGTGCCATCATCCAGGGCAGATGCTGACCTGGAGAAGGGATTCATGCGTACGCGTGTCTTCCCTGGTGTTCCTGAACTAGATGAACGCCTGTGCAGAAACCCAGGGGACTTTGTTCCACTGCCAGGAGCTGGGAAGCTGGCAGCCCAGGTCAAACTGGATGAACGCCTGTGCTGGCCACCTGGCAGTGCCTGCTGGAATAAACACAACGTCAATACTCATACAAGGTACACAGGAAACCTCACACCTCATGCAACCAGCTTTTGAGACTACTGCATGGTTTGGTTTGGCTTGGTTGTGTGGGTTGATCCCCCATATCCTGCAGAGCTAGTGAGGGATGTGGGCTTCAAAAGTACCCCCACCCATTACCTCAGAGCTGTTGCTTGTTGTACTGAGCAGGGTTTCCCCAGGGTCCACTGGTGTTCCTTGCGTCAGGTTCCAGTCTGCTTTGATGGTATCTGTGGTTGTGGGGCCCACTGCAGCAAATGGGTTCTTGGACACCCCTCCAGCTGGTGACTTGTTGCTTGGAGGATAGAGCTGGAGTGCAGATGGGTTGGCTGGCACCTTACTGATACCTGCAGTTGACATAATTACCGTAAGGTAGGATGAGGCCAAAGCCAGAGCCTTGGTTCAACCTAGGCCTTCAGCAAATGCCTGGCTAATCACAGTAAGTCTCTCAGTGCCCTTTGGCCGATAAGCACTGTTTCAAGATGCAGTTGCAATACAAGTCTGGTCAAGTGGTGGGCACAATTACTTGCCGTTGCGGTTTTCTTGTTTCGATGAGGATCGCCGATTTGCAAACGAGCTGGTCCTACAAGAGAGGCGTGATGGGTCAGTCGTCAGAACACTGAGGCATGGTTTCAGCTGTCAGCTGCTCAGCACAGCACACGAGGCAACAACCAGAGTATCAATACCATTTTGGGGGAGTTGGGTCCGCCACAGTGGGATTCACAACAATGGGCTTATCAGTTGGCATTGTTGGTTCTACAACGGTTGTCAAAGTGTCGCAGTATTGGAGGTGGGCTCCGCGCGCAATGCATGCATGCACTGCAGACGACAAGCAAACTCTTGGCAGACCGGGTCAGCAGTTTAAATAAGTCTCAATCAAGTTATACAGTTCTGTAATGGAGCTTACAGGTTATAAGGGGCGCGCTATCCCACGTCACCCAATCACATTGCCTTGCCAGAAGCCGTCTCGAGTGCCCTCTTAGGGTTTCAGCTCGCCACCCTAAACCCTATTGAAGGACTCGTGCATAGAGCTAGCGTGACAACAGGTTGGTTTTGTTAACAGGCCGCGCCCTCCCTCTATCCCAGTTGTATCCTCGTGTGAGAGGTACAGGGTGCGCAAAATCACAAAGGCCACCTGCTGGTGGCGCTCGCGCGGGGCCAATGGCATGTAGGGGCGCAATGACGACACGTTCTGGATCCATAAGCAGCTGTTTCCTTGCTACTCTAGAGCATACAGCACAATGTGCTAAAACTTTGTGTGGGACAAATAATCAGGCAGGAAGGGATGGAAGCCAGATGTTCGATGAAATCCTTTCAAATAGTAATCCCAAGTAGGTTGTAACACTGCCACAAGAAACACCAGGAGAGCCAAGTCACACACATAAAAAATAACCCCGCCCACGTTGGAAATTTATTTCAAACTTGAAAGTGCAGCAACCATCTGTGCAAGTTCGAGCCCCCCAGTGCTATGGTGGACGCCTCCCTTGCCAGGGAAACCAGGGGCCGCACCAGAGTGCGCCCTGCACACTGGTGGAACCGCTGCTAGATGCCGCTACAACAAGCTCCATAGCTGCTGGCTGATGCCCCCCTCCCCCCAACATCCACCAACTAGCTAGCAGTGCCGCTTTTCGCCTGCCCTTCATGCCTTCACAGCATCGCGCCCCACTTGAGGTTGATGGAGTTCATGCTCTCCAGCAGCTTTTGGTCAAACAGCTCACAACGGACCGGCTGCTCCACCTCGTAGAAGGGGTTCTTCAAGACGTAGTCACAGTACAGGTCGTAGAGCCTGGCACCAGTTTAAAAATCTTAAAGAAAACTCTTTTTGATAAACGGTTGTCAGACGGGGTCAGGCCAATGTACCAGTTGAATGTGCAAGGTGGGATTTTACCTTGTTTGCAACATGTCGTCCACATCAGGCGTGAATGGCTCTGCGACTAGCAGAAACTTGGTCCCTGCACCGCACCATGCAACTGTAAGAATAAGCCACATGGGCAATAGCAAGCCGTGGTGTGTGTGCTCCAGCACCAGCACTGGCATACCTGTCAAGGTTTGAAAGCAGTGCAGGTCAAAGCTCTCCGTGTTGAGGGTATCTATCCCCGTGCAGCCTGGGATCGGAGATATCTGCGCCGCGATAGTGTGCATCGAGTGCCTGCAATGAAACAGCACCTGTTGACCCACCTGCCACGGGTCGGTGCAACATGTGGCAACAGGCAAAGTCACTTCACCCTTACCACATACTGGCAACGCGTAACGTGTCATTCAAGCTCAGGCTTGCTATCCGAAGGAACTCCTGCAACACAGTGGTGTTGGTGTGAGGGTTCACCGCTTCCCTGTGTGCATACAGGTGCATTTACCCCGCTACCAGCCCTATTGCAAGCTGTAGTGGTAGTGAAAGCTTGCAGGTGACTCACCTTGTAATAGATGAGCCCACCAGACTTGTTGATAATATACAGCGAGTAGATTGCTGGCATGGTGCCACAACCCAAAGGGCTATTGTGCAGGGTTGCAGGCAAAGCTGACGCCCCAGTATGCTGCTGACATCGTGGTGTACAGGGAGATTGTAGCTGCACTTGTGAGAAAGCTTTTGCCAGGTCACAGTTGGGCTCTACAGTGGTGTCTTGGGTGTCAAGCCTGTGAGGTTTGCAATGGGCACAGTAGTAAGTAGGGTTTTCCGAGGCGGGTTGTAGAGAATAAGCTTATTTTACATAATTGCTTGCGCATATGTGCAAAGAGTTGAGCTAAAACCCTCGGTTTGAAGGTCGCACTTCCACCAGGTTTGTTAACACACGCATGCATTATACAGATATATCCATGCATTGGGCCCGTTCGCAAGGGTGTTTAACAAATCAAAAGGGGTAGATATCCAATATGGGCGATAATATTGCTGGCGCCCCCATTCAAAATCAAATTCAGCCCACCCAAAATTGTGGATTTGGAACAAACACAGTTCTTGCAAAGATCAACTATCGACAGGCTCCCTTCTTGTCGCGCTATTTTGAGCTGGGCGCATGTAAACTTTGCCTCATCGGATTGCAAACCGCTTGGAGGCAAAACTCGCCAGTAGGCTGGGTCCCCCATAAGTGGGTCAAGTTGCTGGGCGGCAACTTTAAATGCCATCTTCCCACCCACCTGTGTAGGGCGTCAACCGTAGCGACCCACTGCCGCAAAGATGGGTGCAGGCAGGAAGACGTTCACGTACGATGTGGACACCCGCGGCGCACACCAGAATTTTGAGTCCTCCCAGAAAAACCTGGCGGAGCATCTGGGAGGATGCATCTTTGGTAAGGCGGACCAGCTGCTTCTCTGTGTGCCTCGTTGCTCATTTGTGTCGAATCCTGTTGTGGGCGCCTGCTGTATCACCCATTGCTGTGCGGGAATGTGTGCATGCAATGGGACAATGTATCCACTGCATTGGGACACTGGACTATACACATGCGTGTAGTGAAACCCTCCTTGTGTTTGATTGGTAGCTGAGTGTTCTCAAAGCCTTGGTGGCTGTCCTAGCCAATTATACTCAACCACCCACCACCCATTAGGGCATGAACTAGATGCATGCATTGCGACACTACAGGCAAGTACAGTCGCCAATCTACCCCACTTGCAGGATGCACGCATGCTACGCTGAATGAGTGCCTGACTGGGGGATTCTTTGGGCTGCCCGCCGCGCATTGGTGCTACGTGCAATGGGTTGCGGAAGGGTAAGTTCTCATGGCGCCAAGTCGCCTGACAACCGGTGCACAAAGCCACGCATTGCCTGCCCAACACTGTTTGGCTGGTACTTGCAACTGATTGTCAAGACAGGGGGGTGCATAGCGTGTACATGCACCCCACTTAGGGCAGGCGTGCAGCTGCATTGTCCACCCGAGCATGGTGTCATGCCACCCGTACCGACCTGACCAATGTTTTGTGGTGCACGTGGCGCCAGGAAATTGCACTGCCCTGATCAGTGTTCTGTTCTGTATGTGATGGAATGAGACTGCATTTGGCCCAGTCAATGTTCTGTGGTGCATGTGGCCCCATGAAAGTGCAGTAGCCTGATTCCATGGTTCTTTCGTGCAAGGAATAATAACGATAATCGGTCTTTTATGTGCAGCATGCCCCTGTTCCTGTTCAACTACTCGGATAGGCAGATGCACGGAATCTTTGTGGCGGCAGCAGACGGGGAGTGGGAGGCAAACCCAGTTGGTACGTAGCAGCCTGCTGCGTGGAAACCCCTGCAAACCCTAAGCCCTGAACCCTAAACAGCTGCACGGAGGACCCTGCAACGCCGCATGATGCTGACCCCACACCCATGCATGGTTCCATGGGCAATACTGGCGGCTGCGGCTGCGGTTGTCCATAGCAAGCGTGGTTGCAGATATCGTTGCAGTGCGTTGGGAGTGGCATCGACTAGCTGGCACCTGGTTACTCTCCTGGCTGGTTTAGGTGGCTATAGCCGAGAATGCGCAGGGCGCATGTGCATCCACTGCGCCTTGCAAGGCTGGCATTCAGGATTTGCGGTGAAATACCAGGCATAATGCTGTTTTTCTAGCTTTAGTAATTCGACTACCTTTTATCTACTGCACCTTGGGAGGCTGGCATCCAGGATTTGAGGTGAAATGCCAGGTGGTAGACATATGCGCTCATGCAGTCGGGACCAGTGTAATCTGTCGGCAACAAAAGCGTGTGCCCTACGACAACCTTAAGCCTTGAGGCAACCCTAAACCCTCTGTCACATGCCTTCACGCCTCCTGGAGCAGTATGGCCTGCAGCAACAAAGTCCCTTACCCTGTGTGAAAACCCTAACCCTGTGCCTTCTTGCAGCCTGGACCAGCGTTTCAGGGGGCAACAAGACGACATACCCGGCACAAGTGCGGGTGCGGCGGGCGCTGGAGTGCCCACCACTCACAGACAAGTGCGTACGTTTGGGGTTTAGGGCTTGGAGATTATAGTACATCTGTTAATGGCTTACGATCTAGGGTGCCCACCGCTCACATACAAGTGCGTGCATCCCTGACCCCACATGCATGTGGCGGCACAGTCAATAAGTCAAGCCGGTGCATGGCGCGTGACACCCATTGGTGGATGCGTCCCACCACTGGCATGACTGTGATTAGGGTGTATGGCAATCCTCTCTATACGGGATCCTGCTGGTTCATCAGCGTGCACCCAGCAGCGTAGCGCCCTTTACAGCTACACCTGTGCCCCAGGTGGGGTGCATCCATCAGCAGGTACAGCGCCATGCACCCCATCAATACTAATGCCATTTTGCCCCCAGAAGATTAAAAAATAAAATGACTGCCGTGTGCCATGTCCGCATTGATGCACCCACCAGCCTGGTTTTCGACCCCACCGAAAAATACGTTTTAATGCATAAATGAATATTTTGCTTTGTCCCCCCAGGCAGTACCGCGACACCCTTGCCGAGAACTACCAGTCCGACTACCTTGACCGCCAGAAGCTGGTGTTTGAGCTCACCAAGACCCAGGCCACCCGCCTGGTCAACCTGTTCAAGAACAACCTCACGCGCAGCGGGGGCACAGTGCCGCGCGGGTTTGCGGTGGGCATGACCGAGACGAGCACCGCAGAGACATCCCCTGCTCCTGTGGTACGGCGGGCTTGGCTTAAACCCTAAACCCTAAGTCAGGAATGGATTTGAATGTGGTTGCGTTTGGACTATGGATTATTTGCTAACCCATAGTCCAAATGGTGTCGCCTGCATGAGCAGAGGTGTGGTGGCCAATAGCAGGGTTTTTGGCTGTAATCCAAGCCTTTCTGGTCGTAAACCCTAAACCCTAAACAATGTGGTTACGCCAGGTGCAGCGGGATTGGTTCATTCTTGGCGCACGATGGTGAATTCACGTGATTGCCTTAATTGAACCACGATGACCCACCCAAGCACATGTGTCCACCTGGGCCCCACGAGCATCCATGTGGTGCATAGCCACATTACAAACCCTGAACCTTAAACCAACCCTGCAGAGCCGCTCCTCGAGACCCATCGCACATTCAACCCTAAACCGCGTACCTTAACCCTAACCCCTAAACAACCCTGCAGAGCCGCTCCTCGACACCCGTCGCACCGCCCGCGGTGCCTGCCTGGGCCCAGTCCGCAGCCCCCCCGGCGCCCGTGTTTGATGGCAAAAGAGACTTCCTCGCACTGCCTGGCGCGGATGACTTCCCTGCGCTGGTGCCGGGCGCGCCCCCCTCCATGGCCAAGGAAATCCAGTCAAAGAAGCAGGTGGGTGGGGGAGATGGCGGGAAAGGGAACTCAGTTCATCAATTTAATTGATTAGATGTAGAAATATATGACAGATTGAAAATCCAGTCCAAAATGCGGGTGGGTAGCTGAGGTGCACTGCAGAGGGGAGGAAATGAAAGGGGCAGGTTTGCCACTAGTATCTGCAGCACCTGAGAGTGGGAACATATACAACATTGTGATGGGATGCTGGGCCCCATGGTGGTTTGTGTGCATGGTGATTCATCTATGGTCAGCCATGCATGGTACCTCACAGTATCGTGAATCATCATACCTCGGGGAATGTGTGTACAGCATGGTGCACACGATGTATATCCAAACCTTTGGCACCATGCCACACCAGGCACAGCTTGGCATGAAAAGAACGCAAATTTGGCTGTAATACAGGCTGCGGCAAGGGCTGCCAAGGCGGCAACACAGCCGGCGTTCAACCCAGCCCCCACGGCGACCGCCCCGGCTGTGGCGGCAGTGGCCAAGGGGAGCGCTGTCAACACGGTTGCGGCAGCAGGTAGGGGAAGTTGTGGGCAGGGGGGCAGTGCCTTCCCTTTGCTAAACTGCTTCTTTTTTGTGTGCGCCAGACAGCTGTTTTGTTTGGCAGCATTTTTGTGTTTTATTGCCCATTCTGTTTTGTTAACAGCATCATTAACTGTCGAGCCTGGGTCGGCTTCCTGTCGAGTGCGAGAACAAATCCCTGTAAATTCATATGACAGGGAGATTGTTTCATCCTGTATCGTGCCCGCAATTTATTCCATTTCCTGATGTTTTCTTCGTCTTTCATGTTATGTTTTATGCCCCCAGCAGGCGCAGCGCCCACCGCCGACACCCACCCCATGAACGGCATCGTCTCCACCAGCAAGGTGCTCTCCAGCCTGACCTCGGTCCTGGGCGACCTCGACCCAGCATCGGCAAGGCTGATCGAGGCCTACGTGCAGCGCGGGCAGGCGCTGATGGGCCAGCTGGATGCGGAGCGCGGGGTGCTGCACGCGGCTGCTCAGGCGGCTGCGGTGGCGGTGGGCAAGCTGGCGGAGGTGAAGGCGCTGCAGGTGGGTGGGTGGGGTGATGTGTGTGTGTAGGGGTGTGTGTGTGTGTGTGTAATGTATCCAAACCGGCCCATATTTTCAAAGGGAATTGCCGTCAAGCCCCAATCCCTGACTGCAACGCCCTTGCGTCCACAAATCACTCCCTTTCCCCTGCACCTGATCACGCATGGAGGCGGCCTTGAGGGCCATGCTCTTCCAACTTCGTACATCCACATGTACCTGTCTCGGTAACTATTTACCCCCCCTGTTCAACAGGATGAGAACAAGGCCGCCAAGGCGGAGCATTCCCGCCTGGCCGCCGAGGCCGCCTCCATGCGTGATGAGGTGCAGGCGCTGCAGGATCGGGTGGCCAGCCACGGGGGGGCAGCGGCCAGCGACGCGGCGCTGCCTGTGGAGGAGCACGAGCCGGTGCTGTACCAGGTAAGATATATGTTATTTTATGTGCAAGAGGGGGGTGGGGGTGTGGGGTGTTGAGGTCTTGCCTGTGGAGGAGCACGTGCCTGTGCTGTACCAGGTGGGGGGGGGGGATGCTATTTATATGTGGAAACGGGGGGTTGGGGAGGGTGACGTCTTGTACTATCTATATAGGGGAAAGGAAGGAGGATGAGGTCTTGGGTGCCGAGGCCCACGTGCCTGTGCTGTATGAGGTAGGGGGTACTAGGTGTGACCGGGGTGGTAATGGCTGCAGCTGTGCGGTTCTTAAGTAAGGGGTTGAGAACTATTGCTGTACAGGGGGGGAATGCCCTCTTCCAGGGTATCATTGCCCACTCCTCCTGTCCTCATGCCACCGTTGACCATCATCTCAATTTGGGTTTGTAAACGAACCTATGGCATCTCGCCAGTGGTGTTACTTCCCTTGGTGGTATCGCAACACCGGATGAATAACAAATGTTGATTATTTCCATTTTCTGCACCAGGAGATGTACCTTCTTGGCGGCAACAACGGCAGGGTGTGGCTTCAGTCTGTGGAGGTGTTTGACGCGGCACAAGGGGAGTGGTACCAGCGCCCGCCCATGCCCACGGAGCGAGGGTTCGGCGCTGCGGCGCTGCTAGGTAAGGGGGCGGAGTGGGGAGTGGGGGGTGGGGGAATAGGGGTGGCGGGTGGGGGTGTTCACCTTGAATTGGCGCGTTGGAAGAGCTAGCGAGGGTGCATGTGGGGAGGTTGAGCCTTGAGCTGTGGTGGGTTGTTGCTGGTGGCGTCTGGTAGGGGGAGGCTGGTGCTGCATGTGGCAGTCGTGCCAAGCCACCCGCACGAGCATCCAGCAAGGGCAATGCCAGCTTGCAGGTGCTGACTGCATTCAGCAGTGGGGTTGGTATGTTGGCGGCACTGTTGTTCTGCCACATGTGCACATATGGCGTCACCAGTCGCGCTTGCCCCCACACCATTGCGCCACCTGTCAGGTTGCACCCTTATTCATGTGTGGATAGACATCATGATCTGATTGCCACATGGCGCCACCTGAGGTGCACACTTGCCCTCTTCAAATGCATGCTATTTGCCGCGTGACGCCCTTGCTCCCCACATCTGCAGGTCAGCGCATCTACATGGTTGGCGGGGGCACAGGCACAGAGTGGGTCAACACAGCTTACTGCTTTGACGTGCCCTCACAGCAGTGGTATGAGGTGAGCCGCCACTCACCTTAACCCAAAACCCAAAACCCTTAACGTGCCCTCCCAGCAGTGGTATGAGGTGAGGCTCCTCTCATCCCAATACCCTAAACCCTAAACCCTTAACGTGCCCTCCCAGCAGTGGTATGAGGTAACGCCCCAGAAGCAGGGGTGCCGTGGGGTGAGAATGGGTATGCAGGCACTGCCGGTGCTCCATTCACCTTCAGAGGCTCTGTGCCCTCTCCAGGCCCATTCGTGCGGGTTTAATACATATGTGGTTTGACCATCACTCTGTGTTTGGACGCTGTCAAGCGGGATTTGTCTACTCTAATAATTTGGTAGCAAAAGGGCACGCGATTGGATGGCTGACCCCAACCTTCAACCCCGTAGATCGCCCCCATGACCTGCGCGCGCGGCAGCCTGGCAGCTGTGGCCCTGGATGAGAAGGTGTATGCGATAGGAGGAGGTGTGCCCAGCGCACAGTACAACAGCACCGAGGTATGCATCGGTTCTATTTGTGACGGTAATTGTAAATGTAGTTTTGATTTTGATTTGTAATTGTAGATATAGAGCAGCACCGAGGTATGCATCGGGTCTGGATGGACTGCAATTGTATACTGTAATTGTAATTATACAGCACCACCGAGGTATGCATCGGGTCTGGTTGTACTGTAACCGTAAATTGTAATTGTAATTGTAGTTGTAGTTGTAATTGTAACTGTACAGCAGCACAGAGGTAGCCTGTAAAACTGGGGGGGGACTGCCATCCGATTCACCCACACCATGCAATGGGCAGAAATACGACCCCTACACCAACGTGTGGTCCCCGGGACTGGCAACTGATTTTTCCCACACCCTGTGCTCTGCAGATGTACGACCCCTACACCAACGTGTGGTCCCCGGGCCCAAGCATGGGCCACCCTCGCTTTGCGGTGAGCGCGGGCGTGCTGGGCGAGAGCATGTATGTGCTGGGCGGCTTCAATGGCGAGGACTACATGAACACAATGGAGCGGCTGGACCCCAGGGAGGGCAGGTTCCGGGAGGTGAGGATTGTCCCCTTTTCCCCACTGCCATCCCCTTCCTCACCTCCCGGAACCTGCCCTCCCTGGGGTGCAGCCGCTCCAGTGTGTTGAGGTAGTCCTCGCCATTGAAGCCGCGTGGCAGTGGGG